>OX451219.1:105044968-105395828 GCA_949628195.1 Phasia obesa
AAATCGATGGAATAGATCGAAAATGCATTTCATTGTTTTATTCATGTATTTTCTTTTATTTTATATTTTATTATTTAAATTTATTACAACATATAAAATAAGGAAATAAATAAATAAATATTATAAACTACAAACTTTGGAATTTTCTTTTATGACATTTTCTATTATTGAATAACGAAGTGTTGCTCTGAATACTATATTGAATATACTATACTGAATAAAATATTCCAAATGTATTAACCTATACTTACTTTTTGTTAGATGAGCTTAGAGTTAAATTGAATCGACATGAAGTACATATAGTACTCGGCGTCCAATGTTCGTTAAAATTCTTCGGATTTATATTAAAGCAATCTTCATATGACTTTTGAAATGAAGCTGAGAAGCATTTCCGTTTTTTTTTCGTTAATATATTGGCCGCACACATAACAAAATGAGTCCGGATTGTTTTTACATAAAAATGTTCTAGTTTTCTTGCTCATGGCTGATTGAAAATTATGCTTCTGTTACCGCAAACACTTGTTGAATGAATAGAAATGGCTCAAGGAGCTCTTATAAATAATGATACTAAAATTTCGAACAACCCTTAATGTGGTCCTATTTTTTACCTATTCCCAAGAATCGTAAAAAACATTAAGGAATGCTATGCAAAAAATCAATCTTTACAGGTAGCCAGCGGAAAAACCCAATTCGGCGTGCACGCAAATTTATGAACGTTTATTACTTTGCCGCCGCAATTGTCAAAATGAAGCAAGGGCGACAGGTAGCCAACAGAAAAGGAGCATTTCATCGTTTATCAGATTTCTACTGAAATCGTAAAAATTAAAAAACTTTTCCTTTATTGCTTACTTTTTTTAATTCTGAAAATCATAAAAATGCCATAAAGATCTGTTCCAAACAATTTTCTACATTCAATACTGTATTTCCACAGTAACACGTGTCCCACAGAAATACGTGTTTTGCCCAAAACAGTATTTCGCGTACTTGTTTTGCCATACATTTCTCATTCATCCAAAACACTTTGGCAGTACCTGGATATTGTATAGTGGTTTTAAAAGCATCTAATTTTTTTATTTTGTTGCGTTGTGTAATAGGAAGATATCAGTCAATTTTAGCGAAATTTTATATTTTATTGTTAAAAAAGAAAAAAATAAAAAATTTTAAAAGTAAAATGTTTTTGTAAATTGTCTTCGGCAAGTTCTCAAGGACATATAATGGCCAGTGAAAATTGTAATAACTCGAAAACTTAAAGACATGTAGCTTATTGTAAATCTCATTGTGTTTGCCCTAAGGACCAGGATCCACTTTTTTGCAAAAGGGGAAATAAATAGCGTTAATTTTGCAAAAACTGAAAATTTGTCAATTATTTTCGATTTAAACGCTTTTTTTCAGATTTGGGGCCTATGCGCTACGTGTTAACGTTGTCGAATTCGACTAAAATTTTGTGGGTGGAAGTTTCTCATCAAATCTAACAATAATCCGACATGCACCCCTTGAATTTGGAAAATTTATGTTTTTCACACATTTGAAAACCCGCTATAATGCGTATATCAAGCAAAAAACTAAAATTTTGTGAAAATGAGCGAATTCACTAAATTGTGAATAAATTCGAAAAAAATCAATCGATTTTTATGGTCGATATCTCATTTTGTTGCTATTATATGTCGCTATGCGATAAAAAAATGAATCTGGAAGTTTTTTGCCGTTTTCGATTTTTTATGATTTTTTTAAAACGAAAATTTTTGCCATTTTTACGTAAAAAATATATTTTTTTCTTAAGTTTTTTATTATAACTCCGATACTATTGATCCGATTGAAACGCGATATATAGACGAATTAAAGGCTATGCAAATCTTAATTTTTCTGAATTTATTTTAATAATATCGGACTAGTAGTTTTTGAGTTATCATTAATTATTTGAAGAAACGTCTCAAAAAAATTGCAATTTTAAAAAAAAATTTTTTAAAAAAAAATCTATCCATAGAATTTAAAAATTTTACCATTTTTGTACTAAGGTAGCCATGATACATCAAATGTATATAGTAGTTACTCGAGCATATTTTTGCTGTTGCCCTGTGTTATCATTGGATAACAATTTTTTAAATATGCGCTATTATTTCGAGTTATTCGAATAATTTAAAAACCTTAATTCAGAGAATTTAAATTAAAAAATCGATTAAATGTTAGCACGAATAAAATCAAAACCTGAATGTATACTCTAGTATTTACCCATTCCATCCGTGTGGTGAAAGGTATAATAAGAAATAAGTTTTCTTCGGTGAAATCTCTTGACTGCCAGTATAAGTTTTATATGAATAAAAAAAACCTTTGGATTAACACAATTTTATATGCAGTGCAATATTTGTAAGATGCATGTTACTATTGTATAATAACAGAAATTCTTTAAGGTTAAATTAAAGCTTTAAAGTTGTAGTTGAGTTCCTAAACCTTAACTTAAACATACACAAAACCCATCATCCAAAAACCAGGAATCTAAGAAGTACATTTAGCTTAAATCGCTTTAAAATTGTGCAATGTGACTGACCCATTTCAAACATCATAAATTTTTCATTTATATTGATTTGTAAAAGCAAAATGCGTTGTAATACTTTTGATGCTGTAAAACATGAATTTCAAAAGGTAAACAAAATGCTTTCATATCATTTCATATCTTTTATATATTTATACTCAGTTATTGGCGTGAATATTTTAAAAGTCAATATGTCAATAGTGGATGTTTTCATTAGATACACGTATCATTGACAACTTCATATGGCAACCAATATCAACACTTTGGTTTATGCTGGTGTTTGCATTTGAAATTTTTTATTTGTGTGTTATTATATCTGTATGTAGTACACAGACGCAAATAACGAATAGAGAAAGTTATAATAGAGAATTAAAAAAAAAAGAAAAAAAAAAATGAACTGCATTTGATATTGTCGTTATAACAGCTATAATAACACCACTGCACCAGTTGCATTGAAAACATCAACTGCTGGCAGGATAACAAAGGGATGTTACTTGCTATTATTTAACAGCATGTTTTTTTAGATTCATTTGCTTTAGATTATATATTTTAGTTTACATCGAAATTTAGCCTATTTTCTAAATTTACTAAAGCTGGGTTCGAAAAAAGAAAATATAGGTTAAATTGAAGGACCTCCATCTTCTATAAGGTTGACCAATTTTACACGACATTTTTGGAAAAGTATTTGAAACAATTAGTTGTCATCAAATGATTGATTTCATCAATGTGAATGTACATTTAGGGTTTCGTTCTAGCCATAGTTGTACAACCGCAGTCCTAAATGAACTCGATGATATAAGACCAGCGTATGATATGGGTGATTTATCGTTGATGTGCTTGTTGGATTTTTCAAAAGCCTTTGACAGAGTTGATCATTCACTTCTTTGCAGAAAACTAGAATGCTTTTTTGGCTTTGATCGCAGCGCAATGTTCCGAATAAGCAACTATTTATCTCAGCTGGTTCAAGGGAGCCATGCTTTAAAGATGTAAACTCTGGTGTTCCACAAGGCTCAGTTTTAGGACCTTTGCTTTTCAGCATTTATATAAATGACATATTTAGTGTAGTCAATTTTGTTAATGTTCATGCATATGCTGATGATGTACAATTGTACATATCTAGCCGTATTGGTCTTGTTGGACATGGACTAAGGCAAACGGGCTTATGCTCAATCCTAAGGCTACGGCAAACGGGCTTATGCTCAGTCCAGCCAAATCGGTATTATTACCCATTAGCAGGAACAAACTCCATTTTAACCAGCTTCCAACTGTTAGGTTGGGTGACACCAGGCTTGTTTATGTTGAAGAGGTTAAATAATTAAATTTTTAATATCAACTCGTCCTTATCATGTAGTGACCACATTAATAATATAGTATGCACCTAACATTGCGTAATTTACGATTAACCTCAATTTATACGCCTTCTGAAGTCAATTAACGTCTCGTTATACAACTACTTCTACCTCTTATAACTAGTTTTGCGGAGGTGTATAGCAAATTCGAATCGTCCTCACTGCATAAGTTGCAAATCTCATTTAACAATGCTACACGATATGTGTATGGCATACATAGATACAGTAGTATTTCATGCTGGAGAACTACGATTCTTAGTTGCGACATAGTGGACTACCTCAGCATGCGCAATCTGCCATTTTTGCACAAATTAATACATACCCAGTCGCCGGCATACTTGTACAACAAAATTTCATTCGGAAGGTCATCCAGAGGTGTTACGTTAGTAATACCTAGATACAACTACTTAGACACTAGCAGACTTTTCTTCGTCAATGCCATAAAACTATGGAATTCATATTAAAATAATTGTTAAAAGACAGAAGTTTAAAAAGAACTTACGAAATATGTTACGCAAAATAACTAGCCTTATACTTTATTTTTCTTTATTTTTTTACTTTTAATTTCATTGACTGAATGACCTGTATTTTACTATATTTTTAATTTAATCATTATAAAATTGTTTTTATTAATTGCAAACTTTAATATTTATTATTGTTGTTATTATAATTATTATTGTTATTATTATAATTAATAGTTTTTCCCATTACTTTTTTTGTCATATTTTTTGGACTATAAAAGAATTTTTTTCTTAAAGTCCTAAAACCTAAATAAAATAAATAAATTTAGTTGAAACGTACGGACATATTTTTAGCTTACACAAAGATATTAAATTTTTATATATTCCTTAAGAAATTTTTTTCTATTAAAAAAAATAAGATTGACGTCGATTTTTAGGCTAAAATACACAAAAATTCAATAATATTGGAATTTTTAAGTTGAAAACCGTCTAGTTTTTAACTCAGAAAAGATATAATCTTAAAGTTTTTCCAAAATATTTTAAATTTCACTCACTAACTATGGAAAAAATTAAAATTTTTTTTTTTTAAATATTAAAAAAAAAATCGGGACCAGGGTATTAAAAAAATCAAAAATTTCATTTTAAAATGCTTATAACTTGCTTATTTTAAAATATAATTCACATATTAAACCATAATTTTATAGGTATTCAAACAAACATTTAAGAAACAAGGTCTAAAGAAGGTCTAAAAAAAATTTGCAGGCGCAAGATATTCTACTTTAAGATCGCATAGCGCCAACCCTGGCAAGTGGATGGCGACCACCGTCGAAACTTGGGCTGATATACTCTTCTGCTATGCTCAAATGTTGAATCAATCGGCCAATCCCTTTACAAATGGCTGAGTTATTTATTAGTTATTTATTTTGATTCTGCCCCACTGTGCAATGCAATGAGGTTATCTATATATAAAGCACAAAATGTGTTTGCTTGTTTGCGGGAAAGCTATATTTCACAGTTTATTATTAGATATACGGTTGGTAAAATAGGTTACTTATTTTTTTCGATATTCGGCGTGGGTGTGGCACCTACCATACAAAGTAAATATATATCATCGTGTAATAGGTAGAGCCTTGAAACTTTGCATTCCTAACCTCTATATAAAGATTAGAGAAAGATAGAAATTTAAATTATGTAGAAGCGTGGAATTTCGCACCAGTAGCGCCCATATTAATGTACATAGTCAAGCTAAACACAGGTTGAATTGGAAGAGTGCGCGTGGTACCCCCCGTACAAAGTGAAAAATTATTATCGTGTTCCTGGCGAACTACAATATATAGAGCCTTGGTAGCGCCTTGAAACTTTAACTTTTGAGTAACTCCTGTGCAAATGCATATAGTCTACCGAATCAAATATAAAATAATCAAATTATAAAATAGTACCCAATATACTACCTTAGAAAACTTGAGGAGAATAAAGAAAATCCTTTTTTTAAATGAAATTTCGAGAAGTAAAATCACTTCTTAACAACTTATAAGAGTTTTTGAGAAATATTAGTATTAACTTATACTTTAAGTCATACAATATCGAATGCCTGAGAAACGTCGATAAAAAGAATAGAGTACATACTATTTTTTTTTCTTCAAATTGATTGATTCGAATGCATTCTTTCTCGCTTCAAAATTGTTGAAAAAAAAATTTATTTTATTTTGCTTAGCATAATGGGGCCTTTATATATCTGTGATAATAAATATATAAATATAAATTAGTTATTAACATCTTCTCTGACAGCTTTGCCATGTTTGATAAAAGTCACATGGTTATATTTCTGAGCAGTTTTTTACGAGCTTGGGGGTCACCGATTCAAGCTAAGAATCTGTTAAAAATTGACAACTAAATGCTAATTCTAAGACATTCAAAACGCTGATACTCATATATCATTTCTAGTCTACTTTATTATAATTATGTTTATAGTCGGATTTTTATTATATTTTTATGTTCTACAAAGTTAAAGATACAAATTAATAATGGTTGAAATTCCGCAAGATATTTTGACATACTGTACGTATAAGTAATATTTTACGCACTCATACGCCTACGTAACTTTGGTGTGGTATGCAATATAAATGAGACCACTATTTTTATCTTGCCGGTGGTCTAAACTGAGTTTTCGATGTTTTTCGATAAAGTACAAAATTCTAGTCAGAACGCAAAAAAATCAGGTAAAAAAATCTAAGAAATTGCTTCGTCAATTATGGCGTTTTGAAGCTTTTAGTTCAAAAGTATAGTTTTGAAATAATCGAGGTTAACGTTGGGCAACTAATTTGTTAAAGTTTTCAGTTGTTAAGACTGCCTAATTAAATATGTAGTTGATCTGTTTTGTATTTGATCTGAAATTATCGTTTAGTGCGACAGAAAACATTAAATTTTGTTTTGTCCCGTACTGAAAATTCTACCTGGTCGCTGTCGCTTTTTGTCAAAATACGTGATGTATTTTGACAAAAATTTCAGCGAACTTTGTGATGTAACCGAAATGACTATTAAGCAAAAATAAACGTTTACATATAAACAGTAACCAATTCCCTGTCTGACTATCTGTCTGTCTTTCTCTTTGTGTTCGCACCACGTAAAAACTACGGGATGGATTAAAAAAAATTTTTTTTCGCAAAAATATCTTATTTCCATGAGAAAGTGGAGAAAAACCTGTGCAAATACGCAATTTCACCAAGATAACGGTACTGGATACTTAAGGGCATCTGCTTTTGAAAGAAGTTTATTTAAAGAAACAGATGGCTCTGTTTTAAAATAATGAAAAACGCATTTCCTGTCTTTTACAGAGCCTTACAAAATTTTCTAGAATTTTATATAAATTTAAGTATTTTAACCAGGGATGGGTACCTTTATAAAATGTAAATACGTAAGAGTCTTAAAATTTGGTGTGGATTACATTCAAAACAAAATCGAACAAATAGTAAAATAGTAAAATAGTAAAATAACTATTCAGCAATAAGAATCAGTATTGGGATTTGTGTACAATTGCACCAAATTTGGTATAATCGACACACCAGCCGTACACTGGTACATTTTATGCTTTTTTGGTACAACTTCATATAAAATTTATTCAATAAGTATTTTAATTTAATTTTTTTTTAATAATAAAAATTTCTAGTTTCATAGTTCTCAACCCTGGCTAGAACTAACTAAATTGCAACATTCTTTATTTATGTTCAGAATTTTATTATTATTAATCATAATTAGGTTAAAATACTCTATGAAAAAGTTTTGATTTGAGCTACTGTTTGTATGTTTTGTTTTTTCCCATTACCACTCTTATATATGGCTTCCTCTAAGTAACTGTATCCTACATAATTTGTCGCAGCTTTCGTGTGCTGTGCGATTCTTCTTCGAGGTAACTAGATGATTGGTCTGCTGCTTGGCAATGGAATGCCATCTATCGTTGTCTAGAAATGCCAAATTTTGGTACAATTGATGCTGATTTGGTACAATTTTATCATTGCAGCGGTACAATTTAAACATTGTCAGATCCCAACACTGATAAGAATAAGTATATTTTATCCATAACACTGAAATGTCATATCATCCAACACATCACCCTAAATATTTTTTTCTAATTGAAGGAGCTGATCATATTTGAAAAATATGTTTCCATTTGATAGGTTAACTATCTCCCATAACAATTTAATACTCCAGAACGGCAACATTTGTTAAAAATTTAATATTTTTTCACTACAAATTAGTTGTCATAAACTAAAGTCTAGTTTCCTTAACATGCTTTCCTTTTTCTCTTTATTGCATAAATGGGATTATGAATTTAGATTCATAATGCAACAACACGAAGAATATAAAAATAAAATACATAAAACGGATGGTCATAAAAAATATCCATAATTAAACTTAACCGCCAAACCACTTCCCTTAATACCCCAGTTTTATATTCCTTTATACTTCAAAAGCATAATAAAATGAGAATAGAAAATAAACACTTAAAAAATTGTTGTCCAGTAGAAATGAAAGCATATTGGTATATAACTATAGAACGTGTATTAGGCCAGTTGCATTAGTTGAAGTAAAAATTAAAAAAATTTTATTTCTAAAAGATATTCTATGGAATATGGAGGAGGTAGGAAGAATAGTCGAACTTATGCTTGAGAATTAAACAATTTATTTGTTGTTATATTATTGCTTTATGTGAAATAACATGTGAAATAACAAGTATATATAATGATCTGTGTGACATGGTGTGCCATCTTTCGAAAACTATATATTGTTCAAGTTAATATCTTCTATTGATTATGTCTATCAAATGTTGGCCGTTGCTACATCGCAGATGGTCTATCCATTGAGTCCAATTTTCGAAGACTCCTTCGAGCATTTCGACTGGTAACTGGCGAATGACACGCGTGATGTTTTCCTCCAAGACCTGAATCGAAGCGGCATTTTCTGTATAAACTTTAGGATTTACATATCCCCACAGGAAAAAGTCTAACGGTGTGATATCCCACGATCTCGGTGGCCAATCGACTGGCCCAAAACGTGAAATTATGTGCTCACCGAAATGTTATCTCAATAAATCCATTGATTGATACGGTATGTGGGAAGTGACGACGTCTTGCTGAAACCAAATGTTGCCAAGATCACGAGCTTCAATTTCAGGTATCAAATAGTGGGTTATCATAGGCACGATAACGCTTCGCCATTGACGGTTACGTTCGACCCGCATCATTTTTAAAGAAATATGGACCAACCATGCCAAACCGTTGTTTTCTCTGGATGAAGTGGCAGCTCTTGAATCTCTACAGCTGGCTCTTCGTCCGAAATGCGGCAATTTTGTTTGTTTACATACCCATTGAGCCAGATATGGGCCTCATCATTAATCTAAATTTGCCTCGAAAACGTCGGATCTTCTTGGAAATTTTTAAGAGCCCATAGAGCGAAGCGATTCAGACGTAAGTCTTTCCATTATGAAATGCCAAACAATACTCAACAAAAATAACACGACAGCATGACACGACTCACACGTGATGTGTTAAAAATGGCTATTGAAAAGGGTACCTCGAAATGGCTCACCCTGTATTATTATAGACAATATTTCGGACAGAACAATCTATCAGTATCAAAATAATATTAGATTTTTTATACAAAACTATCTACAAAGTTTTTTGCTTGTCTCCCGAAAACACCCGGAGTCTTTGGCGGGAACCGAACCCACAACCTTCAAAGGAATAGACTAGCGTGCTACCTAGTCTAGTTGTTAGTATGTTTCAAGTATACTTAGCGGTCACTAAAAAAGAATTAAAAGTAATTAAGGCGTTCTTAATCATCCCTGCTATACTCTGGCTTAAAGATAACGTAGGTAACGTAAAGGCAAAATTTAGAGTAAAGTGAAAACACTTTTAGCAGAGTTATCGCTGTGCAACCGAACACAACTTGATATTTAGCTCGGTTCGTTATTGAAATAATCGAGCAAAAAGTAATTGATTAACCCTTTAACCGTGAATCGTTTTAATATAAGGAAATTTACAAGAAGTTATGAGTGTCGAAATCTATCTATTTTATGTTTTGGAATTTAATTTTTTTCATATTATTTCTATTGCATTTTCAATATATTTGAACTCGCAATAAATATCTTTAGTCTAAAATAAAAATAAAAATATACTTAATAGAAATGCTGGCGGACGAAGTTCGAAATTCTGACAATATTTTGTTCGATTTTGCTTTAAAATCGACTCTTACTATAGATATGGTTTATGTATTTTCTTTATATGTAGGTATCCATCTCTGGCTAATTTCTCAGTAATTTTTAACACAGGATTTGTATGAAATTATAAGATTTATAATGGGTGATTTTTTTGAGGTTAGGATTTTCATGCATTAGTATTTGACAGATCACGTGAGATTTCAGACATGGTGCCAAAGAGAAAGATGCTCAGTATGCTTTGACATTTCATCATGAATAGACTTACTAACGAGCAACGCTTGCAAATCATTGAATTTTATTACCAAAATCAGTGTTCGGTTCGAAATGTTCAAATGTGACAAATTTTGTTCAGCGATGAGGCTCATTTCTGGTTGAATGGCTACGTAAATAAGCAAAATTGCCGCATTTGGAGTGAAGAGCAACCAGAAGCCGTTCAAGAACTGCCCATGCATCCCGAAAAATGCACTGTTTGGTGTGGTTTGTACGCTGGTGGAATCATTGGACCGTATTTTTTCAAAGATGCTGTTGGACGCAACGTTACGGTGAATGGCGATCGCTATCGTTCGATGCTAATAAACTTTTTGTTGCCAAAAATGGAACAACTGAACTTGGTTGACTTGTGGTTTCAACAAGATGGCGCTACATGCCACACAGCTCGCGATTCTATGGCCATTTTGAGGGAAAACTTCGGAGAACAATTCATCTCAAGAAATGGACCGGTAAGTTGGCCACCAAGATCATGCGATTTGACGCCTTTAGACTATTTTTTGTGGGGCTACGTCAAGTCTAAAGTCTACAGAAATAAGCCAGCAACTATTCCAGCTTTGGAAGACAACATTTCCGAAGAAATTCGGGCTATTCCGGCCGAAATGCTCGAAAAAGTTGCCCAAAATTGGACTTTCCGAATGGACCACCTAAGACGCAGCCGCGGTCAACATTTAAATGAAATTATCTTCAAAAAGTAAATGTCATGGACCAATCTAACGTTTCAAATAAAGAACCGATGAGATTTTGCAAATTTTATGCGTTTTTTAAAAAAAAAAAAGTTCTTAAGCTCTTAAAAAATCACTCGTTATGTAAGTTATGAAATACTATTATAGAGTTCTGTATATAGTGTCTGAAATGTTTCGCTTAAAAAATAATAGGAGCTGCCAAGTTTTCAGCACCATTAAATGGGTAGAATTTAGTTCTATTTTCTGTTGGAAAGGAGATCTTTTCCTTTGTTACAAAATTTTACCCAGTAGTTTTTAATTGATGCGATCACAGACAGACAGTCGGGCAGACAAACTGACAGACAGACAGACTGACAGACAGAATGGAAAAATTATATGTTTTGTATTTCATAGCGATTAACACCTGCAACAACAATTTAAAAAAAATATTTCATTACAGTTTGATGCATAGTTTCAGTTTAAATTTGGGGTTCATCTAGGGGAAGCAATATTCGACATTCTTAGTCGAATGTAACCACAACTAAATGCAATAACCCTATTTTGCTTTTAGGATGATTTTAATCGATCTATGATTATATGATTTTAGTTTTTTTGTGATCTTTTACTGGCTTAGGTATCATAGTACTCAGAGAACCCACCCGGTTTAGAGAAAGTATAAAAAATAAAAATGATTATTTTTACTTTTACTTGGAGAAGTTCGAAAAGCGAATAGCATTTAGTTAAATGTTTCGTCAAAACCATAGGGTTCAAAATATAGTGTTTATACCAGTTATTGTCTTTTCAATATTTCGAAAGTCAAATCTTAGTGATATCGATAGTTCACAATCTGTGGGTCACACTTGGAATAAAAACATACCTCAAATGGAAAATAGATTGTTTGAATCGGTATCATTAATTGCTTAACCTCCACATGAAGTTCATATTATGAATCGGTAAAACAAAAGGAATGTCTGTTGTTATAGATTCCAATGAACATCGTAGTCACTGGCTGTTTGTTTGCTACGGTTGGAGAGTACTATGTGATATCAATACCTTAGTTTATTAAAAACGTGTCCAAGCATACCAAACAAACACCGGGGGAGTGACGACTGCCTTCACGTAAGGTACTTATAACAAGAGTATTTTAATTACTGGCAAAAGAAATTCAATCAACTTAACACCTTAAGGCATGTCCTTTTATATTAAGTAGTCGAAGCAAGTATGTTTTAACACCAAGTTATTATATATAAGTTTTTTGGGACTTTAAATATTAATTATTTAATATTATGCTAATTACCCATAACGTTTTTTTATAATAAAAATGCAATTTATTTGTTCGAAGAAAAGAGCTAGTTCCTCTAAGTATTTCACTAGTTGCTCAGGCCAGATCATCAGGAAACCTAATTTAAGATTAAGCTAATAATATATAATATATATCATTCTATGGGAGCAGTATTTCCAAGTAAGAACTCACCATGTAAAATTTATTCTTTGAAGCTGTAGACTTGAAAAGGGATTTGAAAAATTTAATTAGTCACATAGCATTATCGGTAATTGTGGAACAAGATTAACGTGAGTACCTGCCTAGTTGGCCTAATGTCATGGTGGTCTTACCACCGAGTGAAACTTAGGCGTAGACTAGCGCCCCCATTGTGTAGTATAACAACACTTTACGATTGCCAGCAATCTCTTTTTGTGTGTGATACAGTCACAATGAGTAGCAATTTATATAATATGACAAGCCTTTCCAAGGCAAGCCTAGATCCACATTATAACCTCTTGCTTAGGGGTTTGGAGACTAACCAAACTCCGTCTGTTGACAGTGCAACAGCACACTTGATCGACCTTGTACCTTACCTACTTAATCGATCTTAAACCACAACCACCACATGTACCCCCGAAGGGGACCTCATCAATAACCGGTCACAGAGAGGATAGGCTCTCTGGGGGGCCACCGATTCCCGTGGTACGAGTCCTTTGGGCACTGGTCGGGCCTCGAAGAGAACCCGTATGTTTTAACACACAGACCTTTTCTTCCAGATTTAGGTTCTAGGACCCCTAGCGTCTGGTGCCTCTATTTTCCCCGAGTGAACCGCGTCAAAGCATTTGCCATTCCTGCAGTGACAATTGGAACCCCCAGGGGGAAAGCATTATCGGTAATATCGGTAATATAGTTATTCGAGCAAAGACGTTTAACACGTTTGAGAGACATTAACATATAATTATTCTTCGCTTTACTAATAAGCCTACTTAAGCATTCAGTGAGCATATAAATATCCCATCTACCAACAAATTTATTGCAATTTTATTGTAAGCATTAATTGAGTTATAATCACTATTTTTGTTAAAGATTTTTTAATTTTTTTTGTTATTCATAAATTTTTTATTTTCATAAATAATAAGCCACCCTAATATTATTATGCACAACTACTGGCAGCTAAACTTATAACTACTGACTTTTTAATAAATGTATATACGAGTAGTTATATGCATACAGAGTTGTGTATATAATATTGTACACAAATGTATTAGCGCGGTCCTAGTATCTCAGTATGTTAGAGATTGTTCATCGTTCGGCCATTAGTAGCAAGAAATATTTTTAATTATATTTCTCTTTTCTCCCATAAAGATAAAGAATTTATATTATTTTAGTTTTTAATGTTTAAATAAATAACCTGGGCTATAAACATTAGACTTGAAAGCATTTTTATATTAAACAAATGACTTAATAATTGACTTAGTTTTAATGCAGTATTATTATTTTACTAAGCAATACTACAGAGGTAATGCTATAGAAGCTAGAAGGATTCTTGAAAATATAATTTTAAAATAATTGGCTGCAATTATTGCGAATGAAAACTTATAATGCTTAACTATTGATTCAGTATATCCAAAATATTGTAATTTTTTAGGGTTATGTATCATTTAAAGGGTGATCTATTCTTATTTCCACAAGATGGTCCCAACACATACTTATTTTTGAATTAAGCGAAAAAAAAATGGAAATAAAACTGTTTTCATACGAATAGTCTAATCTTAATTAAATTTAAAATGGATATATATACATAATACAGCTTGAAAAGTAGAAGATTTAAGTTTATTCTCGACTTATCTGGCGCCTGAATTTAAATAGTAATTAATAAAAAAAAAGCAAATGACATTTACAATATAAGCGCAAATTAGTCAAAATCACGTCTCCAAGGGAACATCCTTTCATCTATACATCTATACATATTAGAGATCTGCACGAGTATGCTTATAACGCTGTTCGACACATTCTCACATTTTCAAACAGTCTTCTTACTCGCATTTGTAAAAACGAAACGAGCAATCGAACTCAAAAAATGTTTGTTGTAGTTAGTTAAAGAATGGAAACATGACAGTATGGAGACATGAGCGTATGGAGACATGAGAGTAATGAAACATGAGAGACCGAATAGATTATTTATGCATTTCAAAAAGCGAAACAAAGGAAACATTTGCATGAGTTAAAAACATTAAATTAAAAAACATATTTTATTTCGTTTTTATTCTTAAAAATATTCAAACAAAAATATTAATCCATTAATAACATTAGAAAGATTTAACATAAAAAAATTAATTTAAATGAAATGAAATGAAAACGTGAAAAATTTTTCCTTTAGAAGTATATAATTTTCAAGCTAATAAGGCCTAAAGTATTTTTATGTAAATAAATAACAAGTTTTATTACATATTTCCCCAACGTTTCGTGAATTTTATGTTCACTTTCTTAAGGGGTCATCTATTTAATTAAAAAAGAAAATTTCAACACAGTTACAATTTAAAAATTTTAGTTTTAGGAAATTAAGAAAACTTACAATATGGACTTGGATTACATTAGTACTAATAACAATACGTTTACAAATAACAATAACAAACAAATAAGCATGAATTTTTTCTACACACAAACTTAAAAATTAATATCACAGGCTGTTGTTTACAATATTGCGAGTTTGTAACTGGCGCTTAAATCAACTGTGTCCTCTTTGATGTTCATTTGTTCTCAATGCTGGATTCTCAAACATAACAACATAATATTATTCATTTGGTGTGTTTGAATGATTATAAAGGGAAATCCAATAAGGAAATTGGTAAAAAGTTCTACCTCGGCCTCAGGACAGTTTCCAACATTATTACCAGCTCTAAAAATGAAGAAAGACTGTTATCAAGACGTATACCAAGCATACCAAAAAAGGTTTCATAGTAAATTGAAAGTAAAATACTGAAAACTATTCATGATAAACATCATTCCAGCACTGGAGAAGAAGTACTTCCAATTACTTATGACTGTGGAGTATATATCTCACATGGAAGTGATCGAAAAAACATAGTATTTTCTTTAAAAATGATACAAATAAAACCTACGATATCAGTGTAAAACAATGAGAAACAATATCAATCTGCTAATAAACACATATCTTCTCCTCCGGAGAACTGGGATGACGTAATTTTTTGTAGCGAGACGAAGCTGATGCTTTACTATCATAATGGACGAAAAAAATGTTGGAACAAGCATCTGGCAGCACTAGAAAATAAAAATGCAATACCCACAGCGACCTTTAGAAAGATGTGTATTATAATATAGGATGTTGCACCAAACAAAAGAGTTGGAAATATCAGGATTTTAGACAATGTAATGACCAAGGGAGTTTATATTAATATTTTAAAGTTCAAATCAAGTCCCACTACTACAAAATTGTATTCCGTTGGCGAGAAAAAATAGGTCAAGTTTGAATACAAGTTTTACAATTATAATCAACCATATCACAAATCGTATCCCTGTAGGACAGGATTGTTACATACATAAGTGCAGAGAAGTTATAGATACTTAAGCACAAAGTCGAGAGTTAAATCATATTAAAAATTTGTGCATCCACTTATAGCAAATATATGAAAGCTCCCAAACTTTGAAAACATTTATTTGACAGTGCAAAATCTGAACAATTTTTTTGTTGTTCTGATTAAAATTTTTCCACTAAAGTTAAATAAATTTTTTCAGTATAATTTAGTTATAAACACATGTGAAAACATGAATGCTTAAACAAACTTTATAAAAGTTAATTCATTCGCCAAGCAATACGTGTTTCTTTTATTTATTTATTTATTTATTTATTTATTTTCTTAAAAGAGATTGTACATTTATTGTTAAGTTTGAAGTTTAAGACATTACGTTACAATCTTAAATTTTTCAAATTTGTTTTTTTAAATTTTATTGTTTTCCAAACATTGTTGAATCAAGGCTCAATAAAATAACTTAAACTTTAATTTTTTAAGTTTTTATTTTTTTTCTATTATTGAAAACATTTATATGACAAACTGTATGTATTTACAAATTACACTTACATTTTGGCAATCCATTTTTAATTCTTTTTAACCGACTTCAAAAAAAGAAGGAGGTTATCAATTCGTCTGAATGTTGCTTTTTTTTTTTAAGTTTGTGCCCGCAGAACTCAGTCATTTCTGAACCGATTTTAAAAATTTTGCACTATTAGAAAGGTTATGGCTACAGATTGGTCCCATTTTAAAAGAAGTTCAAAATTTTAAAAATTAAAGGGTGTCCCCATACAACATACATGTTTTTTACGTGTATTATGAACATTATAGGTCACCAATTTAAAATTAAAAAAAAGTGCGTATCACAGTAGCTCCCAACAACAAAAAGTAATTAAAAAATAAAATTAAAAATTAAAGGGTGACCCCATAGGTGACTTAATTTCACCTTTATTCTCCTATCTTTTGAACCGTTATAGACAAACACTTGAAAGTTGCACAGAATGTTCGTTACTATGTCTGTTATAATAAGTATAAATATTTAAAATTAGAAATTAAAGGGTGTCCCATTAGTTGGTTTATTTTGATATATATATGGCCAAACTTTTGAACCTTTATAGACAGACAGTTGAAATTTACAAAGTACTTGTATTGCTAAGTCCGCTAAAATAACAAGTGTAAAATAAGAATTTGGAAATTAAAGGGTGTCCCAATAGTTAATGTAAAAGTAATATATATGGCCAAACTTTTCAACTGTTATAGATAGACAGTTGAAATTTACAAAGAACCTATATTGCTTAGTCCGCTATTAAAACAAGTATAAAACTTGGATCTATAAATTAAAGGGTGTCCCCATTATTGATGTTATTTGACCATTACGTCCTCATCTTTGGAACCGTTATAGACAAACACTTCAAAAATAGACAAAATGTTCACTACTATGTCTCGAATAACAACAAGTATAAATATTTAAAATTGGAAATTATAGGGTGTCCCAATAGTTGATGTAATTTGATATATATGGACACAAAGTTAAAATTTAAAAAGAATCTGTATTACAAAGTGTTCTTTAAAAAGTATTTATATTAAAATTTGAATTTAAAGGGTGTCCCAATAGGTGACGTCATTTGATATATATGACCCTATCTTTTAAACAGTTATTGATAAACACTTAACAATTAGACAGAATGTCCATTACTATATCTGTTATAATAAGTATAATTATTTAAAATTATGAATTACAGGGTGTCGCAATAGTTTATGTAATTTGATGTATATGACCAAACTTTTAAACCGTTACAGACAGAAGGTTGAAATTTACAACGAACCTGTATTGCTACGACCGCTATAACTAGTATAAAATTTGAATTCGGAAATTACAGGGTGTCGCAATAGTTACCGTCTTAAAGCAACACGCTTTTAAGTTTGTCTGTTTTGAAGTCGGTTTTTTTTTGCAAGAATTATTACACAATGCAAGCAACTGCACGACAAAGATCAACCACAATCAATGTAAGAGTTTCTTTTGTATCGTAACATTCAAAACATTCCTTACCATTCCAATAATTCCATACAAAATTGGAATGATGAGAGTAGATCGCGCTTTCAACCACAAATTCCATTCGCATATTGAGAGTGTATGTTTCGTTTCGATTGCTGGCCTCTCAGCGAAAAGAGTAAATATTCGTTTCGTTCGTTAGATGTATTCTCAATTAGAGTTCGGTTTCGCGTCATTCTCAATAGAAAATTAAAACATTCATGCAGCTCTTTAATACTTAATGGATTTTAACAAAATTTTGTGAGATGGTACCTAAGTGTCCTGGTCCCAATATAGGATACTTTTTTTTTCCGCAAAAATATTTTATTTCCAATAATGCATTGTAATGCGTTTTCTAGATCACTACATCCGTTTTCAGCGTTATTTATATTTATCTAGCTTGGGTAGTGTTAAGTTATAAACATCATCTATTTAACCAACCAAACTCTTCTTTAATATGTTTCATGAACTTTTTATAATCTAATGGCTTCTCTGACAACCTTGGTCAACCTTGGCGGATGGAGTTCGGGATTTTGTATACTGTGTATAACTTAAAGACTAAAATATGTTTCAGCAAGTTATTATCGTGAACATATTTGTATTTATGTAAGGGAGTTTGTAAATGTATTTCTAATTGACAATTTAACAGTAATTTTTAAAAGCAGTTTTAAATAATAGACTTATACTTGGATAAATTGTAAAATTACTACGTCATTGTTTTTTCTTTTAGCATACGACAAAATTCAACAAGGAGTCTTAAAATATTTTTTTATATCAAAAAAAAAAAAAATTATGTTTCATAACCCTTACTTTACATCAACTTAAAGCTTGCAACAATCTCTAGTGTCTCTTATATTTTTTAAACTACTTACAATTTATTTTATTATTAAATATTACAGCATAAATCCTTTTATTTTTAAGTATTTGCGTTAGTATGGTCATGCTTGTATCGGATTAAGATAGAATTTCACAAGATTGTCTTTCATTTTCTTGCATTATTGCTACAGACATAAAGTTTAATTGCTTAATAGATATTTGCTAGCTTGTAGCTGTATCAGGAGTGGAAAATTTAAATTCAGAATATGCTACAAAATAGTACTGACTAAAATGTATTGTTATGATATTAAAAATTCTGAAATACATTAGCAAAACTAAATTTATAAATATAAAGACCTGGGTTTGTAGCAGACACGAGGGCATTCAATCACATTTCAATTACAATTAAAATTACGGATAATGTGTAATAATCTCAATTACACATTACATGTACTTAATTGTATTATAAATCAGGGACTAAAGTCAATTACTACTTTTTGCACAAACTATTGCATGTTTAGTTAGTAATAAAAGTTTTTGGGGAATTTAAATATTAATTGTTTAAATTATGCTAATTACTCATAACATTATATAATAAAACTGCAAGTTTCTATACGAATTTTACTGGTTATTTACGCCAGATCTCCTGGAAACCTTTTTCCTTATTTTAGAGAAGCCAAAAAATTCTCTATAAGTAAAAAATTCTAAAAACAAAATGATATCTACATGTTGATGTTTTGTTAAAGCTTTAATATTCTGTAATTTTATTATATTAACATACGTTCTTCTCATATATAAATTGAAGATTTGTTAAAAAATTAGCTGTGCCCGCCACGCCATGGGTGTCCAGACAATATTTTGCTCGATTTTGCTTTGAAAGTTAGTTAGAAAACTTATCTACAAATCACCACCGTTCACGTAAAGGTTGAAATAAATACTCACTCGCAACCTGTGTACACACGTATGTATATGAACTACTTAAGAAAATTCTGTAACAACAACAAAGGCAAAATTAGCAAACTGGGAAAATCCCGATTATAGAAAAACAACCGCTCGTTTCTATTAAGTGTTTGCAACAATGTAATTACACAAAGTAAAAATAAAAATCCAGTACAAATTGTATTCAATTGGCTATTTGGCAGTAATGAATATGCTGTCAGAGCCATTTGTGTTTAAAATATCCCACTTTCGAAAATTAAAGGTACCGTGCCGTACTAAAAAGTTAAAACTATCTGTGTTTTAAAATTTCCCACTTTCAAAAATTAAAGGTGTTGTATTAAGCAATACAAAAGAACTGTATAAAAATACCGGAAAGCGTACTTTCACCTTTTTTTCTCCACTTTTTCTTTTTTGCGGAAAAAAAGTATCCTTCATTGGGACCAGGATACTTAGGTACCTCCTCACAAAATTTTGTTAAAATCCATCCAGTAGTTTTTACGTGATGCGAACACAAACGAAAAGCAGATAGACAGACAGACAGACAGACGGAATTGAGTTACTATTTTATTATATGTATGAATCAAAGGGAATGTATTATTACTTATGATCCGCACTGTAATTTTTCTGTATTAGGTTAAGGCATTTGGTGATAAATTTTTGCAGTGCCAGATAAAAGATTATTTTACGATGAAATTTCACTGATTAACTACCGCCATAAGAATTCAGGAAATTAGGGGTTTGGGGGACCATTTGTAATGTGCTTAATCGTGCCGAAAAAAGGGTGGATTGGCCCTAAGGATACTTTAGGATACTTTATTTCCTCAAAAATATCTTATTTCCAAGAGAAAAAGCAGTGAAAAACACGATTTCCGTTTTAAAGGTACTGAAAATTTTGGTTTAAAACTGGGATATTTTCAACACGATATTTTTCAACACGGTTATACAATTTGTATTTTTATATATATTCTTATATTTTTTGAATACAATTTGTATTTTTACTTTGTGGAATTACATTGTTATTAAAATATTTTAAACACCTCTTACAGAGCTTTACACTAATTTTAAGAATTTTAGAATTTTTATAAATTCTAAAATTTTATCCAAGGATGGGTACCTTTATATAAAGAAATACATAAACCATAACTGAAGCACTATAAAAGTAAGAGTCTTACAATTGGTGTGGAATACTTTCAAAGCAAAATCGGGTAAAATATTATCAAGACGCCCACGACGTGGCGGGCACAGCTAGCCGTTTAATTAAATTTTTTTTAGTTATTGAAGTTTAAATGATGTTAAAAATATATGCAAAAATACCTGGTTGAAATAACAATTATGTAAGAGCAACATAATATGCTTAAATTATATGTTTGTTTTTTAGTCTTTCTTAGGTTTTATGCGAATAAACTTGACATACTTTGTTCATTAATAATATATTATGGTTAAAGATACAATATTATTTTGCAATACTTATAAAACCTTGCTTGTGGTTTGTATAGTCACATATTTTTTTTTAATATACATACATAGGTTTATTAATGTGGTTTGGTGAGTACAATTAAAAACAAAAACAATTAAAGAGTGGGGCCAGAAGTTATATTTTTGTTCAAAACTTTATTTTTTTATGATCGATATTAATACAAAGTGTATGAAATCCCCTTTAAAATGAGTTATTATTCCTGGGACTTGCAGAAGTGAAATTATAATATGCTAGCTATCCCCGGTGTGCCTCGCTACACCCATCCACAAAAAAATACAATAAACATTTGGAAGAATAGTATGGCCACCCTCTAACTCGCAAACGTTTTTTAGTTTATTTGCAAGGTATGATGCCTACTGTTCCCAACAAATCTGTTTTTTGCTTGACTATACATATTAACACGATAATAATTTCAATGTTTTTATGGGAGGTACCACTATCCTAATCCTGTATGTATTTTGACAGACTATGCAAATTAGTATGAGGGTTACTTGTGCAAAGTTTCAAGACTCTAGCTACTGTAGTTCTCTAGGTACACTATAATAATTTTTCACTTAATACGGAAGGTACCTCGTCCTTTGTCTCAATCCACTCAGTATTTTGCTACACTATGCTCGTTACTCTGCGGGTTACTTGTGCAAAGTAGCAAGGCTCCATCTGTTGTAGTTCTCCAGGTACACGATAATAATTTTTCTCTTTGTATAGGAGATATCACGCCGACTGCTCCAATCCAGTTTGTATATTTGTAGACTATGTGCATTACCATAGGGGCTACTCGTGCGAAGCCTCAAGGCTCTAACAATTGTAGTTTTCTAGGTACACGATAATAATCTCTCACTATGTATAGGAGGTACCAAACCCGTCATTCCAATTCAGTCTGTGTTTCTCTAAACAATGTATCTTCGTATAGGGGTTACTGATGCAAAATTTCCAGATGCTACCTATTGCAGTTCTCTAGATACAGGATAATAATTTTTTACTTTGTATAGGGGGTACCGTGATCACTGTCCCAATCCAGCCTATGTTTTTCGAGAGTGTATGGGTATGCGGGTTACTTGTACCTACTTTTAAGATCATATATATTATATTATATTATATATATATATATATATATATATATATATATATATATATATTATATATATATATATATATATATAGTAATAATTTTTCACTTTATATGGGAGGTACCACGCCCACTGTCTCAATTCATTCTGTAATTTTTTATATTATACGCATTTGCACAGGGGTTACTCATGCAAACTTCGCCAGGAACACGATAATAAGTTTTCACTTTGTATAGGAGGTAACACGCCTACTATTCCAATTCAGTCTGTGTTTATCTTGACTATGTACGTTAATATGGGGGTTATCGGTGCGAAATTCCAAGGTGCTAGCTATTGTAGGTCTCTAGATACATGAAAATAATTTTTAACTTTTTA
Organism: Phasia obesa; assembly: GCA_949628195.1. Classification (NCBI taxonomy): domain Eukaryota; kingdom Metazoa; phylum Arthropoda; class Insecta; order Diptera; family Tachinidae; genus Phasia; species Phasia obesa. The sequence continues at coordinate 105,067,457 of OX451219.1, forward strand.
TGGGAGTTGCCACGCCCACTATTCCAATCCACTCTATCTTTCGTCAATTTATGTATGTTAATATAGAGGTTTCTGTTGCAAAATTTCATGACGCTACCTATTACTGTTACCAATATAGACGATGATAAATATTTACTTTGTATGGGAGGTACCACGCCCACTATTCCAGTTCAGCCTAGGTTTCGCTAAACTATTAACATTAATATAGAGGTTACGTGTGCGAAATTTCAAGACACTTCCTATTACTGTTACCAAGATATACGATGATAAATATTTACTTTGTATGGAAGGTGCCACGCCTTCGTCGAATATCAAAAAATAAGTACCCTATTTTACCATCCGTATATCCAATAAAAAACTGTGAAAATTTCAGAAAGATCAGTTCACTGCTGTAGGCAGCTATAACTTTCCGACAAACAAACAAACAAACATACATACATACAAACAAACAAACACATTTTGTGCTTTATATATATAGATTTAATCCTCGAGAGCATATGCAAAAAAGCGATATTTTCCCACCTGTATGGCTAAAAAACTATAATATAATTTTTTTTTAATTATATTTGGCTTTAGAAGGATGAAGAATATAAATAACAACAGTTTCAATAAAATCGGGAGTGGTAAATTATAAAATTATTTTTGGATTCAGAGAGCCAAGGAATATAAATAAAAAAAGTTTCAGTAAAATCTGAATGCCTTGTTTATTTGACGTGCCCATTTGTATAGATGCATTTTTTGGAGTGGTAACCATTTCAATGATGTAATATTAACCAAAAACAAATAAGGTGGTGTATCGCAACCATATATTGTTACCGATAATATAATGCGGTTCTTGTAACCTGTGGAATGGGTCACTATATTATGTTATCTGTGGCTTTTCTCTACGTGTATTTATACTTTCTAAACTTAAATCATAGATGGGGTTAGTGCACTAAATTTTGATTGAAATCAGCATTGCACTACCACTAAATCATATTGCAAAAGATTTTATTGCACTATATTTTTTGCAGCTTAGTGATAAACTGCAAAGCTGCACTAGCAATCAAAAGAATTTAGTGGTAGTGCAAATGTTTGCACTACCACTCATCGCAGATTTAGTGCAAGAATTCTTCACTCACTCAATTGATTGCAAATTTTTACTTGCAATCAAAAAAAAAAATCAATTGATTGCAAAATTTTTACTTGCAATCAATAAAAAGCTGCATTTATTCATACTCTCAATCAACTTTCAAAAATTATTGGTCATGAAGAATTTTGAAATAAATTCGTTTTTTTGAATATTTTTACACCAAAATAAAAAAGTGATGCAACCGTAATGAATTTTTTATTCAGTATTGAAAGAAGGTACGTAATGGTAACAAATTAATTATTAATACTATATAAAAAAAATACTATATAAAAATTTTCAAAGTCAGTTCGAACAGTACTAGATAAGTAAGATTCCTAGATTTTAGTGCAATTGACGAAGTAAATAAAACGATTGTTTAAATCACGAGTCTTCTCATATCTTTGATATTAGATAATTCAACAGTAGAACAAAATAATAGCATATGAATAGAATTAAATACTTCTCTACTGGATTTTGAGACTGAATTGGGTTGTCTTAACATATATCCAGTAATTAGGCAAATGTTTTTAAAATTCAACACGCATTTGCCTTCTTTTGCACCTGTGAGGCCTTTATTTTTCTTTAGTGGAATGGTAGACACTCAGAAGATAAAAAAGTTGGTGGTATCAGTTTTGAAAAGTTTGTTGCAAATAATTTTTTGAATTTTACTTTTTTTATGTATCCATTTTCTTTATTGAAATAAAAAAAAGTTTGTTAAACTAAAAATTAATTAAATTAATTTTTGAAGGTCTAGATGGTCATACTCGTATATTTATGTTACATAAATATATAAATTAATTTACTGTTTTATATAATCATTAATAAATATAAAATAAATTGAATTATATTTTTAATGAAGTATTAGTTTTCACTTTTGAATTAGTGAACAAAAATAGCAATAAATCAAATTGACCCTCAAATTGAATGCAAAATTTCTTCTTGCAATCAACTTGAGTGAAGAAAAAAAAGTTGCAATATATTGCTGATTGCATTTTTTGAAATCAAAATAATTAAATTTTTAGTGGCAAAAGACTTTTTAACTCACTATCACTAATGTTGATTGAGGCTGCAAATTTTGCAATCACCCATTAGAAATCAAAAAAATGAATGCAATAATTTTGCAATATCACTCAGTGTGAGTGAAGATTGCAGAATTAGTGCACTACCCCCAACTATGACTTAAATATGGATCATAAGTGTGGTGGAGCACGAGCTACCATGTAAACCAACCTAATCTACCAAATACAAAACTACTGCATTTACCATACCTGATCTGTATACAATTAAGTTCTAGTGTATTTGAAAACTAAGTGCTGGCTGGTATGTGCAGAGAGAATATAAAAACAACTATTTCCTTTTAATACAAAACTTGTCAGATGCAATATAGAAATTTATAGAATTTTTCTATATTTTTTTTTTTTTTGTAAACAATGTTGAACAGGTCATTGCGGAAAAATATTTTATTTTATTTAGAATATTTTCTTTTTATGATACAAAGAAAGTATTGAAGATTCAACATTCTGATAAATTTTTAAATATTTGTATTTTAAATTACATTATAAAATTTAAATGAAATCATTTGTTTAGGATATAATAAATAGAAAATATCTTTGTAATTTTTCTTAAAAACATATTTATTTTATTTTAATAAAATAAAATCCTTTTAAATTTCTTTCTATTTTATTTACAGTCATACATACATATATAATTTTTCAATACAGTTTTCTCATTTTTAGGGTTCCGTACACAAAGTGTAAAAACGTAACCCTATTGTTTTCGCTACAATGTCTGTCCGTCTGTCTGTCAGCGCCTTTTACCTCTGGAACCGTAATAGGTAGACTCTTGAAATTTTCACAGATGATGTATAGCTGTTGCCGCTATAGCAACAAATACTAAAACTTATAGGGTGTTCCAATATAGAGGTGCTATTCACGAAAATGTGTTTATTTCTTGAACTGTAGAAGGAATACACCTGAAATTTACAAACAGTAATTAAAACTTAACTTACTATATAAAAAAGTATAAAAAAATAAAACTAAAAATTAAAGGGTGTTCCGATAGTGGTGTGATTTGCATGTATAAGACCTAAGTTTTAAACCATAAAAGGTAAACTCTTGAAATTTTCACAGATGATGTATAGCTGTTGCCGCTATAGCAACAAAAATTAAAACTTATAGGGTGTTCCGATAGAGAGGTGTAATTCACGAATATGTGTTTATTTCTTGAACTGTAGGAGGCATACACTAAAGATTTACAAACTGTAATTAAAACTTAGTTCGCTTTATAAACAAGTCTAAAAAAGTAAACCTAAAAATTAAAGGGTGTTCCGATATTGGTGTGATTTGCATGTATAATTCCTAAGTTTTGAACCAAAATAGGTGGACTCTTGAAATTTTCACAGAAGGTATATATCTGTGGCAGCTATAGCAACAAAAATTAAAACTTATAGGGTGTTCCGATAGAGAGGTGTTATTCACGAATATGTGTTTATTTCTTGAACTGTAGGAGGCATACACTAAAAATTTACAAACTGTAATTAAAACTTAGTTAGCTTTACAAACAAGTCTAAAAAATAAACCATTAAAACATTAAAGGGTGTTCCGATGGTGGTATTATATGCATGTATATGGCCTAAGTTTTGAACCATATTAGATGGACTCTTCAAATTTTCACAGAAGGTGTATAACTGTGGCCACTATATCAACAAATACTAACACTTATAGGGTGTTCCGAATGTGACGTGTTATTTGCCTTTATGTATTTATTTCTTGAGCTATAGGAGGCAACCACTTAAAATTTGCAGTGATTTAAGCTATGTTTGCATTATAAGCAAGTATACAATATTAAGCTTAAAAATTAATGGGTGTTCCGTTAGTGACGTGATTGGTATATATGGCATAGGTTTGAACGATAATAGGTAGATCCTTGAAGTTTTTACAAATAGTAAAAGTTAAAGAGTGTACCGACAGTGAGGTGATTTGCATAAACATTGACTAATTTTTTAACCATAATAGACAGATTATTAAAATTTTCACAAGTGGTGTATTACTATGACCCCTATAAAAACAATTTAAATTTAAAGGGTTTTCCGACAGTGACGTCTTTTGCATGTATAACGACATATTTTTTGAACCATAATAGGTAGACTCTTCCAATTGGTATAGAAGATGTGTTGCCATGGCCGTTATGACAATTACTAAAAATTAAAGGGTGTTCTGACAGTGACATGTTTTTCACGTATGGTAACTTATTTTTTTAATAGTAATAGGTATACTCTTGATATATTCATAGAAAGAGAATTGCCATGGCCGCCATAGCAAATAACAAAATTAAAGGGTGTTCCGACAGAGACATGATTTGTATGTAAATAGCCTTTTTTTTTTGAACCGTAATAGGTAGACTCTTGAATTGTTTACAGTAGATGTTGCACTTCTGCCGCTGTAACAATTACTAATTACTAAAGTACAAATTACTAAGTGACATGTTTTTCACGTATATTACCTTATTTTTTGAACCGCAATAGGTGGGCCCGTGTATATTTTTATAATTAGATAGTATATTACCATAGCCGCTATAACAAAAATTGCTAAAACTTAAAGGGTGTTCCAAAAGTGATGCAATTTTCGCGATTACGAATATAATTTTAAAATTAAAGGGTAACTCATAAGACATGAAAAAATTAGCATTTTGAATTTTTAATGTTGTATTAAACATAGTACGGAACCCTACGTGTGTGAGTCTAACTCGCACTTGCCTGATTTATTTATTATGTCCACCTAAGACAGGGATTCACCTGTTTCATTTTAAAATGTCGTTCGAAGCATATAGGATGTTAATCCTGAGTATATATTTTTTTAAAGCTGTTTGCTACCAACAAAAACCGATCATAGTTAATCAAATAAATCAATAAACTTCTTCAAATATTTGAAAAACTCAAACGCATTGAGGTATTAAATATAAGGGCTTCGCTGAGCACCTTGGGCTGGCAGACACACAATTTTGGCTCGACTTAACTGAGTGCACAGTAGAAAGTGTCACCGATACCCATATCACTTTTTTTATTTATGTTGCGTCTGTTTTGAAAATGTTTTTTTCTATACTGAGCTGGACTACGAAATAATTTCGAAAAAAATTTTCATAGAGATATTCCTATCTACTGGCAACACTGTTAAATACCATTTTATATTTCAAAAATTATTAATGTTGCTGCTGTTTATGACGCCATTCTAAATCTTAAAAAGTGCCAGTATATACCTGCAGACATAAATCTTAATATGCCAAAATAAAACCCTTAAGCTACATTCATATTTGTATAAATTTGAGAATATTGTGTGCAGTCTTCTGCTTATGTAAATATTTCTGCTAAATATATACGAAGTATAAATACCTTATTATACACTAGCTGTTCCCGCCACGACGTGGGCGTCCTGACAATATTTTGCTCGATTTTGCTTTGAAAGTATTCCACACCAATTGCAAGACTCTTACTTTTGTAGTGCTTAAGGTATGGTTTATGTATTTACTTTATTTAAAAGTACCCATCTAAATTTATAAAATATTCTAAAATTCTAAAAATTCTTGTAAACCTCTGTAAGAGGTGTTTAAAATAGTTAAATCAAAATGTAATTCTACAAAGTAAAAATTCATATAAAATACAAATTTTATTCAACTGGCGCCATCTGTTACATACCTTTAAAAATAAAAGGTGCGGAACTGTGTTTAAAATATCCCAGTTCATAACCGAAAATTTCAGTACTTTGAAACCAGGAAAATGCGTTCTTTCACTGCTTTTTCTTCACTTTCTCTTGGAAACTGTAATAGGTAGACGCTTGACATTTTCGCAAAAGGTGTATAACTGTGGCCGCTATAGTAGCTAATACTAAAACTTATAGGGTGTTCCGAACTATAATAGGTAGACTCTTGAAATTTTCACAGAAGGCGTATAATTGTGGCCACTATAGCAACAAGTACTAAAACTTGTAGGGTGTTCCGAAAGTGACGTGTTATTTCCTTTTATGTCTTTATTTCGTGAGCTATAGAAGGCAAGCACTTAAAATTTGCAGACAGTAATTTAATCTATGTTCGCGTTTTAAGCCAGTATACAATATTAAACCTAAAAATTAAAGGGTGTTCCGATAGTGATGTGATTTGCATGTATATGGCATAAGTTTTGAATGATAATAGGTAGACTCTTGAAGTTTTTACAGAAGGTGTATTAATATGGCCACTATAACTAATAGTAAAAATTACAGGGTGTGCCGACAGTGACGTTATTTGTATGAACATTGACTAATTTTTTAATCATAATACTCTTGAAGTTTTCACAAATGGTGTATATTACGATGACCCCTATAAAAACAATAAAAATTTAAAGGGTTTTCCGACAGTGACGTTTTTTGCATGTATAACGACATATTTTTTCAACCTTAATAGGTAGACTCTTCCAATTTATATAGAAGATGTGTTATGACAATTACTAAAAATTAAAAGGTGTTCTGACAGTGACATGTTTTTCACGTATAGTAATTTTTTTTTTAATAGTAATAGGTAGAATCTTGACATATTCATAGAAAGAGAATTGCCATGGCCGCTATAACAAAAAACAAAACCATAATAGGTAGACTCTTGGAATGTTTACAGTAGATGCTGTACTTTGGCCGCTGTAATAATTACTAATATCTAATGGATGTATTACCTATTTTTTCGAACAGCAGTGGGTAGGCGCATGTAAATTTTTATAGATAGTGTATTAGCATGGCCGCTATAACAATAATTACTAAAATATAAACATTGATGCAATTTTCGCTATTATGACTTTAAATTTAAAATTAAAGGGTGACTCATAAGACAGGAAAAAATTAACAACTTGAATTTTTAAAGTTGTACTAAACATATTACGGAACCCTACGTGTGTGAGTCTAACTCGCACTTGACTGATTTATTATACCCTTCACCACAGGTGGAAAGGGTATATATAAGTTTGTCATTCCGTGTGTAATTTCTACAATATTCATTTCCGACCCCATAAAGTATATATATTCTTGATCCTTATACATAGAGAAGTTGATTAAGCGATGTCCGCCTGTCCGTGTTAGTGTTGTAAAGTCATTTGCCAAGGCACCAGAAGAGATACGAAACATTTAAGCACACCAATCGGTCAGGCATAGTTTCGAAAATTTTGGTATTGCAATTCAGCAACATCTGATCATTCCTCTGGAGGCTGCGGGCCAAAAAGCACGCCCACCTATATTTTTTACGTTTTTATTAAATTTTTTTTCGGCTTTAATGATTCTGTTTTGCCTTTTTTAGTCAAATAAATATTAGACTGCGACAGGTAGATCGTAAGGAGTGCATACAAAACTCGGGGGATCAATTATCCCCTGCGAGGGGCGATTTTTGTTCGTTTTTAGATTGGTAGGGTTTTTCTGCTTTGATTTGTAGTAGATATCTTAATAGAAAGTAATACACATAATTGTAGCCAATGGACCCACAGGGTACCCACTGATAAATAGGAACAGTTAAAAGGACCCCCCATGTGTCAATATGAGGAAATTCTTTTTTGTAAGGATTTCTTTTTGCTTTAGTCAGACCATTCTAACTCAATATAGATTGCAGAGAGGTCCTAAATTTAACAAAAAAATTTCAATAAAATTTTTAAAAAAATTTTTTTTCAAAAATATTTACAAAAAATTTTACAAAGCATTTTCAAAAAGATATTTTACAGAAAAATATTCGAAAAAATTTTTTTTTTAAATTTTCCAAAAAATTTTCGAATAAAATTTTACAAAAAATTTAAAAAAAAATATTTTTACAAAAAATTTTGTAAAAATATTTTAACATATTTTTTTAAATGCGTTTGATTTTTAAATAGATGATATCTCTGTTTTAAAACCTAGGTGCATTAAATACATAGACATCATCAGGATACCGACTACAAACTGTCAAAAATAAAACGATTATTTTGAAGTCAGCAAAGCTACATGGCTACATGGCTACACGGCCACCGTTGTGGCTGTCGTCAACTTAGGCTAATTTCTATTTTATTCAACAAAAGAAAATGTCACAAAATTGTAAATTACAATATCATATACAAACAAAAAGTTTTGGAGAAAATATTTATAATTTTTTGAAAAAGTTATTTAATTTTATAAAAGCAAAATAAGTATTTTTACAACAATGTCAGAGTTTACGATGTAGCTGTCGGCTTCAAAATCATTAAGTAGCTGACAGTGACAATTGTAGCAAACGGAATTTGCTTTCATTTGTCTTCTATTTCTTTAACTCATGAATAATGATTTTTTCTCATACGATTTTATTTAAGTAACCAGTCAACAATATGGATAATGCTGTACATGTCTGTATAAATAAAATCACCGTGGTGAAGGGTATAGAAGATTCGGCACGGCCGAATATAGCACTTTTACTTGTTTTTAATTTTGGTTGACAATTTTGACCTCTAAAATAGAAAATTTTTAGAAAATCTTTCCTAAAAACATTGATTTGGATAAAATAATTGCCAAGCGTGAGAGTACATTATGAATTTTTTCTTTCGTGGAAACGTATGAGTGTGTGTCAGCAAACAAATTTATTATTTTAATAATTTTTCGTGAGAGTGTGTGCAAGTGGGTGACCAAAAAATAAAACCTACACAAATAAAAACAATATATGAGAGCGAGTGACTAAAAATTGTATTAACCTTTAGACGAAGACCCCCAAAGATCAAAAAAAAAACTTAATTGAATGAATGTAATTAAATTTTGCTAAGAAAACGGGCCGATTTACCCATATAAAGTTGCATTCCAAGAAAAGTTGTATACTTTATTTACTTTAAAATCAGTTTGGGGAGGGGGAATTCATAAAAGGCTTTAATTTTTTATTCCATTTAAAATGTGAAAGAAAATCTGTATTAAATTTGTTATTTCTACAAAATTTGTCAAGTTCGCTAGGCTTTGGTTCTAGTAGTCATACAAATTGTCAGCCAAAATTATTTACCTAAAGCACGATATGTATTTTTTCCATGCCCTATATTTTTAAGCTGTAAAATAATAATTTGAACTAGTTCTCTAATGGTGAGTTGCTTTTTAACTAATTTAACTAATTCCTGCAATTTAGACTTAATTTGTATGTTGGCAAATAATTCGATTAATAAAATTTTAATATTCAATACAGTACCTGAAATATTAACTCCATACCGATAGAGCTGTTTTTAACCGACTTCAAAAAAAGAAGGAGGTTATCAATTCGTCTGAATGTTGCTTTTTTTATGTTTGTGCCCGCAGAACTCAGTCATTTCCGAACCGATTTTTAAATTTTTTTCTTTCTTAGAAAGGAAATGCTTACAGATTGGTCCCATTTTAAAAGAAGTTCAGAATTTTGAAAATTAAAGGGTGTTTTTACGTGTATTATGAACCGTAAAGGGCACCCTTTTAAAATTTAAAAAAACTGCATATCACTATAGCTGCCAATAACAGAAATTAATAAAAAAAATAAACTTAAAAACTAAAGGGTGTCCCCATATGTGACGTCAATTTAAATATATGAACCATTTGAACCATTGTAGACAATCACTTGAAAATTGGACAGACTGTCGTATAATTATAATCAGAAATTAAATATTTATAATTAGAAGTTAAAGGGTGTCCCAATAGTTGATGTAATTTGATGTATATTGCTAAACTTTTGAACCGTAACAGAGAGACGGTTGAAATATTCAAAGAACCTGTATATCTAAGTCCTTTATAACATCAAGTATATAATTTAAATTTGGAAACTAAAGGGTGTCCCCATAATTGATATAATTTTACCTATCTAGCCCTATCTTTTGAACCGTTATAGACAAACACTTGAAAATTTGACAGAATCTCCACTACTATGTCCCGTATAATAACATTAATAAATATTTAAAATTTTAAAGGGTGTCCCAATAGTTGATGTAAATTGATGCATATGACCAAACTTTTGAGCCGTTTTAGACAGACATTAGAAATTTACAAAGAATCTGTCCTTTAAAATAAGTGTTTAATTTAAAATTGCACATTAAAGGGTGTCCCCTAGATGATATTGTTTAAGCTATATGGCCATATCTTTGGAACCGTTACTTTTTTTTACTGTGTCAGTAATAATAAGTGTAAAAAATAAAGGGTGTCCTCATATCTGACGTAATTTTTCGTATATGGCTTCATCTGCTTAACCGTTACGGATAGACATTTGAATGTACAGAACGTATATTACTATGTCCGTTAGAGCAACAAGTATAAAAGTATTTGATTTGAGTACTATTTCTTACAGATTACTTCCTTTTAAATTTTTAGTTCAGAATTGATGCACATATATTTGTTTTGTAGTCGGTTTTTTTTTTGGAAGAATTTATAGTTTAATGTTTAAAGGATTTGTCTCACTTTCATGTGTAAGCTTTACTCAACCTTATATATTTTCATATTTTAAATACACACTACAAAATCAAGAATAAATAACATTTTGCCATTAGTTAGAATTGAATTATTATAGCAGCAGCAAAAAGCTAAATTTTCTACCTTAAACAAAAACTAAATGAAAAATAATCCAATCTAAAATCATTTAAACTTTTAGAAAATCCTTAGAAATTATTGCGGTAGAAATGTTTTATTTCCTATGAAGATGTTAACTGTCCATTGAAGATTTATTAAGAGGCAGAAAAAAAATACTAGAAAAATAAATTTATAATAAATTTATACTGCAATTCCTTTTAATATGCAAATTGTAACTGAAACTGTTTTAAATTTTATCGTAGTTTTGTTTTCTTTACTTTGGGGAAAGAAAAAACTTTTAGAATTAAACATTTTTCAGAAACAAAATATGATGCTTTCGGTTTGCTTTTAGTGGAAGTAGAAGCACTTAAAGATGTTTTTAAAATCATACAGCTGACTGAAAACGTTACAACAAAACAAGTCGTTAACACGCAATCAATTTTGCAGACTATTTCATTTTGTGATGGGTTTCTCTGCTAGTTTAACGGCAGAATTTGTGTGTATTAAAATGACCCAGTAAACACTTTAATATAATTTGTAGAAAATGTACGGAGAAACTATTTTTTTTTTTATTCTAATAATAATTATATCGGGCGGTTTAATTTCAAGGGCCGATATTGCATGTGAACCACACCTAAACGTCAAGTTTTTTTCTGCATTTAATTTGAAATTTCTCAATTTCAGACTAACTCAATTTGAACCATAAAAAGATACACAATCGAGTATGGTGGCAAGAAGTGGCAACAGTGGATGCTCAATTTTCGAAGAAAATCATCTTCAGTGATGAGGCACATTTTCATCTTAGTGGATTCGTCAATAAGCAGAATTGTCGCATTTGGGCGAATGAGAGTCCAAGAGAGTCCAAGAGTGATTGTCGAAAAACCAATGCACCCACAAAGAGTGACTGTTTAGTGCAGTTTATGGACTAGCGGCATCATCGGGCCGTATTTTTTCCAAAATGAGGCCGGTCAGGCAGTTACTGTGAAATGATAACGAACTTTTTATGGCCCAAATTGGTAGATATGGATGTGTACGACGTGGGGTTTCAACAGGACTTTGCCATTTGCCACACAGCTAACGAAACAATGGCTCTTTTGCGCGACAAATTCAATGGCCGTGTTATCTCACGTGGTGGCGATGTAAATTGGCCGCCAAGATCATGTGATTTGACAAGGTTGGACTTCTTTCTTTGGGGTTATTTGAAAGAAAAGGTGTACGTCGAAAAGCCAGCAACATTTCAAGAGCTAAAGAATGAGATAATTCGGCACATTAACCGCATAGAACCTCAATTATGTCTCAGCGTCATCGAAAATTTGGAGCATAGGATGGAGGTATGGATTTGGCCGATTTTTTGTTCCATACATAATTGAATCATACCAGTATTATCAAAATTAAAAAAATAAATGGCAACAATTTTCTAAATAATTTCAGTTTTTTTCAAAATCAACATCGGCCGTTACAAATTTAACCATATTTTATAATTATTTGATCTTAGTCATTTTCGAAAGAAGAAATGTGTCCAAACTCTCGTTGTTGTTGCATTTTAGTTTGAAAGTATAATTTGAAAACAGCGCCATCTGTTGCTTAACCGTAACTATACTATCTGCTGTGCAATAAGCATTTTAACAACATTATTGTAAAACAGAAAGTGTCATAAATACGTATTCGCCAACTATAACAACATGCATAAATTAATACCTTTGCTCTGCCGCGGCGTCATGTTTATGTTTTGTTCAAATTGATGGCTAGTAAATACGACCTCTTATATTCGCTTATTTGTAATTAAAATAATAGTTATTGATATTACAGTTATAATAAAAACATAACTTGAACAAATTTCGTAAAAAATTTTACTTTTATAAAAAAAAGTTCCTTGGCAAAAAAGTTCATTAACAAAAAAATTTATTACAGATTTTAAATAAAATCATTAAACGAAATTATTATGTTTGCTTCTTCTTAACAGTTCCTTGTCTTGAACGAAATTCTGCTAAATCTTGATGAACATGGTGTGAGTGTAGTGGCATACGTTGATGATGTAGTGCTATTGGTGAGAGGAAAATTTCCGAATACCTTGACTGAAGTAATGGAACGTGCTCTAAAAACCTTAAGCCAGTGGACTATGAATTGCGGCCTTAATATTAATCCCGAAAAAGCCAAGACAGTACTTTTCACAAGTATTTAGTTTCAAACTCCCAAAACTTGGGGGAAAAACTCTGTTGCGGTCAAAGGAAGCGAAATTTTTAGGCGTAATTTTTGACCAAAATCTTAAATGGAAATCTAACCTTAATGATAGAGTTAGAAAGGCATATGCCGCAATATATTCCTGTCAAGCTCTTATTGGAAAAACGTGGGGACTTAATCCACGAATGATCTACTGGATATACACCGCTATAGTTAGACCAATATTGTGTCATGGGGCACTTGTATGGTGGCCAATTATGGAAACACGTACTCATGCGTCAGTTATAGAAAAAGTAAATAGAAAAGTAGCATTGAGCATCACAGGAGCCAGAAAATCAACAGCAACTGAAGCATTGTGTAGAATACTTGGGATCGACCCATTACACTTATATGTATATAAAAGAATATGCCTTAAGAACACAGCTAAGATTGAGACAAAATAAACAACTAAATATTAAAAGGTATGGACACTCTTCGCTAATAAGTAAATATCAATTGGACAACATAGAAACCGATTATTTGACGCCTGAAATCCATTGGGACAAGGAGATTACTACAATCATCCCAATAAAAGATGATTGGAAACCTCTGGATGATCTAACTGGGGGTATATACCCCAATACAGATGTTTAAAAAAGGGTAATGGTACAGGAAGTGCAGTATTCTGCGAGAAGTTAGGCATAAGACACAGTTCTAGATTGGATAACCTAAGTAACATATTTCAACCCGAAATTTTTGCGGTGTCTGAAGCTGCTAGGTTACTTTCTACGAGGCCGATATTCTCAAGCAATATCACTATTTACATAGACAGTTAAAAGCACTCGGAAATAGGTGTATTAGATCGAAGGTAGTCAGCCGTTGTCGCAGAGAGCTACAGGTTCTCAACGAACAACACACACTGAAACTGTGCTGGGTACCCGGTCATTACAATATCGCAGGAATTGAAACTGCAGATGAGTTTGCACGAGCTGGAGCTGATTTGGATATAAATGTCAGATGTGTGGACGTATCGATTTAATATATGGGAGGATAAGGGAACAATTTAGACGTGATGCCGACACAATGTGGAATAATTCTGCTGCACACAGATGAAATCCTTGCTGGGGGGAAAGGATAATGGGGAAATGGATAAGCTGCTACGTATGAGTATGTCTGAACTGAAAATGTATGTAGGTATTATAACAGGACACAATGATCTCAGATATTTCTTGAAAAAGATTCGACTTTGCGATGATGATATCTGCAGATGGTGTGGCAAAGAAGAGGGAAACACATTCCACTATCTTTGTCAATGCCCTGCACTATTTCACAGTCGTAATAAAGGTTTTGGCTCTTTTTTCACAGCTATGGACACCGGGAAATATCAAAGGAGTCACTATGGATCATTAATGGTCTTGTGAATCTACACATAAATAATTATGTGTGATCCTCTCTAACCTAACCTAACAGTTCTTTAAGTGTGGTTCAGAAAATCCAAATTCACTTTCCAACTGAAACTAAACATTCTACTAAATTTGACTAGCATAACTCATTGGGTAATCTCAAGGATTTAAACTAACACATTTGCTACTTTCCAATTTGTTTTTTTTTTTTTTTGTACCAAAGTTGTTAAAAACTATGTTTTGCCTTTAAAACGAAAGAAAACTAACTTGGAATTTTTGCAAACTTTTTGAGGTATGTTTTCTCTCTTTTTATTTTGCAAAACTTAATTTGCTTTCTGCTTTCTTTTTGTAGTTTGAGGGCAATATGAATATTTATTTTGGGCTTTAAAATTGTAACTGCTATTAGATCTGAAGGTAGAACATAAGAGCATATGAGAGAAGAAAAAAAAACTAACAAATGAAATACATTTTGACTCTTGGCTGATTCATACACATACGATTCATCAGCAGTAGCAACATCACATGTTTTAAAAGTTTTTAAGAAAAAATAATGCAGAGACTTTTACTTCAAACCAAAACTTAAATAAGTTTGTTGCAAATAGACAATTAAAATGAAGTTTCCAAAATTGAAACTAAATTTAATTTAAAGCTGTTAGAAGTTTTCGATATTTTTGTTGAAAATCATTAAAAGAGACTGTGGGGAAAATTCACCAAGGTGTTGCCACAACAATCCCAAATATTAGGTTTAAGTTTAAAGTTTGAGGATACCATGTTGTTCAGTACCTGTTTGACGATCAATAATAGTGAATTTCTTAATATAAAAGAAAAAATTGTTCGCCGATATGTACAATAGTTTATTAATTTAAGAATGCCTAGTTAAACCAGTCTATAAGAATAGAATATTAAGCTACAGACCCGTGGTCGAAACATACGAAATGTGGTATAAAAAAATTAGAAAATTTAATCGTAACATCACAAAGCTAGAATTTTAATGAACTACCAAACTAGCTACACGCAAAGAAAAAGCATGGGTATTGTATTGTCACGGCAACCACACTCTGTTCTCTGTAACAATTGTTTTGTTAGCAGTTAATCATTCAATGGTTATACGCAACAAAAAATTTTGATTTGGTTGATTTGAATCATATTAAAATTCAATCCACAAACAATTTTTTTTAATATTTAACAATAAAATTATATTTATAACCATAATATATTATTATTGAACATAGTATGTTTCAAAAATACATATTTTGGTTTTGGCCTTCTTTCAGTTTAGAAAAATGTTTGTAAGCTATCGGTTCATCTAAAACCGTAAAAACATTAAATGCACATTTGTTGTCAAGAAATAAATTTGTTTTTTATAATAAATGATAGTTTTAAATTAAAAATATCAAAAATATAAAAAGGTAAGCAGAAATTATCAAAATATTTAATAAATATATTCATACGTTGTCACATATAACCATTTACATGTTTCACATTATATTATAGTATGGTTATAATACAAACATAATTATGGTTGTATTTTACAATGTTATTTCCAATGACAATTATATTATTTTTATGGTTTAAAATAATATGGTTTGAATATAACCATAAAATTCAACCATAACATGTTGCTCATAGGTTATACTTACATCAATCATGTTTTCTCTTTGCGTGCATCTAATAAGCATTTTTAGTCGACATTGTAATAGAATCGCTGTATAAATTCTAATTTTCTCCCTACTGCGATTCAAAAAATAATGCCAGAGTCATATTTTATATTTATCTGTTTTAGCAGATTAGCAACATCAAAACATGGTGGCAAAAAAACACACCCAACTATATGTTTTCACATTATTTTTATTTATTTTTCGGTTGCAATGATTCTCTTTTGCTTTTTTTTGTTTGGTAAATAAATATTAGACCGCAACAAATAGATCGCATGGAGTGCATACAGATTTCGGGTGATCAATAACACTCCCCGTTTGATTTTAGGTTGGTAGGTTTTTCTGCTTTGATTTGTATTAAAGGAATTTATAGAAAGCAATACACATAGTTATAGCCGATAGACCCATAGGGTGCCCACTGGGAACCAGGTTCACGGAATAGGTCTTATTGACCCCTTTATTCCGACCATTCTAACGCAATATAGATTGCAGGAAGGTCCTAACTTTAACAAAAAAATTTTTCTGTAAGATTTTTACAAAAAAATTTCGATAGAATTTTTACAAAAAACTTACGATAAAATTTTTACAAAAAATTTTCTATAAATGTTTCGTTAAAATTTTTGCAAAAAAATTTCAATAATATTTTAACAAAAATGTTTTCAAAATTTTTTTGTAAAAATTTTTATTAAAATTTAAAATTTTGATAAAATTTTCGAAAAAATGTTTAAAAAAATTTTGATAAAATTTTCGAAAAAATTTGCGAAAAAATTTTTTATACAATTTTTAGAAAAAATTTTCGATAAAATTATAGAAAAAATTTTTGATCAAATTTTTGGAACAAATTTTTAATAAAATTTTTAGAAAAAAATGTCGATACAATATTTACAAAAAATTTTCGATAAATTTTTAACAAAAATATATCGATACAATTTTTACAAAAAAATTTAAATCAAATTTTTGCAAAATAATTTCGATAAAATTTTTACAACACATTATCGATATAATTTTAAAAAAAAATCTATATCTTTATATTACACTAACTGTGCCCGCCACTTCGTCAACGACCTTGCAATATTTTGTTTGTTTGCTTTGAAAGCAATCCACACCAAAGACCCTTACGTTTTTAGTACCGCCTTAAACTATGCGGCATATCAGTTTATGTATTTACTTTATAAAAAATAAAGTATTCATATCCGGTTAAAACTAAAATAAGTGCGTACTTTTTCTCCACTTTCTCTTCGAAATAAAATATTTTTGCGGAAAAAAGGTATCCTATATTAGAATCAGGATGCTAAGTTACCCCTCACAAAATATTGTTAAAATCCATCCTGTATTTTTTACGTAATACGAAAACGCAAAAGAAAAGCAGACAGACAGACAGACAGACAGACGGAAATAAGTTACTAGTTTATTGTATGTATGGATTTGTAATAATGAGTTGAAAATCATAAAAGTGAAAACCGAATATATATTATTGTGAAATTGGGAAATGTATTGTGAAATTGGGAATATAGTTCAATATTAATATTAAATAATTGTAATATAAATAAATAGAAAAATAAATTGGTTTAACTTTCAATTTTATTTTAAAAGCAATCGAATAAAGAATAATTCGCTCACAATGTGATGGCTGAAAGAGAAAGCTCAAAAATAATTAAGTTAAAATTAATCCATTTTTCCAAGTATTTAATAAATGCGCAATTTAACAGTCATCATTTGTCTGCCTGTCCACTGTTAATTATCAAGTAAACAGCCATTAAAACACATCAAACACTTGTACATAATTGTGTTTTGTCCAATAAATTTAAAAATTCTCTCTAATACTGCTTAATAAAAATGTTACTTGTAATGAACAGCTAAAATTTGTTCTTAACCATCAATTCTTTTCATGAACATCCAGACAATGTTTACTGACTGTCATGTTGAAAGGCAGTTAATAAAATGAAAGAAAATAAAAAAAACACACACCCAAACACACACATATCAAATAAAGTTTTTTTTTCTCGTCGATTTAAACCCTTAGATAATTAAAATTAAACCAAAAAATACACACACTTATGTGAGAAGCAAACACACACGCACACACACACACACTCAAGTAACCAATCATTCACTTTATACACTTCATAAAACAAATAACAACAAAACAAACAAAACAAACAAAAAAGCAGTTAAAAAAAAGGATAAAGAAAAAAAATCAACGAAAAAACCATACAAAAAATATTTAACCCTTAATAATGACACTACATTCCCTTTATAAACTCCTTCAAAGGTCTAAACAAATGTCAAACACCCTGCACCCACTTTTCTACTCGAGTTAAACCAGAAGTCGCCGGCACTTGTTCACAATCATTTGTATGTAAATTTTTTTTTACGAAAATGCTTTCAACTGTGGATAGCAAAATATTAAATTAAATGAGATTCAAAAGCAGAAGATAAAAAAAAGGGAAAAAAAGTTTAGATCTCTTTGGTGATTATGTCCACATACATTAGTGACATACAGAATTTATGTTCGGAGTGGACAAAAACTCATTTAAAACTTGACACAGTGGTTAACAAATAATATTTTTTATAATATCATTCATGAAATTGCAGACCTTTATTTGATGGAGCATGCGTTATGGTAGTGTAGAAGGTTGTCTCAAACATTTCAAATGTATTTGTTTCCAATAATCTGAATGAAAACTTCATTATATTAATAATAGAAGTACAGATACTTCGATACTTCTATTTCAGAAAGAAGTTTTAGGTTCGCCGGAAAACTCAACTGTTATGAGATTTTTTTTGAATTTTGAAAGAATTTCTGATATAGAAATTTGTTCACAAAAACCCGATTTTTTCCGATTTTATTGCTTTTAAATATACCACATTGTTTTACAAAATTATCACAAAACATTTTCCAAAAAATTCCGCATGAAATAATGCACATTTACTTTATTTCACAGATTTGATCAAATGTTGCCAGAAACATTTCAAAGTTTTTCCACAGTAAAAACAGAGTACTACAACATTTTTCCATGACTTTTTCATACAAATTTTGTATGTATGTAGCTTGACAGCATTCCGAATAAAAAACTGAACAGAGTACCAGGCTTTAGGGGGGATACCGATGCACACCACTTACTTCATGGACACCTTTTCAGCCCCCTTCCTCAATGATTTCTGGAAATTTACGAATACCTCACTTTCATTCAGTCTTATGCCTTTTACTCCCGACTGTAGTGATTTCAGACCTGCGACTTACACATGTCGACATTATGTCTCATCATCTATGGTAACATTTGCTTAAGACATGGTCTCCACAGCATCTTCATATAGTATGTGTCTGTCCCATGGTCTAAAACCTTTTAATGTTAGCCTTTTTCCAAGCACAGTCTTACCGCGATTTTTAACTAGGCCAGATAACACTTGAGAGTAAGTGACCTGTACTAACACAGTTAACCATTTGTAGGCACCCAGATTATATCAAAGCTCCTTCTTGGTATTTCTGCCAACTTGTAGTGAAAAATTCCAAAGCCGTTGGTGGGAATCGAACCCACAACCCCGGACTGATAGGCTACTACACTACCTACTATCCCACCGAGGCACCTATACTTATGAACGATTTATTTTAAGTTGATCATGTGAAATATTCATTCGTATATGTCTCATTTTCATTTCTCAAAAATCCGGATTTCTCAGAACGGTTACACATATTTATTCAAAATGAGTTGTTCGTATTAAGAATTTCTAAGCTTTTTTATCGATTTAAATTTTAGGTTTCTCAGAAAAGTCAGCTGTGGGATTTTTTTTAAATTTTTAAAGAATTAGTAATTATGAAAATTTTTCAGAAAAACCCGGTTATCTCATGATCGATGAGAGAAATTTCATGTCAATTTTTCATATAACCCTATTCTTTAAAAATTTATAAGCACTCTTCCGGTTTTCTCAAGAACTCGGATATAAAAAACCCGGGTTTCTTATGACCGGTGAATCAAATCTATATATTCTTTAAATATTTATAAGCACTATTCAATCTTATAATTTTAGATTTTCCAGAAAATTCAACTGTTTGTGTTTTTTTTTCCAGAACCGGGTTTCTAATAAACGGTCAATCAGTTTTTCGTACCACAATATAGTCTAGTTATGTAGCTTGTCTTTGTGCTAAGCTAAATGAATTTAAGCGGAGATTGGCTTGATATGATTTCTGCAGGGGAACCAACATACTGACCTACTGTTCAACAGAAAATGCCTAAATTTTTTGATTTTTTTTTTCGGTAAAATGAATTATTAAAGGTAAATCATTCATAGTTTCAAAATGTAATCTCTACAATATAAAAAATATCTTGGTAACCATAGTTCTTACTGATCTTCAAAAAAAAGTTTAAATAAGCTGCCCAACATGCAAAAATAACCCGAAAATAAAAATGATATAAACGAAATTATTTAGTAGAAATTGCACGGCTCTTGGCTGAAAAAGAAATTTTGAAGAGATCTTCTCATCTCAAAAACACGAAACTGCTAGGGAAGCTAATAACATCTCGAAAAAATCAATATTTGGGGAAAATATTTGGAAGGCTTTAGCGCTAGACGACAATCGTGATATTCATTATGATGTGCAACAAAAAACCGTAAAAGACTTACTATACGTAAGCATTCTCTGCACTTTATACGTAGGTTGGTTAAGAACTGATAATGAAAAAGATACTTTAGTTGTTAAACATTAAAAAAAATATATATATGGATCCAATATACCCACTAGTATATTTGAGTTACTACCCGTTGATGTTAAAGTAGCAATTCGAATTTAGAAAACAGCACAGCACTATTGAACAATCGCATAGATTAGTAAATGTAGTGAAGAAGTTTTTTTGATAAAAAGGTAATGCTCTGCGTTTTTATAGTTACGTTGCTAGCGTTTGACAAAGCATGGAACGAGGCCTAGTTTAAAAGCTAAAGCAAAACTTGCTCAAAAATCTCTATTACATGCAGAGTGGTTCATCAAGTTATCACTATGATGGTTGTGTTTTCTGCAGACAAGCAAAAAGCTTCGCTGTTAGTGTAGTATAATAATGCGATCCTTAAAACAATAAGATTATTTGACATTCAGTTATCAGATACTGCTTCAGCATCCAAATCCGCTGTCTTGTAACGTCCTTAATGATCGAGGTTACGTTCGACTAAAAAGGATGAATATTACTTCTCTTAGCCGGACAACAGAGAGGTGGCCCACAAATGATAGTATTTATTATAAATTGTTCGTCTAGCATTAGCTAAGTATTACTTAATCGTGCTACGGACACAAACAGAAAGAAAGATAGATAGACAGACAGACAGACAGACAGACAGACAGACAGACAGGAAATGAGTTACTTTTTTATTATATGTATACATTTTTATATTTTAAGACTTAAAGTATGAGGACTTATTGTTAGTTTACATACATTGAACGACAATAAATAATATGCCACAAAAAATAAGAATAAAAATATAAAACTTACCCTAATACATGGTGGAATAGCACGCACCAGAATGCATTTCCATGAGGGAAGTTGGTGCTAGTATGAACTCTGGATATCTTGCAACCACCGGTTTAAATATAGAATTATCTGAACATATGAAATTGTGTGTGGATGAGTATCTTTCTCCTCCACTACTGGTAATTTTAATTTTAATGTTTAATATTTCCAATTTTGTTAAAAACAAACAGGACAAGGAAACCTTGATAGGAAGGCCAGAATCATCGAAGTACCTTAGTACAATAATGTTAGAGGCAGGCTATAATAAAAATTGAAGAAGATGATACTAGCAGACTGTGCCTAGAAGAGGCGGATACGGAAGCGCATATTATGTGTGAATATTAAGTAGCTGCTAGACTTAGGATTCGGACCACGGACAGACACATATTAAATATGGATACTGTGGGAGACAAATATACAATAGACTTTGTGAAGAGGTAATTGACCGAGAGTTACTAGTTATTAGATTAAAATCCCTACAGTCAAGTGTAAAGTTTAGTGTTAGCACAAGATTTAATGAAAGTAAGCAATTGACTACCAAAAGTGATTGAGGAACAAAGTTGCTTCGTTTCTGCAACTTCTCCTTCATAAACAAGTTACCGAATAAATCACTGTGGATTTACACAAATGCAAAATTATTCGAGTTTTTAATTTGTTCTCTTTTTAAAATGGAAATTTTTAAATTCATACTTCTTGTTTGTCAGTTAGATTTGCATAAATTTTCTCCTTGATAAAACTGAAATGTATTCAAATTTAAGTAATGCGCTTGTGACTAAATACTCGTATGTGACTGTATGTTGTGCACATACATATGTATGTATGTTAATATGTGCATATTGCTTAAGCTGCAATCGTGTAAAGTAAATTTACTGTACTGTGAAGGTAGACAACGAAATCCTTTTGCTACGTGTCTGTGTTTTTTTAACGGGTAAAATATGGAAACAGTGGGGGAGTTATATAATTTTAAGTGTATGAGAGTTTAAAAAAAAAACATACAAAAAATCTAAATATAAAAATCAAGTTACAGTGTAATGAATAATAAATGTTCAATATTTTTGAGAGGGGAAATATTTGGGGCGTTTGCTACAAAAATTTTTAAAATTAAATCAAAACTTTAAACATTTATATATCGCACACTAAATAATAAACCGTCAAATGTTCATGAAAATTTCCATGAATATTGCGGATGTTGGGTTTCCCATACCAAGTCCGTCTGGTATGGGACTTAAGATAATCCCACTCAGTCCGGATAAATACAACAAAGAGCTTAGCACAATTTACGCTATAGCTAAAAATAACGGTTACAAAAGCAGTACTATCGACAAACTACTAAGACAAGACAACACTAGGAACGGAGGGAGAAAAGACGAAGAGTCAACTAATACAACACCACGACGACAAGTTTTTACCTACACAGGACCAGAAATATATAGGTTAACTAACCTCTTTCAGAAGGAGGGCTTACTTATAGCATTGAAAACCAGTAACACTCTACGACATACTCTCAAAACATCAACAGAAACAACCGACAAATTTAACAATAGCGGAGTATACAGACTTACTTGCACCTGCAACCACACATATATAGGACAAACAGGACGAACACTAAAAACAAGATTTACAGAACACATGCGCTCGTACAAACGAAAAAGAGAGGACTCCAACTTTGCACTACACCTTGAGACTCACGAGCATATAGCAAGGAATATAGATGAATGTATGACATTGCTGCATCATAGCAAAAAAGGACGAAGACTAGACATTCTTGAAAACATGGAAATCTACAAAACGCGAACTTTTAACTGAGATATTATTAACGAACAGGTAAACACAACCTCAGATACAATTTTCACACCACTAAAACTTCTAAAACATTCTAACAAACGAAAAACACCTGCAGACGGACACACTTACCTAGCTAACAATAAAAGACGAAAATACTAAATTATCAACTGACCTCATATAAATATATCAGGTAGCAAGCAATCTACCTGTACAAGACCATTTAAGTAAACACCACCATAATGAACAATCACCTAAACTCATTACTATTTATACTAAAGCAGATAATACTAACTCTCCAGTACCATTTTAAACTCGGCTTGAAAATGATGTCTTTACATCGAAATCGCTCGCCAAACGTACCAAAACAACAGCCAGTGACGACGGTCTTCACCGAAAGGTATGACAACAGTATTTTATTTACTGGCGAAACAAACCAATCAATTTAATACCATATATATATTTATAAAGGGTTAAATGTCACAATTTGTTCAAGAAAAATATTTATTTAAAACATAATTTTACTTGTAAAATGTTATCAAAATATATTTATATAAAATTTTTTTCCTTCGTTTGCCATATTAATGGATCTTGCTGGACATTCACAAGGCTGATTCATTTCTGATGAACATAAGTTCCTAGACAGTCCAACGAAAAAGCGATTTTAACGGAGTAATACAGTTAATACTCTTAATAAAGACTGCATGAGAATCAGAAAGCCAGATTACATGTGTAATTAAGCGAAACTGTGATAAAGGCGGCACGTCGTAAGTATCCTCTATCACCTCTATCCTTCGCACCAATGTGGTCGAACGAAATGTGGCTTATAAACACGTCGCTTAATGGAATCAAAATGGTGTTAAGCAAAACGGTATCGTAGACTAATTGGGATCGATTAAAAATGATTTGCAGCGAAAGTTGACCCTCAAAAACACTGCTAAAGCAAGAGACATTTGTGAGTGTACAACTGCTACTTCCAGTGTAGGGATGAATGCGAAGTAAGGTCGCCAGGGTTTTAAGTGGGTAATTGGCCACTTCCGAAGTAAAATGTTTGACTAAAACCGCAGCCAAAAGCACGTATGCTGATCACAAACCACTCACTCCCTCGTTTTTGGAGATGATGAGTACAGTTTTCTTTTCCTAGACAAGTCATTTTTCCTCATTTGAACAGTTGAAGTATCTGATGAAAGTGGCGAGGAGGGATTTTATTCAATATTAGGTGATTATAATTATAATTATAATTATAATAATTATAATTATAATTAATTATAATTAATTAATTAATTATAATTATAATTAATTAATTATAATTATAATTATAATTATGTTAAAATTTATTTCATATAATTATGTTAAAATCATGCGTTTTTCACCTAAATTGAACCAGTGCAAAATCAGTAGAACTCATGAATTTGCTAGTGTTTTGTCATGTTTTTTTTTGCGGGGGGTTTATCTTTCAAAAAATAATAATTCATGAATTGAGTCATTTCTCATATTGAATGCTTAAAAAATTAAATAAATAATTGTGTATTTGATTCTAGAGTATGTTTAAACAAACAAATAAAATATGTTTTTATAAATCTCACTATATTTATTTAATTTATTTCATAATAAAATTTTATGCTAAGTTAGAAAATATGACAATATTATTATTATGATGATAATAATATGGTTTGATAACTATATAATTATATAACTATATAATTTAATCATAATATGTTGCTCTAGATTATGCTTACGTCAACCATAGTTTTTCTTTGTGTGTACGCGTTCATAGTGGAGGATAGTATGGGAGGCAGGATAATGCAGCGATTTACGTGGCGACGAAGACAAAAACGTTCTTTAACCTTCGATAAGTTGAGATTCTCGAGTGGCCTGTCTTAAGACCAGACCTCTATCCCTTCGATTGAATGTCCCATTGATTGAATGGGACAATATTGATGTATCTGTCCTAAAAAATGCCTCGTCGTGCCAATTGGTCAAGATGCAGAAGAGTAAAACAATCTCTTATAAACATATATAAAACTTTTCTTTTGAAACTAAAATAACATGTATATCTATTAAAAAATAATTTTTCACATATGAAATATTTACATGGAGATTTAAAGAATATTTTTTTTTTATTTTAAAAATATTTGAATATAATTTTGTTATTTATATATTTTAACTATAATATAGTTGATTATATTATGATAATATTATATTATAATTATGATTATATTAAAATCAAAAAGAAAAATATTTTGCCCATTTTTCATTGTTTCATTTAATTCAAATTAAAGTTGAAGCCTTGCACATATAATTATTTAAATGGGGAAATTATCAAAATTACATGTAAGAAAACTTCTCATATAGAATACACCCAATTCTGTTTTTACACGGTCTTTTTTACACGGTTTTGATTTAACACGGTTTGAAAATAGAAAAAAAATAATTTTTTTTATACGATTTTATTTTTTATTTTTTTTTTTTGGCTTAGATTTTAATTGCAAAATTTAAGTTTTGCGAAATATTTTTATATCAAAAATTTAGAGGAATTCCCTTTTTGTGCATACAAGCATTTTTACTTGTTAGAGCAATTGAAATGTGTTAATATTTTGTAAACTATCAATATATCTTTACAAGAAGACGACGAAAACTACAAATAAAAATCTACAACGGCAAGATATTTCTTTAGAAAACAAAATTTGAAATTTTAGATTGCCTTCGAAATGTTGAAGTCTCAACATTTCTTAGCAAAATGTTCGGTTTAAACGAAGCTACAGTAAGAACTATAACAAAATTAAAATTCAATTAGGCAATCGTTGATTTTTTTAACGAAACTATCTCTTAAGTCTTCATCATACATTAAAGATGCAAATAAATGGTGCAAATACACATTACCTATATGATTTAGTAAAATAAACATGACTTCTTGTTCTTAAAAAAATTCTCGCTTTTCACTAATTTTAATAAGTTTTAGAGATAAGGAACCAATCACCTATTATTGTATATGATCAATGTCTTTTATTACACGGATTTTTCTGGAACCAATCTACCGTGTAAAAACGGAATTAGATATATATATATACAATTGTATCAACTTACCAACTCTGTTAAGAAGGTATAGTTTCGTATAAGTCAAAAATGCTATAGTTATTTGTAATAATGTATAAGTAAATATATTAAAAAAGTATGTATGTATGTCCTAGCGATACCCAGTGTGATTCGCTAACCCGAAAAAATTAAGTTATTCTCAGAAGAGGAGCCTGTGTAAAATTTAGAAAGTATCATGGCACATGGTCTAGATGTAGGCTAGCTTCATGTTGTATGCGAAATACGACAACTACTGTTCCAGTCAGTTGCCTGGACTATGCTTTCTCGTTTATAATTTTAAAACTCTACCTATGCACTTTCATAATGGCGTTATTCATGCAAAGTTACACTATGACTATTAACTATTGACTTTGTATGGAGACTACCACGTCCTCTGTTCTTACCCAGACAGATTTTCGCTCGACTATGCACAGTAATATGGGGTTTCTTTTACAAATTTCAATGCTCTTGTAATTATAGTTCCTTAGGTACACCATAATAATTTTTCACTTCCCAATCCAACGTGTATCTCTAGCAAAATACACGCTGGAGTGGAAAGTGAAAAATAATATACACACAAGACTGTACTTAATGTGACACTCTAGTAATTGTAAATATCATCTATTTAACCAAAGAAATTCAGATAATAGAACACGAGAAATTTTATTGCAATTTTCAATCGTTAATTTAGTAGAAAAAAGTCTCCCACTGCCTAAAGCTTCCTTCTAGTTTATGTGTTTTGTTTTAATCTTTACTTTAGAGTCAGAGATATAACAAGCTTATTTTTTGCTGTCGTACAACAAGTATAACCCAAACATATTTTTAACAGTTTTTCAAATGCCTTAATTGATGCTGAAATGGTTTTTTTTATTTTTGGTATGAAATTTGTTGCATCACTCTGTTGAAGCAGAACAGTCAAGCTGCTCAACTGACAGTTTTTTTTTTTTTTTTGAAGTCCATGTAAAGAGTTAAAAAATTGCTACAAAGCGACACATGTCGAAACTTCTGGTGACACGTGCAACAATATATTTTGCGTTTCTTCGTGTTCAAATGTGCAACATCATGCTCGTGCTTATATCAGCTTTTACGTGGGGGACGTAAAGTTCTTTTGCAACTTCTTTGGTAATTCATTTCATGTTATTTAAAATGAAAATTTTATTCCATGACAACTAAACATCCATCTATTAATAGTTTTTCTGATAAAATTCAATTATTTTTTTTTTACCGATACCGATTCTTACATTCAGTTAAATAATTGAATTGTTGCATTTAGTTTTGTACTGCAAGAAAATGGAAATATTTTAGTTATTTTCCTTGAACGTATATGAATCCCTGTTGGGAAGCTGTTATGGTTTTTCTTTTTTTTTTTTTTGTTCTGTTGCATGCAAATGATTGATCTGTTATGAATTATTAAAGGGAAGCAAAAGAAATATGATGCAAAAAGAGATTGATTTCATTTGTGTTTTTTTTTTTTATTTTATATTTTTTGCATTTTGCAGTTTTTCTCTCGTAGGAGTAGAGGAATTCCCTAAAGAAAGATTCATGATTCAAACGAATTTAACTTTTAAGTGAAAAAGTTGTTTTTACTTACCCGAGAAGCTGTAAAACAGATGAATCTGTAAGGATTGAGAAAAATTGTTTGGGTGAGTATTTGTACATGAAATAAAAGACAAAATATTAGTAGGAAAAATATATTTTATATTTAAGTTTTGCTACATTTAAAATAAACGATACCTCTGAAAAGAACTATGAAACTCGTTTATATTTATAAGAATGTATATAAGAATATAGGTTGCTTATCAGTTTATGTAGTTATAACATTTGAGATAAACTCTGTGTCACGTGAACACATTTTTATGGTTATCCAATTATTATTCCACATATTTTTTTTTTCAATTTTATTTGTTGAATCTTCAAATATCATTGAACTAACAATAAGGGTTCACATCTTAAAACTAAATTATAATTAATTCAGTCCAGCCAATGCCGGGCTCAAATTTGTAGTGCTGCAGCTTTCTTTATTGACAATATATTACAACCTTTAATTGGTGAAAATATTTTTTTCTGTGTGTATTAATAATTAAAGGTTGTAATTGGTTTCAAATTAAAATTTAATTAAATAATTAATTGATTCAATTAATTGTTTAATCAGAAATTTTGTTTGGTATGTTTTCAACAAATATATATTTGAATCAATTAAAAAATTAATTGAACTTTAATATAAAACTGATTAAAACTCTTAATTAGTAAAAAAAAAATTTTCTGAACAAAAAAATTTTGTAAAATGTCCGATCATTTGTCCTCACTGAAAATAAGTAGATAACCATATAATCTGTAAAGAAGTGTATGGGTGGCGTTGTTACTCATGTAACCTAGGTTGCACGTATCGACGGCTCTGTGTAGAGGAGAACCGATCCACTTGGGTCCTTTTCGTCCCGTTGTGACGAGATTAGCCTGGGTAGTCTTAATACGAGGTTAGGCTGGGTAGTCTAAATACAAGTAGTAGCCTTTAAAAAATTATATAAAAAGAACTAAAATTTATTCTTTTAGTATATTAAGGCTTGATTTCATTCATGTGAAAGCCGCTCGCTTCGCAACTACACAATTTTCCCAAAGACTTTGTTGACCAAACTTAGTGCGCAAAAGATCGATTAAATGATGAGTTGATGAGGACATGATGCGCCATAGTGCTGAAACAAAGGATTTTCCAAAATCATATCTTCCATTATAGGCCAAAAAAAGATGGCTCTATAGCGCAATAATAATCTTTGATTGCTTTTAAAAAGATTTGGCAGTTGCGAGGAATATGACATTCTCAATTTGAAAGTGTTAAACAGTGTGAACAATAAATAATTAAACAGAGCTGGATATATATTTTTATTTTGTAGGGGGGATATCAAAGCAGATCACTAACTTCATAGGTCTCTTTTCAACCCCCTTCGTTCCTCAGTAATTTCTGGTATACGACTGGAAATTTACCAACACCTTACTTTAATTGAGTATCGCGCTGGCGATTGAATCATGTCGACATTCTTCCTTATTACAGAGTCTATGGTAATTGCTAACATTTGCTTAACGCTAAGGGTCTGGACAACATCTACACTTTAATATGTGTGTGTAGACACAAATGGTGGTCTAAAGCCGTTTTTATTTTAGCCTATTTCCAGGCACATTCTGCAAGTATCGTCTCACCTGGATTTTCAATTTGGCAGATAATATCGGGTGGTTAAATTTTAAGGGCCGATGTTGAATGTGAACCACACCTAAACGTCAAGTTTTTTTCTGCATTTATTTTGTCATTTCTCAATTTCAGACTTACTCAATTTGAACCATGGAAAGATACACACTCGAGCAATGGTCAGAATGGTGGCAAGAAATGTCAACGTTGGATGATCAATTTTCGATGAAAATCATCTTCAGTCATGAGGCACATTTTCACCTCAGTGGATTCGTCAATAACCAGAATT
Organism: Phasia obesa; assembly: GCA_949628195.1. Lineage (NCBI taxonomy): Eukaryota > Metazoa > Arthropoda > Insecta > Diptera > Tachinidae > Phasia > Phasia obesa. The sequence continues at coordinate 105,097,114 of OX451219.1, forward strand.
GCGAGTGACTGTTTGGAGCGTTTTATGGGCTGGCGGTATCATCGGCCCGTATTTTTTCCAAAATGAGGCCGATCACAGTTACTGTGAATGTTATTCGCTATCGTGAGATGATAACGAACTTTTTATGGCCCGAATTGGAAGAAATGGATGTGGACGATATGTGGACTCAAAAGGACGGTGCCACTTGTCACACAGCTAAGGAAGCAATGTCTCTTTTGCGTGTCTCACGTGGTGGCGATGTCAATTGGCCGCCAAGATAATGTGATTTGACACCATTGGACTTCTTTCTTTGGGGTTAGTTCAAAGAAAATGTGTACGTCGATAAGCCAGCAACAATTCAAAGGATGAGATGATTCGGCACATTAAGGACATAGCACCTTAATTATCGGAAAAATCGGATCGGATCGCGGCGATCATTTGGCCGATATTTTGTTTCATACATCACTGAAACATACCAATATTATCAAAACAAAAAGAAATGACAATAATTTCCTAAATAATTTGTGTTTTATTCAAAATCAACATCGGCTCTTACAAATTTAACCACCCTTTACTTAACAGTCCGTGACCTGTTACTAACGCAGTAAGTCATTTGTAGCTACCATATTATATCCAAGCTCATTCTGGGTCTTGCTACCAACTTGTAGTGAAAAGTGCCACAGTCTTTGTTGGGAATCGAACCCACAACCCCAGACTAATAATTCAGCACACTACCTACTGGCCCACCAAGGCAAAGTAAAGGCAACAAATAATTAGCTCATTATAGTTATTAAAGATAAATAGATTATATCTAATAAAAAGTTGCATTAGCAAGCTGTGTGTGTGCTTATAAGCTCATGAGCAAGTGGTCTTAGAACACAAACTAATTTACTGAATACGTGACCACTCACACCATACAAATATTGAGGAAACGAGCTGACCGGGTAAAACGAACTTTTTATACCAGTGTGCGCCTTGTCTCATGTTCGGAATGTGTCAGTGTGTATTGTTTAGCAATAGTGTATAGTTTAGATAAGGCGTTTTGCTTAATAAATGAATTTCTTAAAATGAACGTAAATAATTGTGCTAAAAATTTCTGTTTTTCATTTTTACACTCAAACTGAGTTCGTGTTTCACTCAAAGCTTGAACTCGCCCAAGTTCTTTGTTATTAGGTTTAACATTTACTCATAGTCATTCGAACTTGCTTATGGAAACACAGCAAGCACTTGGCAATTAGTTGCTGGTCTTCGTTGTTTACTATTGTACACTCCTCGTTACTCGTGTGCTATGAACAGATATCAATCCAATGAAATATTATAATAAACGTCTTATGACCTTTGTTTTTTACACTCGTGCGGTGCTTCAGTAATGTTATTAGTATAGGATGCATAGCTAAAAAAAAAACAAGACGTTTCAAAGAAAAATGTTCAGCAGAGTTTTTGGTTTGACAAAAATCACCTCCATAACGACCCAAATCTTTTCGAAACTAATACTAACATTTTATACACAGTTGAACCTAAAACCCCTTTGTTGTGATATGGGGAAAATATATGTTTCACTTTAACACGGACAGTGCCTCGATAGACTGCTGGGTAGAGTGCTAGTCTATCAGTCTGGTAGTTGCGGGTTCGATAATAAAAAATTAAAAAAAAAAAATTGAGGGGTTTGCAACAACAAAGAGTTAACTCCAATTTTAAAATTTTATGAATTTTTTTTAATGAAAATTTTAACGTATGTTAACTCTATTTGGCCTGAAAATGGCGTTAACCCTTTGTTGCTGCAAACCCTTCAATTGGCGATACTATCCATAATTTCTATATGTATTTTAAATATGCTTGTCCATCATGCAGACTGATGCTTTCTTTTCATTTTGCAATGTGATCAGAGAAATTAAATCAAAGTAAAATTAATTATTCATAACAATTAAAATAAATTGTTGGTATTAAAACGATAACTTTATTATCCAGCATTAAAATTTTGTGGATAATTAAAATTACTAAATTTTGATTTTTATTGAATTAAATTACACAATTTCAATTGCGTTTTAATCGATTGTAAATGTAATGTAATAAGCTGGGAAAATTCTTTATATGTTCATTTCTAATTTAATTGCATAGTAACAAACTGATTGGCAAAACGGCATATTGTTATTCATTTTGAAACATTTGTTTTAATATTTGTTTAAATTTGGTTATTTTGGTCTTTTGTATCAAAAAAACCAAAAATAGAAAACAAAGTTTAAATGTTCTAAAGCGGAAGGGAGCTGGAAGATACTGTGTGAGGAAAGTAATAAATCAAAAATATTACTTTAGGCTTTCAGTTTTTTTTTCTCTGCTCTAAGTTATTGCTTTCAAATTTAAGCAATAAAAACAACCGCAAAAGAAACAAAATTTGAAATTCCATCAAAATCTAGAGCCTTTTTGAAATGAAATTTCCATTAAAAAAAAAAACTTTTACCAGTACATGACTAAAGTGGGCAGCAAAATGAGAGAAAGAAAAATTGAACACCCACATTTGACATTAAAAAGAGGATACTGTTCCAAAATACACAAACTCATGCAGCCAAAAAGCACACATACATTCCTCTTTTATTTGCAACGCATCCACAAACCAGTTTGTTTTTAAATAAAAACGCATCATAAGAGGGAGTTTGTGCTTTATCAAAATGGAATTTTTTAATAAGTACGACGTCTGCGCTGCGATTCACTAGCTCTAAACCATACGCAAAATAAAATTTTAGTCGACAATTGTTATCGTTTTTAGCTTTTTTTAACTTCTCCTAACATAGTGTCTACAACTGGGATTAATAATATGTTTCTGAACGGCGGCTTAATAGTTTTGAAATTGCTTAGCAGTTTCCGAGATATCGAAAAAGTTGTGGCGAAAATAAAAATTATTTTCATAAAAAGCTTAACATTTTTATATTTATAAAATTTTTGGTAATTTAAATATTAATTATTTAATATTATGCTAATTAGCCATAACATTTTATAATAAAAATGCAATTTATTATTTTTTATTATTTAGCATAATATCAAATAATTAATATTTAAATTTCCAAAAATTTTATAAATAACTATAATGCAATTGCTTGTGCAAACCTTTGGTACACTTGTTATTTTTTGATTCTTGTGTATGCATTTTATTAAGGCCGGGGCACATGAATCCGTCAAACATTATGCTTTAACGTACTCAACCGAAAACAAAGTAACAACGAAAGAGGTTGACATAATGAATACTTTGTTGACGGATATTAAATCAGAAAAAATAGGTTCCCTACTTTTTTAAGAAAAAAAGAAAACAGACTGGTAACTGGCGAATGACACGCGTGATGTTTTCTTCCAAGGCCTGAATCGAAGCGGGCTTGTCCGCATAAACTTTAGACTTTACATATCCCAACAGGACAAAGTCTAACGGTATGATATCACACGATCTTGGTGGCCAATCGACCGGCCCATAACGTGAAATTATATGCTCACTGAAATGTCCTCTCAATAAATTCAATAAATTGATGCGATGTGTCGGAAGTGGCGCCGTCTTGCTGAATAAAAATGTCGCCGAGATCACGAGCTTCAATTTCAGGCATAAAATAGTCGGTTAGCATGGCACGATAACGGTCGCCATTGACGGTTACGTTCGCACCGGCATCATTTTTAAAGAAATATGGACCGATGATTCCACCGGCCCACAAACCACACCAAACCGTTGTTTTTTCTGAATGATGTAGCAGCCCTTGAATCTCTTCAGGTTGCTGTTCGTCCGAAATGCGGCAATTTTGTTTGTTTACATACCCATTGAGCCAGATATGGGCCTCATCGCTAAAAAAAAATTGCCTTGAAAACATCGGATCTTCTTGGAACTTTTAAAAAGCCCATAGTGCGAAGCGAATCAGGCGTAAGTCTTTCCATTATAAAATGCCAAAGAATACTAAACATAAATAACATGACAGCATGACACGTCTCACACGTGATCTGTCAAAAAAAGGCTATTGGAAAAAGTATCTCGAAATAGATCATCCTTTAGTAGACTATAATTGATATGTTCCTGATTAATATAGAAGATTTGAAATACAATATGTTTTTTCCTTTTAAAACTATCAAAAAAGAGCTTAATAGTCAAATAGTCCAAAAGTAAAAGAGCTTAATAGTCAGCTTCCTACTTGTGGGATGTCAAAATATAAGTATGGAAAAACCTTTTCCAACAATAGAACCGCACAGGAGTGACATTGCTAAGTATCTTTAATACCTAATCGCAGTACAATTTGTAATATTTTTTCCATTATTTTTCCCTCTTCAGTTTTAGGTTGTACTTTGCATATAAACAGAGACACAGTGCCATAATGTTAACAAGGTAATATTTTCAAAAAAATATGTACAAAACAAAATTATATTGCCGATACCTATTCATCAGCAAATCCATAGCATTAAAAATCCGAATTGGTATGAATATGAAAAATAAAAATCACCAAAATTAAATAAAAATAAAAAATGGAAAACATTTGCCCCTGCCCCATTTAAAAGTACTAAACGAAAGTAAACAAACCGAAAAGGAAAAAATGTAAAAAATTTTATTGAAATTTTAAGACATAAATATAACTCTAAAAATACAAATTGAAAAAAAAAATAGACTTAACGGATGGACCATGTGCGACGTAGCAACGGCCAACATTTGATAGACATAATCTTCAAAAAAATAAATGCCAAAGAATGTTCTTTCAAATGATAATAAACATTCTCCATTAAATTTGAATTTTTCTTTAAAAAAGCAGGGAACCTCGAAATGGCTCACCCCTTGCTTCTATTGCAAAAAAGCATGTTAAAGAGGTACTTGACTTCAATATCACTCTGCATTATGAAGCAATTGCAGACGCGTTCACCTCGCACATCGCTCAAGTTCTGACAAGCCGAAAATTGTGGGCTTCGGTGAGATTGTAACATTTTCTTTAAGCGATTCTGAGGATGATGAATTACTGTCTGTTTTAATTTTCATAAAATATATCTCAGGACATGCCTCATGCAAAGGTGTCAGTAAGTTAAGTTTTGCTTAAGTCGAGTTAAGCACTTATTGCTTATTGCCACAGAAATACTAATAATTTCGCAGGCTGCAATTTATTACAATAAATAAAAAATAACTCAAGTTCTCTTTTATTTATTTTGCCTTTACTTTAATCGATTTCCATATCGCCGATATTATTCTTTGAGTACTGATTGTTATGTTTTGATATTTTTGGTGATATTTTCTGTGAGAGAACTTTGTTAGTTTTTCTTGTTTTCCTTATTTTAACTTGAGAATATTTTTTATTTTGGTAATTTCATCGTTTATTTCCCAATTTATTTCTTGCGAATGAAATTTGCGATTTTGCGTTGTTTTCATTTATTTTTTTTTTTTCAATTAAAGTGCTCGCGTATTTACGTCTCTCTTTTTTCGACTTAATTGATTTTTTTCAATTAAATGTTCTTCTCCAATTTTAGCCCGCACACACAACAATTTTACTCGTGATACACAGTTCACAAGAATCTGACAAACAATATGGTAACAATGACAAACACACAAACGCACAGATTTTCATACATCGCAATGCAAAGAAGCTGCAATAGGAAATATTTTATAATAAACATAGTCAAAAAGCCATTTCAACAATCATATGGGTAGGCAGGCTGACGAACAATAGCAATTTCCTTTCGCAATAGAGTACATAATTTTAAAATCATCAACGGATCGAACAGTGTTCTCTACATGTATAATGCACCTGAGTTTAATTTTTATAGTGGTATCTATCGAGATTTTCTAAGTAATGTGATGTGCCTGGCGTATTGCCTTAACCTAATGGTTCCCTTTTTTATATTAATATAAGGAGAGTATTAAAGCAGACCGGTTCTTAATGGATTCTTTTCGGAACACCTTTTGCCCTCAATGATTATAAGCAACAAATGGTAACTTTAATTTTATTGAGTCATGTGCTACCACACTTTTATTCTTTTACTCTTGACTTTAGTGCTTTCAGACTGTCGACTGGTATTTTATTATTATATATGTAGGGAGAATATCGAAGCAGACCATTTCCACAATGGGTCCCTTTCCGACCCCCTTCCATCCTCTATGATTGCAAGCAACCGAAATGTAATTTACGGCAATCTACTTACATTGCGTCACGTGCTACAACCAGCTTTAATCATGACTTTAATGATTTTACATTGTCGACTGGTAACTATTGACCTTCTTCACGAAGTCTCTAGTATTTGCTAGCATTTGAACAACGATCAGGTCCCACATGGCATCCACATCAGCTTCTATCATTGCTCCTATGTGTTATGCTAGCCAGTGCTGGATATTTCCATAGCAATTTTGAAACATACCAGGACCATGCTCATACCTCTTGTTTATAAGTTGGGGTCTATCTAAGCTCAAAATATATGCAACTGAAAATTAATGTTTGCAATTCAAAAGTGGTGATTTCAACGTTCAAGTCAAAAAACATCCTGGTGGATCGAAAACGTTTGGAGATGCGAAAGTACAAGGGATTTAACATGAAGACTCCGCACGAAATCAAACGCATTTAAACACCGATAACAAATGATCAATTACAGTCGTCAATAGACCGGAAAACTTCCATGATACATGAGGTGATTTCAGGTCATGACAACTCCCCGGCCCATGCAGCAAAACCAGTCAAAGAACTGTTGAAATTGCTTGAATTGAATTGACTTGGGTCCACCTGAGCCAAGTCTGGCTCCATCTGAGCTTTTTGCGCTTGCAGAGAAGCCCTTCTTTAATGGTTAATAAATAGCGCCATGAATAATTTAGTTCATAGGAAATGGAATGGCATCCATACATTTTTTGAGAAATTTCGGCAGGCCATTCTATTCCATTGTAAATACGTGGTTTGTGTCGCGAACCACCTGGTTAAAAAAAAACATTTAAACAAAAACCATTCATTACTCAAAATGCAGCTGTATAATAGGTTAAGCATGCGTGGGATAATAATATGAATCCTTCCTTAAATACAACAAACAAATAATTTATACACTTCTCTTTGACTGCTGATTTGTATGAAGATAAAACAATACTGGTGTTGTTGCACATGCTGTTGCTGTTGCCGTTGCTTCTGTTATTTTTGTGAGCTTCTATTGCTGCTCTTATTCGCCTGCAACTTGAATTATTATTTTTCTGTTCACCCACTCAAAGGAAAATGCCAACCAAATACAAATTAAAACAAAAAAAAAAAAAACATTATCATCATGCCAAAAAAACAAACAAAACCTAGGAAAAGTAGAAAAACATTAAGAAGGAAGAAAAACCATTAAATTAAATATATACATATCTATGGTTATACACACTTTTACACCAAAGCCACGTAGACACACAAGCACGGAAGCACAGAAGCATATAATACACGTTTACATTAACAAATGACGTACAAGATGAATGTATAAATATTTTCACATTGGTTTTGGTTTTTTCAGTATGGTTTGCATTCTGGTTTTGTTGCTGATTGTCTGACTGACTGACTGACTGACTGACGGACTAACTTTAGCAGAAAGGAGAAGGCTTATTTTTTTTAGCAAAGTATTTCCGGTTATCCGTAACTGTTCAGAGAATGTAAAATATTTGCTTACAGATGTGATGTCAATGTCTTTCGTGGAGCAATAAAAACGTAGTCATTTTAAAATATTAAGTTGGAAGAATGTATTAAAGAGTTTTCATAATAAAACCAACAGTGCTTAAGGATTAAAAACAAATTTTAATTATATTAAAGCTAATGCGAAAAATAAGTAGTTTTAGTTTTTGATAGAAAATAAATTATTTATTGCTTTCTACAAACTAGAAGAATGAAATACATTTTCTGTCCCGCTACAGTTTTTCAAAACCTTCTTTGCATCATTACTGCAAAGGACCCTATGGCAATACTATAAAAAGTGGGCTTATATCACCTTCAAAAATAACGGTACTAATAACTTTTCTTTTAAAAATTATCTTTACAGTACAAAAGGGTTTAGGAACTTAATGAACTTTAAAGAGAGTTTTTAAAAGAAATGTTATTTTGTGCCATTATTTTCGACAGTGCTATAAGTCCACTTATTAGAAAAATTAGTTAAAGGTAATTTTAGTAAATTATTAGCACTTCTTTCGGAACTTAAAATAATGCATGCCAATATATAAAAAAAATGAAATTTTAAGTAAAATAAGATTTATAATAATCTAGGCATCTATACATACTCGTACATATAATAATACTGTCACAGGACCATTTCTAAACTTGAAATGTTTTTGGCTATTTTTTTGCTGCTGCAAATATTAATCGATATGGGTTACAAAACACTAATTTTTGGAATTTTTTGTCTGTATATCTTTATACAGCACACTGGTTGAATTTTAATTAAATTTATTATAGAGGTACCACAGTACCTCGTTTCAAATATGTATAGGATACTTTTACTCCATAAAAATGTCTCTTTTTCAAGAGAAAATAAAGATAAAAAGAATAAAATTCTATAGTTATTATGGTTAATATAACCATAATAATGTTAAGTTTTAAATTTTAAATATTACAATAAAATACGACCATGATATTAAAAATATATTATATTATGATCAAATATAAACATTATATCGGTAAACTAATTGCTGACAATATGATTAAAAACTATTTAATATGCGTTATGCCCATTTGTACGAACATAATCTTCTTCTATATAAATAAAATCAAATGTCGTTCGTTGGTAATGGCATCACTTAAAAACGGCTGCACTTATTTGGCCAATTTTTTTTTGTTTTCATCATAAAACAACTTAAGTTTTCACGGAAATTTTACGGACTTTTTACGTATCTAGAATTATAATAGGTATAGCTTTAAAATTTTGCACCAGTAACCCTCCTCTTAATATGCATAGATTAGAGAAACACAGGCTGTATTGGAATAGTTTGAGTAGTACCTCCCATATTATCGTCTACCTGGAAAACTACAATAGGTAGAGTATTGAACCTTTACACAAGTAACGCTCATACTAATGTGTCATAGTCTAGCAAAATACAGGCTGGATAGGGATAGTGAGAGTGGTACCTCCAATAAAAAGTAAAATACTATTATCGTCCACCTAGAGAACTACAATAAGTGGAGTCTTGAAACTTTGCACAAGTAACCCTCAGGCTAGTGTGCATAACTATTTCAAATAAATATTATTTTAGTTATTTTTGATACATAAAATGCATAATATTTTAAAAGCAAAACATTTGTATCATTGAAAACAACTGTACAAAATGTAAATAAAAATAAACTGAAATAAATCGGTCAAGTGCGAGTTAGTCTCACAGACGTAGGGTTCCGTACTATGTCTAGTACGCCTTTAAAAACTCAAGTTGTTAATTTTTTCATGTCTTATGGGGCACCCTTACCTTTTAAAATCAAAGTCATATTCGCGAAAATTGCATCGCTAATGGAACACCCTTTAAATTTTAGGAATTGTTGTTATAAAGGCCATGGTAATACACTTTCTCTAAAAATATCAGGCCTACCTATTGCGGTTCTAAAAATAAGGTAATATACGTCAAAAACATGTCACTGACGGATAACCCTTTAATTTTTATTATTTGTTATAGTTTCCATAGTAATAAACCTCTTGTAAAAAGAGTCTACTTATTATTGTTTAAAACTTAGGCCATATACACGCAAAGCACGTCGCTCTCAAAACACCGTTTAATTTTAAAGTTAAATTTAATAGAAAGCGAACATAGAGTTAATTACTGTCTACAAATTTTAAGTGGTTGCCTCCTATAGCTCAAGAAATAAAGACAAAACGGCAAATACACCTCACTTTCGGAACACCCGATAAGTTTTATTGCTATAGCGGCCACATTTATACCACTTCTGCGAAAATTTCAAGAGTCAACCTATTATGGTAAAAAACTTAGGCCTTATACATGCAAATCACGCCACTATCGGAACACCCTTTAATTTTTAGGTTTATTTTTTTATACTTGCTTATATAGCGAGCTAAGTTTTAATTACTGTTTTTAAATCTTGAGTCCATGTCTCCTACAGTTCAAGAAATAAACACATATTCGTGAATAAACCCTCTCTATCGGAACACCCTTTAAGTTTTAGTATTTGTTACTATAGCGGCAAAAGCTATACATCATCTGTGAAAACTTCAAGACTCTACCTATTACGGTTCCAGAGATAAAAGGCGCTGACAGACGGACAGACGGACAGACATTGTAGCGAAAACAATAGGGGTACGTTTTTACACTTTGTGTACGGAACCCTAAAAAGTAAAAGCCCGCTAACATTTAAAAAGTTATTTATATTTTTTTTGCAAAATGGAAAGCCAAGTAACTATTGAATGTTCTCTTGAAATTTTAAAAATTTCTCCCCCTTTATAATCTTCAGCAATTAAGTTCAAAATGTCGTCTTCATCAGAGTCACTTTATTTGAAAAATCTTTGAAAAGCCTTCTATTTTGCTTTTTAACCAAATTTAAATATAAACTTTCTTTCTTTATTTAATTTTTATTTAATTTCATACGTAGTGTAAGGTAAAGTATAGTAATCATGAAAAAATTCGAGGTCGAGATTTTGAGGGATTTATACGTTTTGAGGTCTCCTGAGTCCATTTTGACTATTTTCGCGATGATGTCTGTGGGAAGGTGTGTATGCCACTATTTTTCTGGAGTTTGTACAGGTCATACTGTTTGACATATCAAAATGAAATTTAGTATGTACCTGTGGTATATGGAGATGAAGAGCTGTATAAATTTTGGGCATAATCGGGAAGGGGCAAGGGGCAAGGGGCAGTTTACTTAACACCCCAAGCCAAAAATAATCAATTTTTCGATTCGAATATACTTTGAACTTTTATCATTTATGTAATATATCCATAAAAATATCTTTTTCCATTATGTATGGTAAAGTTGAGTGTAGGCCATTCCAGTTTTTTTGATTTTTAAATGTAACCAGAAAACAGCTGAAAATTTAAACTTACCCTAAGAAAAGGTTCGTACAACTTTGTACAGGAAATGAAAAATTTTACTGTCTAATTTGTTGTCAAAATTGCACAAAAATTGTTATCTGAGTTCATACTGTTTTGTTATGCACCTGGAACAGACCTAAAATGAGATTGAAAAGCATTTGCTTTCCTCAATTTCTTCGATATTATCATCTTTTTTAAATTAAGTTTTTTAAGATCACCAAAGATTTTGAAAGAGCTCGACAATATGAATCTACTGGTATATGACAGTACTGATCTCTGTTGAAAATAACATGAGTTTTTGACTTTAAATTTGTTTTTATTTACGGCATTTGACTGTTTGATCATGATCACAAAGGAACCTTTACCAAGTAGTAAAATACATTTTTTAAATATTTATTTATATCTTCAAATAATTTCGAGAAAATTATTATTTATATTTAGTTGGTCGTAAATGTATACAATACATAACTTTATGGCACTTCGTTTGATTGTGTAAACACTTAAACACACACACAAACTAACACAAATGAATAGTTATACAAACACTCAAACTTGTGTGCGGTCATATTAATTTCAGCATTTTTTTGTGAAATGAAATGTACTAACAAATTATTCATCTGACAGTCGACTACTAAACAGATAAAAGATAGAAATAGCAACGCCAAAAGCACACAATTCGGTAGAATGACAAATAGTCATTTAAAGTGTTTAAATATCTCACATTTTTAACCGCATATGTAAAATACATAAAAAATTAAATAAAAAGCAAAAACTATTTTAAGTTTGCTTAAATTTTAAGAAGAAGGAAAAACAGTTCCAAACACATAGCCAGACTCACACACACTTACACAGTAAATTAGTAAAACCCCCGTAAAAGCTTTTGTTATTAATAACGGGGCATTGACATGATTGATGAGTGTTCTAGTTGCTAGTTTCTAAAACAAACACACAAATGGCATTCGCTTCAAGTGGGTTCTTTATAAAATTAAGCTTGTGGTCAAAAATAAAGTTTCTGTTCAAAACTAGACGATCAAAATTGTAAGAAAATAACAGATGCAAACAAAATATAAATTGTTAAGAAAAACAATTTTTAATCTAACTAATTTCTGAAACAGTATAAAGAGCTAAGCTAAATAGGTGAACTTAGACTTAGACAGTTATGTAAGGGAATGATAGAAAAAGCGACCACTTAACCATCATATTGAATATAAAAGCCAAGAGAGACAGAACTAGGATAAATCTAAAACCTTCAGGATCGATAGGAAGCTTGATGAGGATTTATAAAATTGTAAGTTATTCCTTCTTCTGCTGCAGAATAATCAGAGCAGAAAATGAGCCCCGCACAAAGCATCGTCACTCGGAGACCGTTAAGTGCCGTTGTGATGCCGTGACGATAACCTACCGCTTCAGTTATCCATAGAAATCCAATATCTCTAGTTCACCACCTGGATATTTACTTAAAACCTATCAGAAAAGACAGTGTCGCATACCTGTCCTGAAAGAATCTTTGGTCCAAACATTTGAGTATACTTTCTTGCAGAGTCGGGCAGTCTCACAGAAGGTATAGGACTTACTCTTCCTCCTCCTCATGTAGACAGTTATTGCAAGGTGTGGTCTTTCACAATTCACTAGAGATGTGGTAAAAACACTCAAAAAAATCATGGTTGAGGTAACCATAACTAATCTAAGAGCAACATGTTTTGGTTGAATTACACACTGTGTAATTTTTTAAGTCATGGCAAAATAACCATATACGGACACCACCACGTGATAAAAGACCAAAAAAAAGACCCCTGTCTCCCAGTTTTGCCCAACGTCCTCCAGGTTTTTTTTATGGGCCCTCAAATATGTGGGGCCTCGATGTCATTTTTGCAAAAAATGATCATTTACTCAAGCTCATATTTAGCAAACCGTTTGAAATTTTGATATACTCTCTGAGGCAAAGTTGTAGCTCTTGTCATAAAGAACAAAAATTGTTAACATATAAAATCAAAAAACTTCATCTTAGAGGTCAAAATCGCAAAAAAAACTTTAAAAAAAATTCAATTTTTATACCTTTTTTCCCTTGTTCAGGTCCATGGCTATACATGTGGTATGGCTTAAAAGGTAATAATAAATGAGATTAATAGCAACGAACGTAAAAACATTAAGAAAAATCTTCCGACGTATAGAAACTCAGCTCATTATAAACAATAAGCGATTTCCCTACAAAATCGTTAGATTGCCTTTTCAAACTGAAATTACTCTTACTTCGGCCACTATAACCCCCCCCCCCCCCCCCCCCCCCAGCTACTCTGTATTCCAAGAGTATTTGGTTGCGCATATTTTGGAAAAAAAGCCGATCGGATCATTACTTTAGAAGTTTAGTGAGAATAGTACACGGACGTGTGAATAGGTACGTATGGACCTTGTACTGAATTTCACTAATAAATGCATGTTTTTGGGAATCATTATAATTCGATTCGACAATGGAAATACTCGACAACAGCGACTCATCAACAGCAAAACTGCGGCTATTGACGATATTTGGCAAATGTTGCAACATAACTTGGCAGCAGCTTACACTCCTCATGAAGCACTAACAGTTGATGAGCAGTTGTTCCCTTACAAAGGCCGCACCCGCTTCACACAATATATTCCGTCAACGCCAGCTAAGTATGGTTTGAAAGTATGGTGGTTATGCGACTCAGAGAGTTATTATCCTGTTAAGGGAATGATATATTCTGGAAAACTGCCAAACCAAAAACGGGAGATAAACCAAGGGCAGAACGTAGTGCTGGATCTTGTGGAAAAATATTTAGATGCTGGCCGTACTATATACGCGGATAATTTCTTTACCACTCTAGACATAATTTCTTTACCACTATTTTGTTGAGTAGAAAGACCGCATATATTGGTACAGTGCGCTACAACAAAACATTCATTCCACAGGAGTTCAAGAAGAACCCGAAGCGCACCATCAATAGTACATTATTTGGGTTCAACGAATGGGATATAGCGTTATGCTCATACGTGCTGAAAAAAAAATAAAGTGGTGAACGTGCTCTCCACAATGCACTACACCTGCCTCGTTGACGAGCAAACCGAGAAGCGGAAGCCCTATGCCATATTAGATTACAAAGCCAACAAATGCGGCGTTGATACCATGGATCAAATGCTAGGCACTTACAGCTGCAAAAGAGCAATACAACGATGGCCGTTGGCCATGTTTTATAATATGCTGGACGTCGCTGCATTGGCTGCTTTTACGATTTACAACGAAATGAAGTCTATAAAAAGGAGTGACAGACGGCGGTCGTTCTTGTTACTGCTAACGAAACAATTGGCCACACCAAATATCGAAGAACGTGCCCTGAACAACCATATAACCTCATATCCAAGCATACGCGATGGAAGCATTCGATGTCAGGGTAAGAAAAACATCTTCAAATTCAAGAATAGAATATATTATTTGTTTTTTAGCACACTTTTACATCGCTGCAACAATTGCGCACAGGGCGAGGGACAAGAAGTACACGCTCAACAACAATAATTTTTAAACTGTTTTATAATAGTCTTAAGAAAATTCAAGCAAAAAAAAAAAAAAAATTAAAAAAAATTATTTTTGTATGTAGAATTTAGTTATAAACAATAAAACCAAAAAAAAAATAAAAAAAAATGTTTATATGAAAAAAACATGATTTACAAAAAAGGTCCGTAGGGACCTTTTCACACGGCCGTGAAGTTCAGAACTGTTACTCATCGGAGGGTTAAGCAGCACACATTGGGTTGAACGATAGTCAAAACATGGAATTATTTTTAGGAGCTTTTTTCATTAAAAAAATATTTTTTTTATTTTTAAGAAAAATTACACAACAAATCAAAACTTTTCGAAAAATACATGGACTTGACAGCATATGGGCCTCGAAAGATTTTTAAAACCAGGTGGCCCTTCGAAAAAGGTATCACAAGTTTTTGTCTAATATCTCATTTATACTAGGTGATATCGCTTAACTTTGTTTGGCAGTAATGATGCTGAGGATTCGTTAAATAAATGCTATTAACATTTTATGTCAAAAAAATAATTTATTCCTGCACTTTTTAAAATGAAAATTAAAAAATATTTGATTCTTTCTTTTTTCAGCATAACTTACAGTGACTCCTAAATTTTCACTAATAATATATCGGGAAATTGTAGCCACTGTGAAACTAAACAACTTTTGTGCAACGGCTCAAAAATCTGAATTTTCTTTATGTGTTTATAAGTCACTTCTATTTTCTAAGCTACGTCTTATTAATCATCAAGATTTTTTGTTGGTATTTTAATTTAGCCCTTTGGAATACTCCATTTCGTTCGTGCAAAGATTTTTATACATCAGTTTGCCCTCTTTGAAATATAAATCAAAAGGTTACGCAAGTTTACCGTTGTTTTGTTAACCTACAAAATCCAAACAAAACTTATTCTTTTACATTTTACATTTCACACAAAATGGAGGAAAAGAAAAATGGCAAATGTATTTGTAAACCATCCTGTAAATAAAAGAATATATTCATATGTATGTGTTTTCATGTACCGTATTATTGGTTAAGGTTAAACCCTCACACATACATAAAAATACAACCACTGAAATGTATGTATGTACATTAGTATGTAAATGAAAAATGGCAAACTGCAAAATTGTGTACTAAGGGCTGTAAGAAATAAAATTGGCAAAAGTATTTTATAATAAAACTGCCTATGGTACTAGCTGAAGCTAAACAAAGCTATTGTAAATTTCTGATCTCATAGTTTTTCACAAAATATCTGACTGTCGACAGCTACTTGTGACTTTTTGTAGATCATTTACTGACTTACTCGCGCAAGCACTATCTTTTTCATTCTTGTCTTAGTGAGTATACTACGGGTAGATTAAATTATTTCAGTGACCCTTACTCTTATGGCAGCCACTAATTAATATTTATATAAAAAATTCCCTAGCGAATCGTCCTCACTTGTTCTAAAGGGTGTTTTTTATAAAGGTATAGAACTTTACGTTGGCATTACTTTTCAAGATGGCGACCGATTTAACAGCTGTCAAGTGATTTATTCTCAGTTTGGTTTGGCAATTCATCATGAATAGACTCACGCCTAAAGAACGAGATTACCGTTGTTCCCGATTTTCATAAGCGAATTTTGTTTAGCGATGAAGCGCACTTCTGGTTGAATGGCTACGTCAACAAACAAAACTGCCGCATTTGGAGTGAAGGTAATGCTCAAGTGTATGTCGAAACACCGTTACATCCAGAAAAACTGACTATTTGGTGCGCTTTATGGGCTGGTGGAATCATTGGTCCGTACTTTTTCAAAAACGATGGTGGCCAGAACGTTACAGTCAATGGTGATCGGTATAGAGCCATGATTACTAACTTTTTTATTCCTGAATTGAATAACCATGATGTCCATGTCATGTTATTGCCGATATACGGCCACAAATGTTGGAAAAAGTCATCGAAAATTGGACGTCCAGATTAGACTACATCCGCGCCAGCCGTGGCGGTCATACACCAGAAATCATATTTAAAATGTAATGCCACAAGATTATCTTTCGGGTAAATAAAATTCATGTCAATCGATTAATCCATCGTTGTTTTATTGCAACTTAAAGTTCTATACCTCTATAAAAACACCCTTTACAAACATCTTTGATATGATATTTGAAGTTTACATGTCCCAACAACAGCACTGTTTTAAAAACAAACAAATAATGTTTGTTTATTATTAAACAATATAATATTATGGTTAAATTAAACTGTTATAGTATGGTTAAAAGCTATAAAATGTGATATGAAAAGTTTTTTTTATTTTATTTGGAAACAGATTTATGTAGTGAACAAAAAAAATCTTCGTTTTAGTATAAAGGGAATTTAAATATTCTTTAGATCTTGGACGTCCTTCTTTTTCGTATACCAGGCGAAGTTATAGCGAAATTTAATTCAGCTTATCTTTTTTCAATGTCTAAACGCATTGGGAAAAAAGCTTAAGAAACTAGAAGCTATTTTCCAAATCAAAAAATCTTTTTTTCACAACTTATTAATTGCAACGCCTGCGTACTTTTCGTAGATCTAAAATAATTTCCAAAACATACGTCTGACTCCCATATGTGAAGTTTAAAGATCAGCTATTTTTTAAAAAAATTAATTTTTAAATTTAAAATTGCTTTCCTACAAAACTTAAAAATCAGACTTAAGCACTTTTTCCTTTTTGCCACAGAATAGAAACCTGCACCTAAAACTTCGTCGTTTTTTTTAATGTATTTCAAGCTACCGTCACGAGGTACAATTATTTTGCCGATCTTAATTAGTTACTCTCAACACCAATTTTTTTAAGTACACCTCTTTTGACATGGGCGGCACCACCAAAAGGCTTAGTTTGTAGTCTTTGTCAGCCCAACTTTAATCACGACGGAGGTCTACGTGCTTTCTAGGGGTGCGGAGACATTTTTTCTAATAAATATTTTTATTTATTATATAAACTTGACTACACGGACATGACAGTATATGTTAGATTCTACTACCAAAGGGTAGTAAAACCTCTATACTCAGTTTGTTGCTTTTGGAGACCAATTTTTATGTATGGGCCTCGAAAGATTCTGAAAATCAGAGAGCCCTACAAAAAAAGGTGTCATCAGTTTTTGTCTAATATCTCATTCATACTAAGTGATACCGCTTAACTTTGTTTGGCAATAATGTATGCCACTACCATACAATTTTATACCATACCATTTTATGCCAAAAATTAAATTATTCTTGCACTTTTTTTAAAAAGAAAATTGTTTTTTTTTTACTTTTTACTTCAACGATTTCAGTTTTGCAGTTTATGTATCAATGAAATCGTCATGCAAAAAAATTAAAGGCAATTAAATATGTACCATTAAAAATAATAAGCTGAGTTCTAACAGTCCTTAGAACTTCTTAACATTAGCATATGAATGTTTTTCCCATAAAAACCTACATACTCACCTCAAATCTTCCTTTTTAAAAATAACATTTTATCAAGTGCAGAATTGTGGCTACAAGTAAAAATTTTTATAAATATTTGTATGTATTAGTCTTTTCTAGATACGAGTACAAATAGCTTTAGAAATCATCATTATTAATGTCTTCTTCATAATAAATTGTACAAACGTGAGAGTTTAAATAAATAATTATGAGAAATTAAAGAAGACGGAGCATTTCAAAGACTTGAGTTAAGGATATTCAGATCAAAGAATTTTGCTAACAAAAGGTAACTTCAATGTGGGGCACAACAGTTGGTTCAGTTGGTTGGTTCTATTTGTTTCTAATCTTTATAATTTATAATGGAGCACAAACAACAAAAGGTTAAAGTGAATTTTCTTTCCATTATTTCGACTATCTGAGACATGTTTTCATCTTTTTCTTCCAAGAAACTAGAGCAGCGGAAATATTTATTATGTAAATAAATATGTAAATAAATATTTATTTTATAAATATTTATGTAAATAAATATTTATTTTGAAATAAAATTTAAGAATATAGCAGAAGTGCAGTGCTAGTATTATTATTATTATTATTATTATTATTATTATTATTATTATTATTATTATTATTATTATTATTATTATTATTATTATTATTATTATTATTATTATTATTATTATTATTATTATTATTGTTATTATTTTGCGAAATCTGAACATTTACAAGGAGGATGGGGTTTAAACAATTTAGCACTTAAGAGGTAAAATGTAGTTTTGTTTAAAGAAAAGTATTTTTTTTATAAATTTTTGAGTAAAATTTTTTTGTAATTTTTTTTTTTTAATTCTAAGTAAAAATATGTTTTTTCCTAATTTTTTAAATTTTTGTTTCATACATTTTTGGAAAAAAATTTTTTTTAATTTAGTAAAAAAAATTTCGAAATTTTTTGTAAACATTATATGTATGTGGCCTATGAAAAGGTGGCTTATGACTCAATAAAAATTTTTCCACTTTTTTTTGGTTTCGATAGTTTTTGAGATGCTCTTTCACGTGCTGAAAACTAGAAAGTCCTAACTGTCTTAGAAGTGTACTAAAAATATAGAGAAAGATGCCACTTTGGTGGCTGGTGAAGCATCTTCAGATTTTTTCGATGGCAATGGAGTCAAAATAACCGCATTCGTTGGGTCTAAAACCAAGCTTCTGAGATTCTGATAAATGTACCACTGACGCTGCAGAGATAAACCGACTGGTTGCCTTTTGGGCATGACTGTTCATAATGCAAAAGAAAAACTTATAAGAAACTGACGAAATGCAATGTTTATCTTTAACAGCTAATTTTTCGAAATTTTGTTTTTGAGTCATAAGCCACCTTTTCATAGACCGGGTCACATATGTTAAAATGTTTTGCAAATTTTTTTTTGAAAATTTCCTTAAAATTTTTCGAAAATTTTTTTTTGGAAATTTCTTTGTAAAAATATGAATTTTTATAATTTTAAAATTATTTTTTTTTAAATTTTTGTAAAATTTTTATAAAAATATTGGCAAAATTTTTTTTGAAAATTTCTTTTAAAATTTTTTTTTTGAAAATGTTATGCAAAAATTTTTTTAAAAAATTAGGACGTTCTTTCAATTTATATTACGTTAGAATTGTCAGGCTAGGGCTAAAGGTTATTATTTGTAATGCAGGGGGTAAATCTAAGCAGGCTAGTTATTTTATGTGTTCGTTTTCGATTCCCTTCGTTTCTCAATTTTATTCCAGGCAAATGATTTGTTATTTTCCGGCTACCATATTTTCATTGAGTCTGCTGCTAACTCTGGCCTTTACTGTTGACTCAGTAGTTTCAGTAATTTGTCTAAGCTTTCTCCATGTCATTAACATTTAGCAAGTGTCTGCCAGTGGTCCTAAGCCTTATATTAGCCAGTCACACAAAATGTGCCTCAACCTCTCCTAGGCATAATCTGAAATCTTCTTCGATTTTCACATTGTTTCGATGATAATTCAAGTTGCCATGGCCTGCCACTAACGTCATAATCTAACTTATGGTATCCTATTCTTGCAGAGTTAGCTACGATGTTTACTATTTTTACGTCTGTAAAGTATTAGATACATTAAAACCTTTTTGTTCTAAAATATTCTTCATATAAAAGAATTTGTAATTAAAATGGGTTTCAAACTCCAAAACGACTGCAATGTTTTACAAGCAGAAATATCTGTTATCTAAGAAACCACAGAATATCGAATAGAGATATCTGGTTTTGTTCGGACAGTAAAGCCGCTATCATGGCCTTTAAAGGTGAGTATAGCACATCAAATCTTGTCCTGGAATGCCGGGCCTCATTAAATGCAATGGCGGAATATTCAATAGTGACCCTTAAATGGGTGCAAGGACATGGGACTAACCTTGGCAAAGAAGGGGACAGTTCTTCGGTATAGACCTCTATTGTGGCATTCCTCTCTCGATCTGCGGGAACCGCATAAGTTGTGCTCTCTACGACCTGGCTCAGATCAGATGATGCAACGAGTCCACTTGCTTAATTTCGATGATGATCTGGCCCTCACTAGACCAGAAAAAACGGCTTTGTTATATCGGATGCCAAAAATGCAGCTACTTTGCTTAATAGTAACAGTCACTGGTCACTGCCTATTAGCAGCCCATGCGAGAAGGATTAATTTTGGAGCAGCTGCTAAGATAAGGAATAGGAAAAAACGGTAGAACACCTCCTTTGCCTATGTCCGACATTTTCAACACCTAGGACGACGGTGTTTTAAGAACCTTTCTGGTGTTTTAGTATTGAAACCAAACAGGATTAGTTCCTTTCTGAGGAGTTATGGCTGGCTTTCTAACCTACTCCCACTTGGCGAGGCATAGCTACTTAGCTGATTGCATGTCTCGGCTAGTGCGTTCGCTATCGCAATTTTCTTTACTCTACCCGTCTGTTTCTGTCGTTCTCTCACTCTACTTGAGAATCTCTTTTCTGCATTTTATATCTTTATATGTATCTTCTTTTGCTGAATTTTTCGTCCTGCTTCTCTTTGCAGGTAATACAAAGGGACCAGCATAATGGACCCAAGAGAGCTGTCCAAGCACACCTACCTGATAAACCTAATCTAACCTAACAATTTCTTCATTTTCAGCAACTGGCGATAGATGATGGGATATGTCGTATTCCATTATCTGATTTTGGTGGGTTAAATATATGATATTTACAACAAACACTAGCTAAGATACTAAGAATATTGAAGAAATTTATTTATTTATTAAATGATACAATACAATAACAAATCATATTCAAACTTAAATTATCGAGCATTGTTACTAAGACCTTCATTCCTTTTAGTGAAGATACCCAGAGTGTTTGTGGGGAATTGAACCCTAAACCCCCAGACTAATAGACTAGCTCACTTTCTACTAGCTTCCCGGGGCACCTTTTTTATTTATATTTTTTTTCTTACTTGATAACCTAATTTATAAAAAATATTTATTCAACCATATGTATTAAGTACAGTAAACAACCGAACTTAAGTCAGAATTAATTCTAACTTCTGTTGGTAAAAATTTAATGTTGCTCCATTGTTTTCAGTGATTAGAAGGAATTTAATTTGCTTTTGTAAATTAAAAAGTAATCGCAGAAGTCTAAAATATCTAAACATCTTTAATTTAGATGTAACAACTACGGTAATCATAAAACTAAAATTAAAGATAGTTGGCTTATAAGCGGATTATCCTAGTTTTTTAAACAATTTAAGGACGCATTTTTTACAATTTATGAAATTCGTCCCTTTCATTTTATATTGTAGATTGAGTATTTAAATTGATTTTTAAATTAAATTGAGATGAATAGATAAATATTGGTATAAAACTTAGGAGAATTCAAAGAATTTTGACAAATTCTTTGTGTGACGAAATAAATGAAACTAATTCCTAATGTAAGGAATATTTTGGTCTTAGAGAATAAGCCGATCACACAGGAAAAAATATTTTCACCTTTTAAAATGTTTTAATTGGTTTCAGATTAAAATTAATTTAAATAATTATTGTTTCAATTATTTGTTTAATTTAGAATTTTTTTGTTCCGTTTTAAACAAATATATTTGAATCAATTAAAAACTTAACTGAACTTTAATTTAAAACTAATTAAAACCTTTAATTGGAGCAAAAAGAAACATTTCTCTGCATGCATATTTTTCTACAAATGGTCTTATTTTTATTAATATTGTTGATTAAAGATTGAATAAATATATGCCAAAAATAGCAGTTATTTCGTCTTATATTTACCTAGCCTGAACTAAGCTCCACAAATAAAGGGTGTTTTTTTATAGAGGTATAGAACTTTAAGTTGCAATAAAACAACGATGGATTATTCGATTGACATGAATTTTATTTATCCGAAAGATAATCTTGTGGCATTACATTTTAAATATGATTTCTGGCAGATGACCGTCACGGCTGGCGCGGATGTAGTCCAATCTGGACGTCCAATTTCCTTCCTTCCGCAAAATCTTCCATAAAGTGGATGGACACAGATCCAATTCCTGTGCTCGATGGCGGATGAACTCATTCGGATCTTCCTCAATGCTACGCTCTACAGCAGCAATAGCTTCTTCTGTACACACCGTACGGCGTCTCTGGGGAAGCGAGTTATCAATAAGAGTAAACGTGGTGGTGCGAAAACGTTACATGGTTAATCGAATTAACTGTTCTGATGGACGATTTTGTTGACGATAAAATGGACGTAGTGCGCGTTACGTTTTCCGCACAGAACCATTATTTTCGAAATAATATTGTTAAATCGGTCGCCATCTAGAAAAGTAATGCCAACCTAAAGTTCTATACCTCTATAAAAAACACCCTTTACGTATACATTCTCCTATAATATACTGGGTGGCGCAAAATAATCCTCATAAAAAGCACTCAAATGAAAATCAACTGTGGCGGCGGCCATTTACATGATATCATATTCTCGACTTGATGTAAAAAAATTAAAAGACCAAATAAAAATAATCCACAAGAAGAATCAAAGTTTTTCATTTTTTTTTTAATTACAGCCAAAAATAATATAAAGGTTATTTTTGCGCCACCCTGTAGTTCAAATATTTCA
Organism: Phasia obesa; assembly: GCA_949628195.1. NCBI lineage: Eukaryota > Metazoa > Arthropoda > Insecta > Diptera > Tachinidae > Phasia > Phasia obesa. The sequence goes on from OX451219.1 coordinate 105,120,113, forward strand.
AATGCATGCACGCAATTTATCAACATAAACAAACAATGATATTTCTCGAATGAATACATTAAATAGTCTTGTTTATGCATTAATAATACAACAAAACTGTTAAATAGGAAAAATTGAAAACCGCTGTGTTAATTTGCAAAACAAACAAAACAAGAAAATTAATTCATGCTATTTCTAATATTTCATCGACAATATAAACAAATAAAACGAATGAATTATTTATAGAGAAAAAAATTAAAATTTCATAAATTATTATTATTTCTATAAAGGATACAAACAAAATATTAATTTCTAATACGTGTAAAAAAAAATATGTACAAGGTAGGTTGACAAACTCCGCTCGATCCGTGACATAAGTAGTAGCACAAGTAGGCGGATATTGTACATATACGATGTTTGCTGTCACATTGACTATAATCGTGAAAACATCATTCATATCGAGTGTTCAGCAGTGACAAGTGTATATCTTTTAGCTATTCTAGCATTTTTAACTCGTTCAATCTTAGATTAAGAAAAGTTGAGAGATTTGTATGAAAAATAATGGGTTGCTCTTTTAAAAATTAAAATTTTTCCGTTATATCTTTTATAACATGAGGCCCTAACCTTAATATAAAGTTTTGCAAAAATAATTTTGAAACGAAAAATCAAAGTAAATTTAAGAACCATATCGACAGCACTATAAAATTATGGCCTCTTATTATAACTTGTCGATAACTAAAGTTAGGATTTTATCGGAGAGATAGTAAATAAGCTAAAAATAACCCGTAACTATCAAGTACTTTAAAGGCAAAATATAGTAACGAGTCTTACCCCCGTTATTATTACGAAAAACAATTTATGACAAACTTCCGACAAAATCCTAACTTTAGTTATTGACAAGTTATAATAATGGGCTTTAGGGCCATTATTATAACTTGCCAATATCTAAAGTTAGAATTTTGTTGATGCGATAAATAGTTTATCGTTATTATAAGTAAGCTAAAAACCACCTTTAACTATCACATACTTTAAAGACAAGTAACAGTTATGAGCTTTATCCTTGTTATTATAACAAAAAACTACTTATAGCTCCAAGAATATCCCAACTTTAGCATAAAATTTGGTGCTGACTTGATGACTACTTTCACAGCAAGAGGGAAATTTTAATAAATTTGTTTGTGTATTTAGGTAAACAAATCAGCCCTTGATTATGAAAAAGGTATAAGTCTTATATTTCTTGTTCCGTGATATTAAGAGGTTTGCATTTTAAAGAATTTAATCCTTTTTGTATTACGGAATAAAATATTTTGACAATTAAATAGTGCCAACAAATAAGTATTTCTTATGATTGTAAAATTTATAACCAATTGTAAAAGGAAATGTGGTTTCGAAAGGTTCAAATGACTTATACCATTTTCGAAATTAACTGCATGACTTTATAAATGACTTAAACCATCAAGGAAATTTTTTTTATAAGAAATTAACATTTAATTCAAACTCGTTGCATTGTAATTAAGTAATTTATTTTTTAGTATTTAGGGAAATAAAGTGTTTGTGGAAAATTGGTGGGATATAGGGTAGTAAATCCGTAATATCTTCACCTGTTTTTTCTGTTATTGGTCTAATGGTTGTGTATAATGGAAGCAAATCTATATTTTCAAATATTCTTGGCCTTCCTCTTTTAGGTGAAAAGTCTAACACTTTGAATTCGGAATTGGCATCTATGGAAGTTTTATATAAAATATCTTATATGGAGCATTTTTTATAAATCTACTACATTGTACTTTTAGCCAAGACACAGCTTCTCTATTGGTGTTTCTCTTTCTATTAGTCGTCGCTTCTCCCAGTTGTTTCGTAAAAATGAAATCTTTCTGAGCCATTTGTTTCACCAAACGGATTTCTATTTTTACATAATTAGCGTCTAGAATTAACTTTAAACAGCGCATTTTTACATTAATAGGGTTACCTGATCTTACCTGATCATACCTGAACCGCTGTCTGAAGACATGACTAAATTACTAATAATTATTTTGCCAAACTTTGAAAACACACTGACTTATACCACTGTTAAAATATACAGTAATAGTTAGCAGCGTGAGTACAGGTAACGGTCCGTCAAGTATTATCTGGCTAAGTTAAAAATCGAGGTAGGACTATACTTGTGGGCTGTGACTGGAAATAGTAACATAAAACAGGGCTTTGGACCAAGGACAGACATATGTTAAAATGGAGATTCTGTACAGACCTTAGCCATAAGTAACATGTTAGCTATTACCCTAGATTCTGTGATGAGGTATAATGTTGACATGTATCAGTTGCCATTCTGAAATCACTACAGTCGAGAGTAAGAGGCTAGTGACAGCACAAGACTCAATGAAAGTAAGGTATTGGTAAACTTTCGGCCAATACCAGAAATCATTGAGGAACAAAGGGGGTCGAAAAGAAACCCCTTAAATTATTGTTAAAAAAAGGGCTCAAATGAAAATAATATACGCATTTACAGCAAGTGTTTTCTTAGTCGCTAAAATTTAACTATTTCCACATATGCTAAGCATTTCTATCGAAGCCATTCCTTTTAGGCGATTCACGTTGCTTTGATGTATTGCTATTAAGGAATTATATATCTATAAGTCGTAAGCGTATCTGTGTCAAGAAACTAAACAAATTTTTCGGGGTCCAAACAGAGACACATGGAGGAGCTGGCATTCCCATTTGCTTTATTTCACAGCTTTAATGTTTGCCAGAAACATTTCAATGGATCAGTCACAGTTAAAACAGAGTACTACTTCTGCAACATATTTTCATGACATACAATTATTTTATATATTTAGTTTGACAGCATTCCGCATGAAAAATTGAACAGAGTAACAGGCTTTAAATGAAAAAATTTAGGAATAAAACATAAGTTTAGCGTATAAGCGATATTGCCATCTGAGAAACAAATATTAAGTATACGTTCACAATTGCCACACAATGGGTGAGTTACAAAATGTCATTTGCTATGCAACTGAACAAAGTCATACATACCAGAGATTAATTTAGTGTACAAATTTTATCCTCTATACATAGAAAGCTACACAATAGACATCGAGAAAAAATACATTGAAAAATGTATGCATGACTCACTTTATACACGAATAATTCTTGAGTGTCCACTTCTGTGCATTATATCTAAATGTGTATCTACATTGAAGACATTAAAAGCATCGAATTAACTTTATATACGTATGAACATTCGTGGTGAAGATACCATTGAATTTGTTTTGTAACTTCATAAGATTAATGTGTTTTTGCGCAGTAAAAGCAAAAAGCGTTGCCGTTTTTGTTTGTTTGTTCTTTTATTTAAATTTGATTAGTTTTTTTCTCAAAGTAGAAAAAACAATTAATGAAAATTTTACTTCTTTCTAAGGAATTGTATTAGAGATTTGAATTTGAAATATAGATTATTTTATGTTTTAAATAATATAAAAAAATACTTTTATTTATTTATTAATACTTCGCTTTGGTGAAGTTAAGTGTAAATCAGTAATTCAACATTGAAATTAATAAAATTGAACTCGGTCCTTCGGACTATTTTTGTATAATAATAAATAAAAATAAATACCCAATATCACTGTTATGTCTCTAGTTCAATAGTTACAAAAAACACTAATATGGCAACTCCCACCCATGCGTTTGCTTGCTAAAGCATAGACACAAGATGTACACAAGTACGGTCATAGCCACACATTAATATCAGATGTATATGCCGAAAGAAAGGCAATGTCTTCAACGTATAGAAGGTGTACAGTGTTTTCAAGGTGTCCATTAAAACTTCTTGTACATTTCTACGATCTCTCTGATACATACCTAAACTCAACCATGTAAACTTTGTCAATGTCATACATCCAAAAATGTATGTATAATAAGAGTCGAATCGATGCGCATATAAACGGCAAACTGTACATCAATTATTTTATTGATGCTTTGTTGACATTTATAAACAAAAGTGCAACTATAACAATGGCAAATGAAAAGTTAGTAAATAATTTTGTTATTGTTTTAACAGTATTATTCAAACAAATTTTATTTATTTTTTTGTAAAACTGGACTTTCTTGTGGAAGCAAAAATTGTTTTTAAATGTAAAAAATATGCAAAGTGTGTTAAATACTAAGTAAACATCAGTAGGAAAACTGCATCACTGCATAGTGTTTAGACGTTTTGAAACTCACCTAATGTCACATATTGAAACAAGTTCTCAATTTCTTCCTTGGAATTATGTTTAAAAATTAATAGTTTTCTTCTAATTGAAAAAATTACAAATCTCTTCAGTATCAATTTCAAGAGAAAGAAAAAAACCTAAACAATTTGTTGAAAATGCTTTTATATTATTATTCTCTTTAAGATTTTAAGCGTTAAGCTTCTTAAATTAACCGCAAATTCTATTCATTAAAATTTTTTAATGAACCGTTGAATTTTGGTGAATAGGATGTTTTTTCATTTACTACCAAGTTAAAACTTTTATACAAACTTCATATAAAATTTGCTACGACTCAAGTCAGTAATTTAATTATTCTACCAAGGGTGCCAGGAACATGAACATAAATATCAGTTCATCTTCTACGTTATCTGCGACTCTGCAATATAATAAATCGTAAAATTGTTTTAAATCGCAAGATAGATATCTCATTTTAAATGTCAAATTTTTCTTGTGAAATAATAATAAATGTTGCTCAACATTTTTCACAAATTTGAACAGAGTACTAGGCTTAATTTGAAACTCTTTCTACACTGAACCAAATTTCGTAGGTTGCAATAACGAAAATAATTAGTTGAACCTTAATGACAAAAATAGTTAAAACAATTTAATTTTTATTCAAATCTATATACGTTTTATTCATATAAACTAATTTTATTCAAATTATCAGAATTTCGTTAGTTAAAAACTTATTAATATAAAACTTTAAAAAAACTTTTAATAGTTAACTAGCTAACCCCGATGCGCTTCGCTACCCCATCCAGAAAATAAATAAGCACTTGGAAGTAAAAGTATGGCCAAGTTTAAACTTGAAAATGCAAATTTCCTTCAGAAAAGCCTATGTCAAATTTATAGAGTACTAGTGTGTTTTACCCGGCGTAGCCTGGGTCCACCCATAGAGTACTTCTAAGTGCCTGCGAAATGATTAACCTTTTTCTGTTTTGTCCACCCTGTAGGTTCACTCGCAACAGAGGAGAAACAATTATACTTTCGCGACAAAGCATTTGCATACATCTCAACAACAGCATCACATATCTTGTTCAACCAATCGAGGAGGTGATTAAGGAAACGCAAAGAAAAAAGTAACACATACTTATGATACAATGCAGGTGTATAGCAAGTGAAAAATCGAATGGTCAGCGCACAAATAAAATGACGATCGAAGCAACGACTAAAAAGATTCAGCTCAACATTCCAATTATAAAGACCGAATGTCATTGTACACATAAGACATTACGATACATGGTTTGGTAACTTTTCAAGTGACAACAAAAAATCATAAAATGGAAAATTGAGGGCATTTTGTTGACATTTGTGTGGGAATATATAGGAAAATTTAAATGCCATATCTCTGGAACCACTGGGCCGATTTCGTGCAAACTTCACGCAAACCATCTACAGACTATTCCCAACAAACAGAATCTTGGCTAAAACTGGTTGACCCGTTTCGGCAGTTAGTGGTGATATAAAAGTGTACACTTCTTTCGATATATAGATAAATAGATATAAAAAAGTAGTAACACATTGTAGGAAAAACAACCCATAAATTTAGTTAAATTTACATTTCGAAAATTAGTTAATGTGAATAACAGCTTCCATTTTCGTGTTTTTTTATTTTATAATATTATTATATTAAGCTTCATGAAAATTGATTGGACACATAAAATAGAAAATTTTTTCAATTAAAATTTTTTTTTTTAAACATTTGTGGCAATAAATAAGAGTTTTTGAGGTCAATTTCGGCATGTTGTTGCAAGTTAAAACTAAGCGAATAAATTTTTCGAACACATTTTAAACTATTAGCGATAGACTGATAAACCGATTTGTAGCACGCTAGTCTATCAGTCTGGGGGTTGCGGGTTCGATACCTGCCAAACACTCTGGGTATTTTTTGCAGACAAGCAAAAAGCTTTGCAGGTTGTGTTGTCTTTAAAAAAAATAGATTGGTGGACAATATAAGGAAAATATTAAAACAATATCAAATGCCCGCAACAGGAACTGAAAGACTTATTCATTTATTCCTTTTAAAAGAGGTATAAATGGAATAAGATGTTAATGTTATGCAGTTTTATTTTCAGATTATGTTGCAGATTTTTACCTTTTAAAGATAAAAATTTAATAATAGTTTTCGATATCAAAAAATTATTCTTTAACAGTAATTTTAAGAATTATATAAAAAAAAAAGCCATCTAAAACAGCGATTTTAAAATAGAAACTCAAATGAAAGTTTTATAAAAAGAATTGTATTTTGACGTAATCAAATAAAACTTTTTTTTAGAAATTTTATTTTTTCGTCAGAAAATAAAACTCATTTTATGTAAATTGATAGACAACCAATACAATCACCTTTCATTTCAATTAATCTTCATATGGTCTTCGGGTCAATTTTGACCCATTTTAGGAAAAAAATTGGGGTTTTTCTGAAAGTGTGTGGCTTATAGTTTTGATATTTCATGACTTTTATTTTATTTCAAATCTCAACAGCAACAATAGGTTTTTTTAAAACTATGTTTTCAAAAAAATCGTCTATAAAATTTTATACACTTAAGGTCTTCGGGTCAAATTTGACCTGAAGTAAAAAAGTTTGATATTCTGTTATTTTGCAACCCTGTTCCTCTTATTGTACTTGCAAAACATTATATTTGTTCAAAAAAGGGGAATCCCCGCAATATTTTCATATTTATGTTGTTCTTGTTTGCAGACAGTAACAATGTTATCATTTGTAAAATAAACAAAGAACGAATAAAACGTGTCAAAGTTTAGAAGTGTCTAGTCTGCTATTTATTATAAAATGAAGGATAGTGAAATAGAAATTATGCTAAATCCTTTATCAGACGAGGAAGAAAGTTGTTCAGAAAATGAAGACCATCTGGAATATGCTGAGCCGTCTGGCAGTTCTAGTGAGAATGAATGTGAATTTGAGTTTCCTCAGTCAATGACATCAAAAAATGGAGAAATAAGATATTTCAAGGAACCTTTCACAAATAGACATGGAAGAGTTGGAACGGAGAACATTATCAAAATGACTCCAGGCTTGACTCGTTATTCTTGTTCAAGAATTACAAATGAAGAGATTTCTAGTTTTAAATTGTATTTCCCACCGCCTGTGATGAACACAATATTGAAATATACAAATACTGAAGGTAAACGTGTTTTTGCTAATGATTGGACCGACATTGGCGACACCGAAATGTTCGCTTTTATTGGTTTACTTTTGCTAGCTGGAGTATATAGATCAAATAATGAAAGTACGGAAAGTTTGTGGGATTCTGAGAAAGGTAGACCGATTTTTAGAGCAATCATGCCACTGAAAACATTCAAAATTCTTTAGAAGGTAATAAGATTCGACAATAAGAATACTCGCAGTGAACGACGAGTTTTAGATAAGTTTGCACCGATACGAGAATTATGGAATCTGTGGGTTGACATATTGCCCAAACTTTACAATCCATCTCAAGATGTAACTGTCGATGAGCAGCTAGTAGGTTTCAGAGGTAGATGTCCATTCCGGCAATTCATACCATCAAAACCAGCTAAATATGGTATAAAATTTTGGGTGCTTTGCGATTCTGCTACTAGTTATGTCTGGAATATACAACCGTATACGGGAAAAGAAGTAGGAACTATGCCGGAAAGAAACCAAGGTATGCGTGTAGTTCTCGATTTGACAGTTGGACTGAAAGGACATAATGTGACTACTGATAATTTTTTTACGTCATATCAATTGGGACAAAAACTACTAGAAAAACAGATCACTTTAGTAGGAACTATACGTAAAAATAAGACTGAATTTCCACCAGAATTATTGGCAACTAAAGGCAGAGATGTATTTTCATCATTTTTTTGTTTCACTAAAGACACTACTCTCCTTTCATACATTCCAAAAAAAAATAAGTCAGTGAATCTTCTCAGCACTTTGCACCACAGCCCTGAAATAAGTAATCGCGAGGACAAAAAACCGCACATAATATTAGATTACAATAAAAGCAAAGGAGGGGTAGATACGCTGGATAAAGTTGTGTCATGTTATACTTGCAAAAGGAAGACTAATCGATGGCCTCAAGTGGTATTTAGTAACATATTAGATATATCAGCTTATAATGCATTTATATTATTTACGTCGGCTAACCATGGCTGGAACGAAAACTCTTTTGCCAAACATCGACACTTCTTAGAAAATTTAGGTATACAGCTTGCCACGCCTTACATAATTCAGCGAAAAACTTTGCCAAGAGCTACGTTTTCACGAGCAATTGTACAAAAGCTACGTGATGTTAATGAGCAGGAACAGCAGCCGTCAACATCAAAGAAATCCGAAGAAAATGTAGGTGAACCAATAAAAAATACAACCAAGAGAAGCCGTTGCCGGTTATGTCCCAAACCGGTTAATAAAACACCATTAGTATGTATAACATGCAAGAAATTTGTATGCAAACAGCATTCTAAAACAATTACTCTATGTAACCAATGTAATAACAATAATATATAACATACGAGTATACATGATCTGTAAAATCAATGTAATAAAAATAATTTGTAATAAATGTTTATAAAAAATCCTGTTTACATTTATTAAGCGTAGCTAGAAATAATATATAAACTCAAAATAACGTACTCAATTAAAGTGAATTATTGTCTATATATAAAAGTTTCTATTGGGGTCAAATTTGACCCGAGGAACGTTAACGTTAGTAACTTTGAGGACCTTATGAAGGTTAAATAGATCGTGATTATAACAATATAGATTTTAATTTTTTATTGTTTGATTAACGATCTTTAACGTATGTTTTTCATACATCGTTTTTAGTTCAGAACAAGAAATAGAAGAGAATGATTATAAGGTTAAAAAAAAAGTTTTTTTGGAAATTGATAATTTTTTATCTGGGAGGAAAAAAACACATTATCCATACTTATATAATTGGCTAAACCAAAAGTCGACAGTTTGTTCCTGCAACCTTGGAAAGGGTTGAAAGAGCTCTCTATGCTCCTAAATCTGCCCACAAAAATGTTATAGAAATAAACGAAATGAGTTTTATTTTCTGAAGGAAAAATAAAATTCCAAATAAAATTTTATTATGTGACGGCAAAATAAAATCCCTTTTTAATAGTTTCATTTGATTTTTTATTTTTTCGTTGAAAAATAATTCTTAGCTATGGAAATGAGATCGATTTTTTGAGATCACCAATACATCTATTGACATGTGACAATTTTGTCCTATGTAATGAAGAACTCATATACGCATAATATAAATTTTTTTATAAGAATATCTTATTTAATTATCCGAACTGGATATATATCTATGATTTTTACATTAAATGAGTTTTATTTCCTGACGGAAAAAATAAAACTAATTTTTTCCGTCTAAAAAATAAAACTCCCTTTTTAACAGTTTCATCCCACCTTTTATTTTTTCGTTGAAAAATAAATCTTAACAGTGGACTTGGGATCGTTTTCTCAAGATTCTTAATCAGCTCGTTAATACGAATCGTTTGGTATATTACACTATAGGTGTTCCATGACTCTAACATGGAGATTTTTTGAGGTCACATTTTTGACATAAAGAGTTTTTTAGTTTAATTTTTTTTTTTTGATAACTGCTACTTACAGCCCCTTACATTTTTTACTAAAATCGTGTGTATATTTGACTAAAAAGCTTGTTGTATAATAACGTACTGTTCTTTAATTCTATATTTATAATTGTTCTTAAAAATAAAAAAATATTTAAAGAATAATATTTTTTTATTTTTCTAATAATTATAGAATAATTTGACCAAAACACTTATAAATTTTCGGATAAATTGTCCACTTTTAAGTGCTTAAAACTGAACAAAATTCTCAACTTATTGTAGATTTAATAAATATGTTCTTGTATTTCATTTAAAATAATCGGCCATGGTATGGCATTAATAAACAATTGCTTAAAAAAAATATATATTTGTTATTGTTTTGTGTGAACTTTGTTACTGGTTGTTAAATTGTTTTGACTTATTGTGATACCCCGACGTCAATCTAACACCACTATACCCTATACAACTCCAAACCCCTGGTTAATAAGAACCATAGACTACTCAGTATCGCATCTTTGAGATGGTTCAGGTTCTGAAAGAAGCTTTGGGCCAAAAATTTGAGGAGATGTTGAACAGATTTCTTCTCCTTATGATGCTAAATTGAGCACTTAGCGAAATAGCCATCGAAACTAGCTTAACCCGTAGTAATTAAGTTCAGTGACTGTATAATTTTGGTTAATAGCACGCTATTAAAGAAAAATTAAAATTATAAAAGTGTTAATAACCAAAATATAAATTATGTGTTCAGATTAAAACAGATTTTGCGATTTTTCGAACGTCTGTAAATATAGTCAAAATAGCAAGCCATAAAAAGAAATCCGATTGTCGAAAAATAAAAAGCTGTAATTCGGAAATAACTCGTGAAATAGTCCCTTTTCTGGTTTATCTGCATTAATATTAATACAGGAGGGATATCGAAGAAGAGCGCTTACTTTATGGACCCCATTATTCCTCGAATCGATTTCAGGCGACTGATTTGTAATTTAAGACTACATTTACCTGCATAAACATGGGATTTTACATATTCCTAGAGAAACTAATCTAAAGACATAAAATCACATAAACGAAGAGGCTAGTTAACAGGCTCATTTCTTGAAATTATTCGTAATGTTTCTCTCAGTAAATTGAATGCATTGTATTATGTGTCACCTTCCTACTCAAACCACTTGTCTGCAATACTATAATTCCTTCCAATTGAGGCACGAAAATATAGAAAGCTGTGTCTCTACCGCTCACTCTGATGACTTGACAAATATTTTTTCAATCGTTTATTATGTCCGCACTGTATAGCATCTATCCGGATGCATGCTATCATTATAACGTATGTTGCTGGGGTGGTCCTCAGGGAATGTCCAGTAGTTCAAGAAAACAATTATTTTAATTTTCTTAGTACAAATACAGTTTATTCATTTATTAAATTTTTATATTTTCTAAGCTTAATATTTAGAGTCAACCAGAGAGTTCAAAACTTGAACGATAATGACTCTAACCAGACTGACGCAGATTACCCGTATGACGTGCTTTCAACTTCGTGGTAGGATACTAAGTGTCCTACTTCACTCTTGTTTCCTTCTTAAAAAATGGTTTGATTTGAATGATGGTTAGTGTATTAGTTCTCACGACGACTAGGACCTATGGCTGTAATAACCAGTAGTGTCCCTCTTCACTACTACATCTTGGTCTGGGGACTATGGCTATAAAAACCAGTAGAAACCCTCTACCACTACTACTACTTGGTCTGGGGACTATGGCTATAACAACCAGTAGAAACCCTCTACCACTACTTTGAGTCGACTTGCATGTCTTGGTGAACTTCTGCTATCAAGGCTGTAATAACCTGCGTTAATGTCCGTCCACCAAGACGGAGCAAGCACAACTAAAGTTGTAGTGATAAATATACCAACCATTAAACAATCAAATGAGGTATTGAGACTAAAAGATCTCACAAACACACGCACAGGTTATAATCTCTCTCTCTTTCTGGTTGATACTCTTACACTACTCTTACATATTTTCTCTTAAATGCTAATAATTAATATGTTTATATGAGCACAGCAAACAATAATTCATTCCAAAGATAACAGAATATTATTAGTAATTGGTGATTAATAATTCAGTAAAAAATAATAATTCAATGCAATAAGAAAAAATAAATTTATATACATAATGATAATAGTAATAATAATAATAATAAAGATATAATTATAATTATTATTTTAGAAGCAAACATAATACATTTCAATGCCAAATAATAATCTTTTCATATTTAAAATAAGGAAAAATATAAAATAAATGTGGAAACATATAACGAAAGTTTACTTCGTTATATCATAAAGAGTAAAGGTATAATGAAAACAGTGAAGAGTTTCTCGAAATTATTGCTCTGATGGACAATTATGAGCATCATAAAATGCACGTAATGCATTTTTGTGGTATTGAATTAATGATTTAAAATTGAACTTGAACAATTTTCACACGTTGTTCTTTCGTGAGTCTATTCTTGATAAATTGCCAAACCAAACTATCTTCATAACAACCGAGAACTGTCAAATCAGCTGTCATAGAAAACATTGCCTCACAATTTAAAGTTTTTCGCCTCTCAAAAAAATTACACTTTAATAAAAATGATCAAATTAAAGCAAAAACTAGAAATTTTTGTTCACTTTGCATCCATAGAATGCAGAAAACTTTAAATTAAAAAAAACTACTGTGAATATAAATAAATACAATTTGCATTCCCATTGGTTGTACACAGTCTCATAATTTTCATAATTTTATCATTTGCATTTTCAAATTGAAATTTATACCTTTCACTGCTGCCATTTAAAATGGAATATTATTCATAATTAAATATCAAATGATAAACCAAAAGTAGTAAAGAGTGGTATGCCAAAATAAATTTATTAACACAAATAATCTGCACAGTAGATGTATGTAAACAAAAATACAATCATTATAACCTCTAAAATAACACAATATTCATTTGTTAAAATCACTTTATTGGAAATAATAAAAATGCCTGCTGGCACAGAAATTATTAAACCATTTCTGAAATTTAATACGAGTATAATTAAAACATAAACCAAATAAAATTTTATTAAATGCTAAAAAGAGATTATGTTTCTTTTGGCTCGTTGCAATTGGCAAATCATTTTTCTCTTCACTATTCATTACGTTAATTGATTGAAGCTCGTTAAAAATAGAAGAAAATATTTTCAAGGGATTATTTAATAACGTGTCGTAAATACAAATAATTTGGGTTCGTTTTGAATTACAAAACTTATGATTATTAAATACATGCTAAATATGTGAAAATAATTTTTTTAAATGTTTTGCCTTGAATTTAAAGAGACGTTGAAGGACTGTGTCGTAAAAAGCATGATGTCATTTAGAAAATATTTTTACATTATTTTTAAATTTTATCAATTGGTACCGAACTAATCCAATGTTTCTGAAATAAATTGCACGCAGGACTCACCCTAAAGTGGATGCTACTTGTAGCGTGTATGACGATGAAGCGTGTATGAAGAGGCACCACCTCATTTTCATCACACATATTGTTTTTTACTACTTAATTATTATTAACGATGTATGATTTTCATTATTGTAATCAATTTAATTATTTAAAATTAACTTTATCATTAGAATACGCCATCTAGTGGTGAGCAGTGGTCCTAAGTTATAAACAGATTGTCGGATGTGTTGGGATTTGACAACATTTAATTTGAACCGCTCCAATGATAAAATTGCATCAAATCAGGATCAATTGTACCAAAGTTCTTCGTTAAGTACAAAAAAATAACGTTTTTTCTAGACAACAGATGGCAGACAGATGTCATTCCATTCCTATTATCCTACGACCCGCTACGGCAGACCAATCATTCACTTAGCAAAATCATCTACACGGCAAAATAACAACAGACTGAATCTTACAGCAACACCTTTGGCACACGAAAAAGGAAGACGTGAAAACAGCTGCTACAGCTCATGTAAGATGTATATGCTGTGTGGAAACCATATACTCCCAAGAGGCTTAATGTATGTACATACATACATACATACATACATACATACATACATACATACATACACACATACATACATACATACATACATACATACATACATACATACATACATACATACATACATACATACATACATACTTACATACATACGTAGATACATACATACATATAGTAGCTCAACAAAAAGACATATTAAACGTTTTATATCACACTGTGTAATTTTTTAAGTCATGGCAAAATAACCATATACGGACACCACTACGTCATAAAAGACCAAAAAGAAAAGACCGCTGTCTCCCAGTTTTGCCCAAAGTCCTCCAGGTTTTTTTTTATGGGCCCTCAAAGATGTGGGGCCTCGATGTAATTTTTGCAAAAAATGATCATTTCCTCAAGCTCATATTTTGCAAACCGTTTGAAATTTTGATATACTCTCTGAGGCAAAGTTGTAGCTCTTGTCATAAAGAATAAAAATTGTAAACATATAAAATCAAAAAAACTTCATCTTCAAGGTCAAAATCGCAAAAAAAATTCAATTTTTTTTACCTTTTTTCCCCTGTTCAGGTCCATAGGTAGCAAACCGTTCAAAATTCAAGGAAACAATCATCTACAAAAATGAACCTAAGATCTCAATAAACAACTTTCTAGAACATATGAACTTCCTAGGAATGAATCTTAACACCGTTAAAAAATTTTCGGGAAATTTTTCACTTTTGCGGCTACCTAAGCGCTACCTAAAACCTGGAGGACTTAGGGCAAAACTGGGAGACGGGGGTCTTTTTTTTGGTCTTTTATGACGTAGTGGTATCCGTATATGGTTATTTTTTTCCGTGTTGTACTGTGTATCCTTATTCCTATTTTATAAGACAAAGGCTTACAATGTTAAAAGCTGGTTATATTAAAATGTCCTTTAAGCACTTGAAACTCCACCAAAGTCATCGGATCTTAATCCAATTCGATAGACCTTATGATTTCTCACTCGAAACAATGGAAAAATACAGCAGCCGAATAGTGCCGAAAATTGATGGAGGCGATGGAAAAACGTTGAAACGCTGTAGTTCAGCAAAAAGGCCTTGTAACAAAATTACCTATGACTTATACATAACAGGGTAATCAAAGTAAGAAATAAATATTCTGAAAATAAATGAAGAATGTTGCAATTCTGTTAGCTATAGCCAGGGTTGGAGAACTATAAAATTATAATTGTTTTTTAGTGTAAGAAAAATTATTAGAATTAAGAGAAGTTAGTACCAGAATGTACAACTTAGTTTGGTGGCTGCAGATTAAGGTGGTAACATGCCGTAATAATTTATTACATAAAGTGACTGTCTGCTAAGTAGTGAAATTGTTGTTCTTCTGCTTAACAAAATTTACTAGACGTTATTAGTGTGGTATTCCCGTAGTAACCTGCAGGTTTCCCTCTAATAAGAAGTGCGTTGTGAGGGTAGATCGGCGAGCGGAGTTGATGAGGATTTCCCGTGTTAACCCACAGGTTCATTCCTAAACTTAAGCCCTCGATGTAAGAGTTTTCTTTGACAGGACTACTTTAATGGTGTGACCCGTGGTTACCGCATGTTCATGGTAGTTATCGGCACGCTGCAAAAGATAGCTGAGGTAGGCCATAGCGAAAGAATAAAAATCGCTGCCACTGAGTAAGACGCAGTATACACGCCTTTCAATACAATCGAAATTTCTTTCAATAAAATCTAAAGAAAATAAATTTAACCGGAAGACGGTGAGTTTTACCCCAGCCGAAAAAAAGTCGTTACATCTTATTTAATCTAAAGGCACATCTATAAAAGATTAAGCCGACCAATTTCCGCTAAAGGAAGAGTGCGCTATTTTCTCTATAATAATACACATAGAGAGCTGTAATTAATGGTACCCACCAGTATCAAGTACCTCTTTTCGAAATAAGGAATTAGACCATCTGTAAACTGGCTTACTTACCACACATTATTTTTGAATATAATTCACAAAATCCGACAAAAAGAAATATGAATGACCTTGATTTCTTAGGTCACAAATCGGAGCTTCTTCATGTGTCTTTATCGCTCATTCCTCAAATGAACGCATTATGTAAACTCCAAAAAATATAATCACCGCCATATTCCATCTTGAGCCCTGCTAGCGCCAAGATTGCAAACACACATGTTAACGGCACAAAAATAATTCTTAACAATCTTAAAGCCTAAATCACCTAAATCATAAATTTTCGGCACAGCTATTGGGCAACTTAAGTGATAGCGAAATATCAAGAGCATCAAAGTAATTGGATTAGCCAAACTTGTAAACAATTATTTCAGACTAGAATTTTTATTTAAAAAGCTCTGTTAAGGATCGTCATAGAAGTTAACTAAATCGTCACTATCCACAATATCTGCCTAGACTAGTGTCATGTCTAACTCAGTCATATCTTTACTTACCTGATTTCATTGCTTCTCAAAAAAAAAAAAACTTAAAAGACACTGAATTGATGAAAATGTCAAGATACGTCAGTCAAACACTGTCCTAAATGGGTCTGCAAAAGTGATTTCAGTCTTCAGAAATTGTAAGACTGGCTAGTCTCTACTCCAGCGTAGCGAAATGTTATCAATATTAACGTCAACACCTAGCCGTGTTGGCCCTTATCTGAGAAGATTGAAAAGAAAGTGTAAACTAGCTCCGCCATTGTGTAGTACAGCTCACAATACCATCATGTGCCGTGTGTAATAGTATTAATATCGCACTAAAATGTACCTCACAGTCATAATGAGTAGCAATTTATAGAACATGGCAAGCCTGAGCCCATGTTCTAACCTCTTGTTTAGGGGTTTGAGACCATCCAACTCTTTCTATTGAAAGTGCAACAGCACACTTGATCAACAATGCAACATCTTCAGGATAGCGAAATGTGTTGTTGTAAAAAAGCTCTTGGCTTTAGCATAAAACATAATGCCCCTTGCCTTCTTCCCTTTTTTTTGTTAACCAATGCGTTACCACGCGAGATTTCTCAAGAGTATCACGCAAAAATGCTTGCTTTTTTCGAAAATTATCATCAACATACACGTGGTCGTTTTAATTTTAGAATTTGACATAACCAAGCAAGTATGCTATTTCCTAGATTTTAAACCAGTTACTGATGATACAAAAATTTAAAAAGTTTCTTATAACTTTGATTATTAAATTAATTTAACACTTTTGCGTTTTAATCTCTACAAATAAAGCAATGAAAAATAATGAATCTATTATATGCTAAGGAAGAAAAAAAACTATTGTTACTATTAAAACGCCCCTTAAATAACATATTTACTATTTTTTTTTTTTTCGGACCAGCACTCAGGGGATGACCCCTACTCATGCAAAGCATTGTGCCAGAACTAGGAAATTAGGTTATGGGAAGGAGGATAGAGGGAGTAATGTTTGTGGACATTCGATTTGAATTTTCCAACATTGTAGCTGACAGAAAGACCTCTGTAGGAAGATGATTCCACAAGCGAACTGTACGGCTAAAAAACGAATTTTCTCTGTAATGCATTGTGCGATTCAAGTAGTTCCAAAACAGACTTTGGAGCACCGGCCCATACATGAGAGTTGTATTCCATTTTTGGCCGGATGTAAGTAAGGAGATCGGATGAGGTGAAATATGTTTTACACCGTTTGAGAAAACCGAGACACTCGAAAGCTTCTTTTGAGACTTGAAAAATGTGCTTAGTCTATCGAACGTCACACTGGATTTTCATGCCAAGAACATCAAGAGCTTCTGATTCCTTAATACTTATACCACCCATAATTACAGATGTAGCACCATTTTCGGCCGAACGCCGGTGCGTTAGCATACAACATTGGGTCTTACGAGCGTTAAAGTCGATTCTATTTGCCCGGCCCCAATTAGATATTGTTACAAGATCGTGATTGAGCGTATCATTCATGTTTTGCCGTTTGGCCCCAATCTCTAAAAGGCTCGGCCGTCTGCAGAATAAATACGAACGGCAAATGCTGCTATCATCTGCAAAAGAGTAGATAGAGTTGGAAGTTTGACAGAGAAGGTCATTTAGAAAAATAAGCAACAGGGTAGGAGAAAGAACAGAGCCTATCTATAACAACTCGTATAGTGCGATCCCTGAGAAAGCTCGATATAAATCAAGAAAAGTTGTCACCGACACCAAAAGCAATAAGTTTTGACAGAAGTGCCACACTCTATCAAAGGCCTTGGAGATATCTAGAGCCACCACCTTACTTTCGCCGAAATGGTGAATGGATTGACACCATTTTTCCGAAAGGAAAGCCAGCAAGTCCTCTGTAGAGCGCCCCCTACGAAAACCATACTGGCGGTCGCTTAGTAAGCTGTTGGACTCCAGATACTTGACAAGATGAAAATTTAGCCATTCCACGCAAAATCAGTTTCAGTTCAGTTTTTTTTATTACCCCAATATTTTGGGATTTACTTTTCATCAATAATGTAAAAAACAAAACTCAATATTTTTTAGGTTTTACAATTTAAAACATTTTTTAGAACTGTTGGCTTGCTTTATTCGATTTTGTTAATTATTATTTTTACTTTTTAAACACATGTGTACGTATACGCAACGTAAAATTTTGCTCATTTGGTATAACTTTAAAAATAAATAAAATATAAACAAAAAACAAGAGAAATGGTTTTGAACTAAATAAAGTAAATATCTTTTTAGGTACTTTAGAGCACTGAACTCTAATCTAGACCCTGTTTTGTTTATTTGAAAACTTCGTCACTACACTGAACCAAAATTCGTAGATATTAATAACGAAAAAAAATTGTTCAAGCTTAACGACAAAAATAGTCAAACCAATTTAATTTTTTTTTTAATTCTATGCATATACGATTTATTTATATAAACTAATTTTCATACTTGCGATTTTTTCATTGGCATTGAATTTTCATTGGCATTATTTGAAATAGTTACTACCATTTAATGCTACTGATTTATTTCTAATTACAATTGTTTTTACCAATAGTAATGGAAGTGTAATGAAATCGTATAATTACTAATTATAATTGATGAAAAAATCATGGCTTATATAAAACACAAATTTATGATCGCAGTAGGTTGTAATAACTACAAATAAAAGAAAACAAACATTAACCCATTTCTAGTCGGCTGAAGTTGTAAAACTCATAAAAAATGTTGCAGATGATGGAATAATCGACTAATATTTTTATAAAAAAATCCAGAAAGTTAAAAAAGTTAAAAATTTTTCAAACTCAATACTAGTGGCAGTTAGTCCATCAGAAAACATTATGTTTCATCTGTTGCAAAAGTTTGCAGATACACTGACAAAGCACATGTTTAATGCAACACTGCTTATTAATACATTTTTCACTATGATTATATTTGCATAGATTTTTCTTCTAATTCTATGGTAACTAATCTAGTAGTTACCATATTGTTACGTTTTTACTTTACGTTGGATTCTTTTAATTGCAAAATATATACACGCTGTTATTACTTTTACTGTAAGTCACTTATTTATTTAACACCACTGTTCAAAAATACAGCAAACTGTTAAACACTCTTAAAATTCGACAACTTAACTCTTTGACTTTTAAATTAATACTGCCATCCTACTCGCCAGCACGATTCGCTTATATAGGTGATTTTAAAGCACCAGAATGTTCTATTCCAGATAGATCTGGCAGGTTCCATTGTTATTGCTCTTGTTTTCTGTTTGTGTGTTTTTTTTTTTTTTTTATATGTACCTGTTTGTGTGGCTGTTTATTTGTTTATGCTTGTATTTATGTATGTGCCTGTGTATTTAACAGAAGAGTGTTTATTTAATGTGGGTGTGTATATGTGTATATGCGAATGTTTGTATGAGGCGTTTCTTTCTTTCATCATTGTAAGAAAACAAACCATTAATGATGTTGTTGTTGTTGTTCGAGAGTATTGTTGTTCAGAGCCTATAATAAATAAATTCTTCTTTCGTAACAATATCCATATATATAAAAAAAATTGCATTGTGTTAGATATTGATGTTCTCTGGAAAGCATGAACCGATTTTATTTCTGCAAAGTTTATATGAAAGGTGACGAAAATACCAAGCTTTTTATGTATAAACGGTCTCTGTATGTGTATTGGTTCATGAGTTATAGCCGGAATAGTTGGCGTGGTACCGCCCATACAAAGTAAAAAATATTATCGTGTTCCTGGCAAACTGCAATAGATAGCGCCTTGAAACTTTGCAAGAGTAGCCTCTGTGCTAAAATACAGAATGAATTGGGATAGTAGGCGTGGTACCTCCCATACAAAGTGAAAAATTATTATTGTGTATATAGAGAACTATAATAGGTATAGTCTTCAAAGTGGATACAAGTAAATCCCATACCCATGGGGATACTCTAGAAAAACATAGGCAGAATTGGGACAGTGAGCGTGGTACCCCCCATACAAAGTAAAAAATTATTATCCTGTGTCTAGAGAACTGCAATAGGTAGCGCCTTTGAATTTCGCATCAAGATACATTGTGTAGAGAAACACAGACTGAATTTGAATGGAGGGAGTGGTACCTCCTACACAAAGTGAAAAATTATTATCGCGTACCTAGAGAACTACGTTAGTTATAGTCTTGCAACTTTGCACAAGTAACCCGCATACTAATGTGCATAGTCTAGCAAAATACAGACTGGATAAGAATACTGGGAGTGGCACATTCCATTAAAATAAAAAATTGCTATCGTGTTAATACGTATAGTCTAGCAAAAAACATTTTTGACTTGAGAATAGCGTGCGTTTTCGCGGTAAAATTTGGTCATACTTTTCAATCAAGTGTTTATTGTGTTTTTTGTGGATGGTTGTAGTGAAGCGCACCGGGGATAGCTAGTCTTCTATAGAAATTGAGCTAAAACGGCATGCATGAACAACGGAGTACAATAGCATTGTAAATTTAGTCGATATTTTACCATTTATTTATGAACGAGTAAGACGAAAAACTCTAGGATGCCAATAAGTTATCAAGGATTTCGTTGTTCTCCGCAGATAGTGACTTTACTACTTTTATATGAATTTTTCATTAAATACACAACTAAGTTCATGTAGGCCTTTACTACTATTGCATTCACGCTACTTTTTAAAATATACTACGCTTACAATTTGGAGTTATGGAAGGGAAACAAATAAATAAAAAAGAGAGGGTAAAAAATTGTCATTAAAATTTAATTTTCAGAAATTATTTTTCTGATTTTTATTTGTTTTTATAGGAAAAAATTCACATAATTTGGGATAAAGCTAGGACGTCTTTGAAAACATGAATAATAAATATAAAATTTTCCGCATTTTTTCACTGCAAAAAGTTAATTACAAATATTTGGTCAATAGTGATAATACTTTTTTATAATTTAATCATTGGTTAATGCTAATGATTTTGCGTTTTAAATAATATCTAATGAAACCTTTTCATTAAAAAGCATTACCATTAATGAAAACAATGGTAATGAAAAAAATGTTGTTAGCATTACTTACAATTCAATGCTAATGAAATTGCCAATTAATTACTCAATATAATTAATTGGTCCCATGTATGCTAATTTTATTCAAATAAATAGATTTTTTTCTTATTAAAAACATATTTCATAAACCATTATAAAAGATTTAAGTAAAATTCTATTAAATTAAGTTGAAAAAATTTGTTGAAACAGTAGTAATATGTACGTTCTAGGAAAAACCGGCCATAAATAAAGTAAATTTTCATCCCAAAGTTAATGTGAATAATATATCAACTGATTTGACTTAATTTTCGTTTATTTTTTTATTTTTTTTATATTTATTATTGAAGATAATTCAATATATAATAAAAGAAATTTTGTTAAATTTACTTTTATAAAAAGTGAAATAAAATATAAAATTTTTTTCAATTTATATTTTTTCTTTTTAATATTTGTGGTTACAAATAAATTATGTTTGCGATCAATTTCGGCATGTTGTGGCGAATGAAAATTAAGCGAATACATTTTTCGAACACATTTTAAACTATTAGCGATTTGGAAGAGAAACAGTTTTGTGGACAATATAAGAAAAACATTAAAAAAATATCAAATGCCCGCAACAGGAATTGAAAGACTTATTCGTTTATTTATAATAAAGGTAATAAGGCATTAATGTTATGCAGTTTTATTTTCAGATGATGTTAAAGATGTTTATCTTGTAAAGATAAAAATTGTATAAAAATATTAACTAATAATTTTAGTTAATTTAACTTATTTTTTTTTACATAAATTAAATAAATTTCTTTAATAAAGGGAATTTAACCTACTTTTATAACCTACTTTTCTTCAATTCCACATGCCATTTTAAAGTATTTAGGTAAATTTTTGATTCAGTGTCAAGTCATATTAAAAAACATATCTCACCACTTGTTCCTCTAATAAGAGTCAACTCAAAATTTAATAAATTAGTGAAGTGTGAGTTAGTCTCACACACGAAGGGTTTCGTACTATGTTTAGTACGACTTTAAAAGTTTCAAGTTGTTAATTTTTCCATGTCTTATGGGGCATCCTTTATTTTTAAAATCAAAGTCATATTCGCGAAAATAGCATTGCTATTGGAACACCCTTTAAATTTTAGGAATCATGGCCTTTCTATGAAAATATCAGGCGCCTACCTATTGCGGTTAAAAAATAAGGTAATATATACATGAAAAATGTCACTGATGGAACACCCTTTAGTAATTGCTAATGCGGCCGAAGTATATCTACTGTAAACAATTCATGAGTCTACCTATTACGATTGAAAAAATAAGGCTATTTAAGTAAAAATCATATCTCTGTCGGAAAACCCTTTAATTAATTGTTATTTGTTATAACTGCCATGTTTCTATGAATATATCAAGAGTCAACATATTACGATTAAAGAAAGTTATTGTAATATCGGCCGTGACAACATATCTTCTGTTCAAAATTTTAAGAGTCTACCTATTACGGTTCAAGAAAGAAAACGTTATACATTAAAATCACGTCACCGTTGGAACACCCTTTAATTTTTATTATTTGTTATAGTGGCCATAGTTATAAACCTCCTGTAAATACGCAAAGAACATCACTCTCGGAACAACCTTTAACTTTAAGGTTTAATTTTATATACTTGTTTATAAAGCGAACATAGAGTTAATTACTGTCTGCAAAATTTTAGGTGGTTGCCTCCTATACCTCAAAAAATAAAGACATAAAGGCAAATAACACGTCACTTTCGGAACACCCTATACGTTTTATTATTTGTTGCTATAGTGGCCACAGTTATACACCTTCTGTGAAAATTTCAAGAGTCTGCCTATTATGGTTCAAAATTAGGCCTTATACATGCAAATCATGCCACTATCGGAACACCCTTTAATTTTTAGGTTAATTTTTTTAGACTTGTTTATATAGCGAACTAAGTTTTAATTACTGTTTGTTAATCTTTAGCCTGTGCCTCCTACAGTTCAAGATATAAACACACATTCGTGAAAAACACCTCTCTATCGGAACACCCTATAAGTTTTAGAATTTTTTGCTATAGCGGCAACACCTATAGATCATCTGTGAAAATTTCAAGAGTCTACCTATTACGGTTCAAGCGATAAAAGGCGCTGACAGACGGATAGACATTGACCGAAAACAATAGGGTTTCGTTTTTACCTTCTACGGAACCCTAAAAATTTTCAGTAAAGGCAAACAACTTTTTTTAATATATCAAGAAGAGTAATAAAACTGTATTTTTTGGCGAAAGAGTAGAGAAAATGATGTAAATTTTACAGTGCTTATAATGGGTGATTTTTTTGAGGTTAGGATTTTCATGCATTAGTATTTGACAGATCACGTGAGATTTCAGACATGGTGCCAAAGAGAAAGATGCTCAGTATGCTTTGACATTTCATCATGAATAGACTTACTAACGAGCAACGCTTGCAAATCATTGAATTTTATTACCAAAATCAGTGTTCGGTTCGAAATGTGTTTTATCGACAAATTTTGTTCAGCGATGAGGCTCATTTCTGGTTGAATGGCTACGTAAATAAGCAAAATTGCCGCATTTGGAGTGAAGAGCAACCAGAAGCCGTTCAAGAACTGCCCATGCATCCCGAAAAATGCACTGTTTGGTGTGGTTTGTACGCTGGTGGAATCATTGGACCGTATTTTTTCAAAGATGCTGTTGGACGCAACGTTACGGTGAATGGCGATCGCTATCGTTCGATGCTAACAAACTTTTTGTTGCCAAAAATGGAACAACTGAACTTGGTTGACATGTGGTTTCAACAAGATGGCGCTACATGCCACACAGCTCGCGATTCTATGGCCATTTTGAGGGAAAACTTCGGAGAACAATTCATCTCAAGAAATGGACCGGTAAGTTGGCCACGAAGATCATGCGATTTGACGCCTTTAGACTATTTTTTGTGGGGCTACGTCAAGTCTAAAGTCTACAGAAATAAGCCAGCAACTATTCCAGCTTTGGAAGACAACATTTCCGAAGAAATTCGGGCTATTCCGGCCGTAATGCTCGAAAAAGTTGCCCAAAATTGGACTTTCCGAATGGACCACCTAAGACGCAGCCGCGGTCAACATTTAAATGAAATTATCTTCAAAAAGTAAATGTCATGGACCAATCTAACGTTTCAAATAAAGAACCGATGAGATTTTGCAAATTTTATGCGTTTTTTTTTAAAAAAAAGTTCTCAAGCTCTTAAAAAATCACTCGTTAGATATGATCGATTTTTTGCAAAAAATTAAAATTGAAAAATTTTGGGTTGTCTCTCTTTAGAGTAAGAATTGCGATATGTAAATAAAAAAATCTAAGAAAATATTAATTCAAAAATATATTTTTAAAAAATTTGTTTTATAAATGATATCAACTTAAAGCTTATTATCTCCTCATTAAAATTAGATTTTATTCAACCCCCTAGGACTTATAGAACTGCAATTAGAATATATTTCACTCTCAAGCTCATATGCAAAAAGAGGCATTTTTCTATTTTTATAAATTTGTTGCTAAAAATAGAATTTTTCTAAAAATATATTTGGAGTCAGGGAATCTGGAGTCGCAAGTTTTAAAAAATATTTTTTTTTAAGTGAAAAATTCTTTAGGTACGTTGAGCACCTTTTGGTTGAAGAAAAATTATTGAACTCAACAACCGTAACCGTCGTCACCATTATCACAGATATAATCGCGGCACCTAATATTGGTTTCTATACATAGGTCTGCTCGTTTTGGTTGAAGAAGTTATATGAAAAAAATTAATTGGACCGCTTAAGAAAAAAATTATATTTTTGAAATTATCGATAATGGAGAAAATCAAAACGTAAAATCTACAAGCTGTTAAATTTCGCATGGAATGCCCCATATATAACTACATACGAGTATAATAACAACTCAATTTTTGTTCTTATAGAAATATTTGAAATATTGAGGGAAAAAAAGAAAATCGATATCATTTAAAAAAAAACAAGCCCAACTAGTTTGTGATTGAATTAAATCACAACCACACTGACACATCTGTCACTCACTATCACACGAAAACACTTATAGAAATAAGTGGTACAATCTAAGCCAAACAAATAGACAACTTGTGAGTGCTAAAGAATGTCTTATACAGAGTTAAAAGTAAAACATATTCAATAACAATAAAAACAAAAGGGTAATAAACCTCAAAATATAGTTGCCATTCGAACTTACCCTCCTCAGTTATTAAGACTGCCTAATTAAATACATATGTATGTTAAATATGAAATAAAATCTATTTCGTAGTTGATCTAAAGATATCGTACTGAAAATTGTTACCCCGGCAAGATAAGGTCCCTTTCGTCAGTTTGCGTTACATATGGGGAAATATTATTACATAATTTGTATTGACTCAGCTTTGGCATAATTTAACGTATGAAAACTAACTTCAAGAATTTACATTTTCCCAAATATAAATCTATATATATTATAAAACAGTAACTCCTTTGTCGGTCTGTCTGACTTTCTATCTACGTTCGCATTACTTAAAAACTACTATATGGACAAAATTTTATGAGAAGCTACCTTAGTATCCTGATTCCAATATGGGATACTTTTTTCCGCAAAACTATCTTATTTCAAAGAAAAAGTGGAGAGAAAGCAGAAAAGTACGTCGATTTATTTTTACCGATTTAAAGGTCCTGCATACTTTAAGGCATCTTTTATTTTTTTAAGGTGGGATGTTTTAAACACGGTTGCGCGGATGGCGGTATTTTAAAACAAAGACAAAAAAATTGTATTTAATTTGTATTTTTACTTTGTGAAATTACATTGTTATTAAAATATTTTAAACAGTTTTTTTTATATAAATTTTAGAGGGATGGCTACCTTTATATATAGTAAATATGTAAGAGTATTAAAATTTGGTGTGGATTACTTTCAAAGCAAAATGGAACAAAATATTTCTAGGAAGCACACAACGTGTGCGGGTACAGCTAGTTAATTAATATAAAGTTTTGGTTGCTCATTTTTGGAATGTAATTGTATGATTGTTTTTTTTTTTCTCACAAAAATTAACAATAATGCTTGCAAAAAAAACCCGACTTCAAAACAGATAGAAAGGCACCATTTCTAACCTAAAAATGTAAGAAGTAATCTGTAAGAAGTAATTTGTAAGAAGTAATCTGTAAGAACTAGACTTAAACCAAATAAAAGATGCGGCAAAATTAGAGGGAAAAAAAGTAAAGACTATGTGAATGTCAAGCCTCTCCCTATTACTGTTCAAAAGTTAAGCTATTTTCACCAACATCCATCTTTTATGGGGACACCATATAGGCCTCTGTCTATAACGGTATCAAATTACATGAACTATTGGGACACCCTTAACATTATAATCCTTAATATTTATACTTCTTATTATACCAGAGAAAGTAGTGGACATTCTGCCTAATTTTCAAGTGTTTGTGTTTAACGGTTCAAAAGATAGGGCCATATAGATCAAATTACATAATTTATGGGGACACCCATTAATTTCTAAATTCAAATTGTATCTTGCTATAGTGGACTTTGCAATACAGGTTGCTTGTAAATTTTAGCTGTCTGTCTATAACAGTTCAAAAGTATGGCCACATACATAGAATTATATTAACTTTTGGGACACCCTTTTATTTTCAAATTCAAATTGTATACTTTTTGTTCCCGATTTTCATAAGCGAATGTTGTTTAGCGATGAAGCGCACTTCTGGTTGAATGGCTACGTCAACAAACAAAAATGCCGCATTTGGAGTGAAGGTAATCCTCAAATGTATGTCGAAACACCGTTACATCCAGAAAAACTGACTGTTTGCTGCGCTTTATGGGCGGGTGGAATCATTGGTCCGTACTTTTTCAAAAACGATGGTGGCCAGAACGTTACGGTCAATGGTGATCGGTATAGAGCCCTGATTACTAACTTTTTCATTGCTGAATTGAATAACCATGATGTCTAGGAGATGTGGTTTCAACAAGACGGCGCAACATGTCACACAGCTCGTGCCACAATAGATTTATTGAGAGACACGTTTGGTGACCGCCTAATTTCACGTTTTGGACCTGTGAATTGGCCTCCAAGATATAGTGATTTAACACCGCTAGACTACTTTCTGTGGGGCTAGGTAAAGACATTGGTCTATGCGGATAAGCCACAAACGCTTGAACATTTCGAAGACAACATTCGCCGTGGTATTGCCGATATATGGCCACAAATGTTGGAAAAAGTCATCGAAAATTGGACATCCAGTTTGGACTACATCCGCGCCAGCTGTGGCGGTCATATGCCAGAAATCATATTTAAAATGTAATGCCACAAGATTATCTTTCGGATAAATAAAATTCATGTCAATCGATTAATCCATCGTTGTTTTATTGCAACTTAAAGTTCTATACCTCTATAAAAAACACCTTTATTACAAAAGTTGGCATAGAAAATACCTAAACCTTTTTATGCATATTTTAGTATATATAACAGGAAATAAGATTATTGATTTACAAAAGTAGTTTTTTGATGTGCCTATTTTTTCGGGTCCATCGAAGGTGACTATTTTTTTTTAAGTACATATTTTGGCTAAAAATTTCACAATTTTTTTTACAGTGTTGTTATAAATATTTGAGTTTTAGGATTTTTTCATTGTTTCTGCTACATTTCTGAATAAAACAAATAAATTTGCATGCATTTTTATTGAAAAATAAATTTTTGATATTAATTTTTTCAAACCCATTTTTTGTTACTTAAAAATTATGAAAAAATTATCAAAATAATTCGACTTTAAAGCCATGTAACTTTTTATAGGTGTAACGCATATGAAAAACCAAACCACCTCTGGAATCGTGGGAGTCTCAGCTTTCATCCCATATGTATTCTATTGACAAATTCGAAAGATTTTTTTTTTTTTGATTTTTTTCCACTAGACAGTTTACTGTGTACCTTGAAGATAAATACAAAGAATGCTGAATCTGCTAAAATTAAATTTTTTTTTTCGCATATCTATAATAAAGAACTTCAGACTGAAAAATGTTTAATTTACTTTTAATTAATTTTGGTTTATTAACACAACCATATCCTAAATGTATCTAGTTAATAAAATTTATCACGAAATATAAAAAAAATATTTTTATCTAAATCCCATGTTTACAAACCCTTAATTAATTTTAATTTTATTTATTTCCATTTTAGTGCAACGCCAACCTAATTTTCAAAGATAAAATTGACTTTATTTGTTAACTTTATATTTAAATTATACTTCACAGTAGATTGAGAGAATATCAGATTTCTTTTCTCTACACACAGAGCGCAGTAATATTAGTATATAGAAGTGTTTGCTTTTAATTTCCTTAGACATACACAAGAGGGAGAGAGAATTTCAAAGATTTAGTTACTAAAACGATAAAATTATAATGACAGGCAAACATTAAACCAGAATGAATAATTTAAGTTTTCTATTTAAAATTGAATATAATCGTCTTTACTTCAAACCTAGAGACGAACAACCAGAAACATGTATGTCAATAGTTGTGGAAATAGCTATGAAAGCATATGTTTTTATATACATACATGTATATGTATGAAACATGTGTAAATGTATTAAGTTCATTATTAAATATACATAGACATTCATAGGAATTGTATACAACAACAGCCACATATTTGCCTTCAGATGGCTGTTTAAATTTGCATATATTACTAGAACTATACACATAATGGTAGTGGTGGCAGTATACAGTGGGACCCAATTGAAATATATTCGAAAAAGCAAATAGCTGCAGTTATAAAATAAATGGTTTTATTCATTCAAAATGTTACACTCAACCAAAACTTTAACTAACTTTTTAGTCCAATCTACAAACGATTTTTGTAAAATAAAATAATTTTATTAAATTCCTTATACTGAAGAAATTTATTTTATTTTATTATATAGTAAATATCATTATTAGGAAAAAAATTTCAACATAATCTATACATATAATAAAACAGTAACTCATTTCCGGTCGGTCTGTCTGTCTGTGTTCGCATCACGTAAAACTACGGCATGAATTTTAACAAAATTTTGTGAGGAGGTACCTTAGCATCACGACTCCAATAAATTATACTTTTTTTCCGCAAAACTATCTTATTTCCGAAAGAAAGTGCAGTAAAGTAAATACATAAACCATTACTGAAGCACTAACCACTAACAGATGGCGTTGTTTTGTAAAGTAAATACATAACCATAACTGAAGCATAGTTAAGGAGGCACTAAAAAAGTAAGGGTTTTTGGTGTGGATTGCTTTTAAAGCAAAATCGAACAAAATATTGCAAGAGCGGTCACGAAGTGCCCGGAACAGCTAGTCTATACATATTATGAAACATTAACTAATTTCCCGTCTGTCTGTGTTTGCTACACGTAAAAACTACTGGATGGATTTTAACAAAATTTTGTAAGGAAGAACCTCCAATAAATTATACTTTTTTCCGCAAAAGTATGTTATTGCCACAAGAAAGTGGAGAAAAAGCAGTGAAAGTACGCCGATTTTTTGTTACCGATTTAAAGGTACTGCATATTTTAAGGCATCTTTTATTTTTTAAAGCAGGATATTTTAAACACGATTGTGCAAGATATTTTAAACACGGTTGCGCAACAGATGGCGCTGATTTAAAATAATGACAAAATATATATTACTTACTGCCAAATAGCGAATTGAATAAAATTTGTATTTGATTTGTATTTTTTTACTTTGTGGAATTACATTGTTATTAAACTATTTTAAACACCTTTTACAGAGCTTTACAATAATGTTTAGAATATTAGAATTTTTTATATAAATTTTAGAATTTTATCCAGGAATGGGTACCTTTATATACAGTAAATACGTAAGAGTCTTAAAATTTGTTAGGGATTACTTTCAAAGCAAAATCGAACAAAATATTGTCAGGACCCACACAACGTGTGCGAAAATAAGCCTGCAAAACATTAATGTCTTATTAGTTTTAAGGTTTTTTAAAGAAATATAAACGAGTAAGGCTATCAGTTTCTGTTGCCGGCATTTGATTTGAAATGACTAACAAAATTTGAACCATAAAAAGATACACAATCGAGAATGGTGGCAAGAAATGGCAACGTTGGATGATCCATTTTTGGAAAAAAAAACATCTTCAGCGATGAGGCACATTTTCATCTCAGTGGATTCGTCAATAAGCAGAATTGCCGCATTTGGGCGAATGATAATCCAAGAGTGATTGTCAAAAAACCATTGCACCCACAAAGAGTGGCTGTTTGGTGCGGTATATGGGCTGGTGGCATCATCGGGCCTATTTCTTCCAGTATGAGGCCATTTAGGCAGTTACTGTAAATGATGATCGCTATCGTAAGATGATAACGAACTTTTGATGGCGCGAGTTGGAAGATATGGTTGTGGACGACATGTAGTTTCAACAGGACGGTGTCACTTGCCACGCAGCTAACTAAACAATGGCTCTCTTACGCGACAAATTCAATGGCCCTGTTATCTCACGTGGTGGCGATGTCAATTTTGATGTCAAATTTGATATCGTTGGCTTTCTTCGGGGTTATTTACAAGTAAAAGTCTACGTCGATAAGCTAGCAACAATTCAAGTCAAAAGCTAAAGGAAGTTTTTTTTCCAAATCTACAAGTTTTATTTAAACATTCTTTTAACTAAAGAAATTTTGTTGATTTGAATAATATTAGTTTATATAAATAAATCGTATATAGATTTGAATAAAAATTAAATTGATTTAACTCTTATTGTCGCTAAGGTTCTACTAATTTTTTTGTTACTATTACCTTCGACATTTGGTTCAGTGTAACTGATCAATACATAACAGTCGTATTAACAAGTGTCCTTTATCTGCTGTACTAAGGCAGTTTATAATTAAAATGTTATTATATAACTGCGATGACAAAATAATACAAAACTAACCCACTGTAGTAGCTATATTGGCACGGCTAGAACTATTATTCGTTGTTTCATGTTGCAAGAACATAATAAAATTTTACATCAAATACATCTTTCATATACATGTTGCACACACTAATAATACACACAACTGCAGTTTTTGTATTGATACATTTGTAAATGTGGAACTAAAGCAGAGTCTAGCAAAGTAGTTGAAGTTTTTATTGTTATAGCAAAATTTCCACTTTAATCAGATTGTAGAGGAAGTTGTTGTTGTTGTTGTAAAAGCATTCAAATTACTCGAAGCCAAAGAAGTGTGATCAATAAATTTTAATAGGCTTTTTTAAGAGAAAAAGATTTTACCTTTACCCATCAGATTTACCTAAAACCCCTCAGATTGCCTTTGAGGAATTAAGTATGAAAGCTTTATTTGAGCGAACTCCGCCAATTTTCAACTTTTCTGGAAACTCGAAGCAATCGAAAATATATGTGACCGCACAGATGGAAAGGGACCTCAATGTTAATTTTGAAATTTTACAGAAAATCCGTTTAAAGTTTACCCTTTTTTCAACGTTTTTTTACTAAACAAGCAAGCTCATCTCATGAGTGTGCTCATGAGCAATTGATCATACTCGAACACAAACCAGCTTACTGAACACATGCCTACTCATACTATAATATTAGTGAGCAAACCTCTGTTAGTTTCATAAACGCAACGAGCTGACCGAGTGAAACCATCGTTCTATACCATTGAGCGCCGTGTTTACTCGTCTCATATTCAAAACACTCAGTGTGTTATGTTCATTAGTTGTGTAGAACTTTTCGATAAGTCATAGTGCATTATGCTTTCACTAGTGGTTTTTTGTTTTCTTTCGAAATGAAGACCTTAAATGGATGTTGTTAAAAAACAATATGTTTTTTGTTTGTACACTCGAACTGTGTTCGTGTTTCACTTCAAGCATCAAATGGCTTGAACTCACCAAAGTTCACTGTTTTTATGTTCAACATTTACTCATACTTATTCAAACTTGCTTATGGAGACTCTGCAAGCTTATTGCATTTAGCTCGTTGGTCTTCGGTGTTTATTATTGTTCACTCAGCATTACTCGTGTGCAATGAACAGAGATGAATTCATTAAAATATTATGATAAGTGTCTTATGAACTTAATAACATAATTGTTATAATTCTGAAATTACCAATTATAACCGAAAATAATATCGTTAGTTCATGTGAGGTTCCGTGAGACATGTCAACCTCAAGCTAACCTTAGGTCCCTTTCTCTGTGCGCGGTCAATTTCAATTTATGTTGGCTTTTTATAGTTTTTCACATGTTCGTTGTTATATATTCTACTTGATGGGCGGAGACCATTTCACCCAACCCATATTTAAAGCAAGTTGCTGAATGACTATAAATTTGATTTAATGCGTGAAGATTTAAATTTGTTTGATCTCACTTCAAATACATAGTACATATGTATATTCCGTTATAATACACAGCTGTAAACATATAATCAATAAAGTTATCCTGATTTCACTAATTCTTGCATGCCCTTATGGCATTTTAAAGTTCTATAAAAAATTTAAAATGCCATAAATAGAAAAATAAAATTTCAGAACAAAAATACAGCTTCATTTGCATTTATAGCAATTATCGCATAAAAATATGTGAATATACTGGTAAATATGAAGCCGTTAGAGATTAAAAAGAGTTAAATATTAATCAGATACATTTTATTTTTTCTGATATGATTTTAAAATATACAATTTTTATAAAATCTCTTTTTATTTTAAATCTAGCATCTGAAATCCTTCTGACGAAATCGCACATTTCCATATTACAAATAATGATCTACTAATCTATTAAAGATTAGCTATCCCCGGTGCGCTGCTCTACACCCATCCACAAAAAATTCAATAAACACTTGAAATACAATAAAACACTCGAAGGCGCAAGATATTCTCACATCAAATATATTTTAGTTTATATGCAAGGTGCGACGCCCACTGTTCCCATCCATTATATTTTTTGCTAGACTATGCATAATAACACGATGATAACATTTTACTGTTTATGGTAAGTACTACTATAACTATCCTACTAATCCAGTCTTTATTTTGTTAGACTATGCACATTAATCTGAGGGTTACTTTTGCAAAGTGTCAAGAGTCTACCTCTTGTAGTTCCCTAGATACACTCTATTATAGGAGGTACCTCGCCACTGTCTCAATCGAGTCTTTATTTTGTTAGAGTTGCACATTATACTGAGGGTTACTTGTGCAAAGTTTCAAGACTCTACCACTTGCAGTTCTCTTGTAAATTTTGCTAGAATATGCACATTGGTATGAGGGTTAGTTGTGCAAAGTTTCAAGACTCTACCTATAGTAGTTCTATAGGTACAAGATAATAATTTTTGACTTTGTATTGGAGGTACCTCGCCCACCATTCCAATCCAGTCTGTGTTTTGTCAGTATGCACATATTAGTCTAATGGATTACATGTTCATAGTTTCAAGACTCTACCTGTTGTAGTTCTAAAAGTAGACGATAATAATTTTTACTTTATATGGGAGGTACCACGCCCAATATTCCAATCCATTTTATGTTTGGTGAAACTATAAATCTTAATAAGGGGGTTACTGGTGAAAAATTTCAAATATCTACCAAATATAGTTCTCTAGCTACTTAAATAAATAGGCGTGGTCAATTTTATTTTTTTTTTATTTTAAAGTAGTACCACTCAGGCAGTTAATGCTTACATTAACTGTGGTACTTAATTTGGAAAGGGATAGTAGTAGATAAGACAGATGGTTAGTGATGGTAAAGCTTTGATTCTGGCAACGCTACAATTGCACGTTATGATTACTTTTAGAACACTATTGCAGCGCCTCTGGTGTTATTTAGGCAAATTAGTTCGAAGCTAGGATAGCCAATTTATAGTTATTTTACTTCGCCGGCGATTTTAGTGCTACGTGGTAATACCGGCGAAGGAGGGCGCTGTGATATGCATTATTATAAAGGAAAAATTAATAATACATATCAGAAAAATTGATACTGCCACGGCTGAGATTTGAACTCTTGACCATTGCTTAGTAGTCAACGTGCTAACCACTTAAGCTACAGCACCCTCCTTCTTTCCCTAAAAACCTAAGTTGGGCCATGATGAAGGTTTAGAAAAAATAGTCAAATCGGTGCAGCCGTTCTTAAATGTGCGATTACCAACGAACGACATTTATCGCACCCTAAATACTAAAGGGTCACAACTCAAAATACTAAAATTTTCAGGAGAGACAAAAAACTGTTTATGTAAAAATGATTGTAAATTTAAAGAAAATATTGTTCCATTATGAAAAAATTCAATATTGAAGAAGGTTCTGCTATACTTTTTTCAACTTTATATTTTGTTTGCGAAAATAAAATACAATTTTGATTTATGACTCCAAATAATTCTCTTTAGTTCCTCGTGCAGAAGCAACACACTTAACATGAAACAGTAATCATAACGTGCAGTAAGTAATCATAACGTGCAGTTTTGTAAAATTTGAGTTTTGGCCCTTTGTATTTAGGGTGCGATATGTTGGTAGATAAATTTGCATATATAAGGTGTTCCTAAGTGCATGAATTTGCTGCCGTTTGTGCTGTAATTGAACAAAAACACTTTTAGTTACACGAGAGGGCAGAGCGCTTGATTTGTCTAAAATATTTTTTAAAAAGTTGTAAGACCTCGAAAGAAGTCACTCCAAATTAATTGCATTTGGCGCCCAAAGGAACCAAGATGTGATTAACGAAGAACAAACGCATTATTCAACCACATTTATATCAAGTAGTCATAGAAATGTTTAAGGCAAAACCGTAAGTAAGTGCTACTATATGTACATATATGTTCATGTGATTCAGTAAAAAAATAAACACAAAGAAAAAATATATTTTGAAATGAATATGCTCGAGAGCACACGTGTGTAGTCACTATGACCACGTTCTATAAATCGGGCTACGATCTGCTACCTGTTCCACGTAATCTACTGATTTAACTTCTTACGACTTTTCTCGCTTTCCAAGTTTTAAGAAACGTTTGGCTGTCTATTTTAGGGGCCTATTTGGAGGTAATAAAACAGCTAGAGAGGCAATGTTGAGAACTAAACCGTTCATAAATATAATCTTTTATACCAAAAAATTAACCTCTTTCTCTTGACCCTTAAACAGATAGACATTTTTTAATAATCATTTTAATGAACTTTTATAGCAGGCACAATAATTGCGTAAGTTTAGCATGAAAAATTAACAAGAGATTTCTGCCTTTTACTAAATTAGGTCTTTCTAACTTTAAGAAAAGAAGAAGAGCCATTGTTGGGTACTCCTCGCACTTGCAAATTATTTTTAGAGCTTGACATTTGTTCAATTTTTGTTTGATTTTCAAAAGTTAAACATGGTCATAAAGGTCTTGTTAATAACAACTACTAAGTGATATATTAATATATAAATTATGTTTTAAATGAGCGAGTTATAAGCAATTTAAAATAAAATGGATTTTGGATTTTTCGATACCCTGGTCCATTTTTTTTATATTGAATACAGTTTTTAGCATTTTTTAATTTCAATCGGTCTAGCCCTTTCCAAATGGCTGAGTTATTTCTTAAATATATAATGGGTGA
The DNA here is from genome assembly GCA_949628195.1 of Phasia obesa. Classification (NCBI taxonomy): domain Eukaryota; kingdom Metazoa; phylum Arthropoda; class Insecta; order Diptera; family Tachinidae; genus Phasia; species Phasia obesa. The sequence continues at coordinate 105,155,928 of OX451219.1, forward strand.
TTTTTTTGAGGTTAGGATTTTCATGCATTAGTATTTGACAGATCACGTGAGATTTCAGACATGGTGCCAAAGAGAAAGATGCTCAGTATGCTTTGACATTTCATCATGAATAGACTTACTAACGAGCAACGCTTGCAAATCATTGAATTTTATTACCAAAATCAGTGTTCGGTTCGAAATGTTCAAATGTGACAAATTTTGTTCAGCGATGAGGCTCATTTCTGGTTGAATGGCTACGTAAATAAGCAAAATTGCCGCATTTGGAGTGAAGAGCAACCAGAAGCCGTTCAAGAACTGCCCATGCATCCCGAAAAATGCACTGTTTGATGTGGTTTGTACGCTGGTGGAATCATTGGACCGTATTTTTTCAATGATGCTGTTGGACGCAACGTTACGGTGAATGGCGATCGCTATCGTTCGATGCTAACAAACTTTTTGTTGCCAAAAATGGAACAACTGAACTTGGTTGACATGTGGTTTCAACAAGATGGCGCTACATGCCACACAGCTCGCGATTCTATGGCCATTTTGAGGGAAAACTTCGGAGAACAATTCATCTCAAGAAATGGACCGGTAAGTTGGCCACCAAGATCATGCGATTTGACGCCTTTAGACTATTTTTTGTGGGGCTACGTCAAGTCTAAAGTCTACAGAAATAAGCCAGCAACTATTCCAGCTTTGGAAGACAACATTTTCGAAGAAATTCGGGCTATTCCGGCCGAAATGCTCGAAAAAGTTGCCCAAAATTGGACTTTCCGAATGGACCACCTAAGACGCAGCCGCGGTCAACATTTAAATGAAATTATCTTCAAAAAGTAAATGTCATGGACCAATCTAACGTTTCAAATAAAGAACCGATGAGATTTTGCAAATTTTATGCGTTTTTTTAAAAAAAAAAGTTCTCAAGCTCTTAAAAAATCACTCGTTATTTGCACTGTCTTCCTGTTTAAAGGTACTGAAATTTTCGGTTTAAAACTGGGATATTTCAACTCTGTTATATTTTCAACACACCTTTCTATTTTTGAAAGTGGTATATTTTAAAAACTATTGCACAACATTAGGCGCCAATTGAAGTTACGCCTTACCAGCTAAAATGTTTTATTGAAAAAAACCTAAGGTAAATAAAATTTGTATTTGATTTTTATTTTTAACCGACTTCAAAAAAGAAGGAGGTTATCAATTCGTCTGAATGTTGCTTTTTTTTGTATGTAACCGCAGAACTCAGCCATTTCTGAACCGTTTTTAAAATTTTCTTTATTTGAAAGGTTATGCTTTCAGGTTAGTCTCGTTTGAAAAAAATGTTCATTATATTAAAAATTAAAGGGTATCCCCATGCAACATACATGTTTTTTACGTGTATTAAGAACCGTAAAGGGAACAAAATTAAAATTTTAAAAATTGCGTTTCGCTATAGCTCCCAACAGCAGAAATTAATAAAAAAAAGAAATTTAAAATATAAACGGTGTCCCCATAAGTGACGTAGTTTGACCTATTTTGAACCGTTATAGACAAAACCTTGAAAATTTGAGAGAATGTCGATTACTATGACCGTTATAATAAAAAGTATAGATATTCAAAATTATAAATTAAAGGGTGCTCCAATAGTTCATTTAATTTGATGTATATGGCCATACTTTTGAACAGTTTTACACAGACCGCTGAAATTTACAAAGAACATGTATTGCTAAGTTAGCTATAACTAAAAGTATAAAATTTGAATTTGGAAATAAAAGGGTGTCCCCATAGTTAATATAATTCTATGTATGTGGCCAAACTTTTGAACTGTTATAGACAGACAGCTGAAATTTACAAGGAACCTGTATTCCAAAGTCCATCATAGCAAGTATATAATTTGAATTTAGAAATTAAAGGGTGTCCCCATAAATTATGTAATTTCATCTATATGGCCCTAACTTTTGAACCGTTAAACACAAACACTTGAAAATTAGGCAGAATGTCCACTACTTTCTCTGGTATAATAACAAGTATAAATACATGGAATTATAATGGAAAGCGTGTCCCAATAGTTCATATAATTTGATATATATGGTTAAACTTTTGAACCGTTATAGACAGATAATTGAAATTTACTACGAATCTTTCTATTTCTGGCCGAGTCCTCTATAACAACAGGTCTTTAATTTAAAATAATAAATTAAAGGGTATCCGAATAGGTGATGTTATTTGATCTATGTGGCCCTATCTTTGAAACCGTTATAGACAGAGGCTTGAATGGTGTCCCCATAAAAGACGGATGCTGGTGAAAATAGCTTAACTTTTGAACAGTAATAGGGAGAGGCTTAATATTCACATAGTCTTTACTTTTTTCGCTCTAATTTTGGCGCATCTTTTATTTGGTTTAAATCTAGTTCTTACAGATTACTTCTTACATTTTTAGTTTAGAATTGATGCCCTTCTAACTGTTTTGAAGTCGTTTTTCTTTTTGCAAGAATTATTACTTTGTTGAATTACATTGGTATTAAAATATTTTAAACTCCCTTCACAGAGCTTTACAATAATGTTTAGAATTTATTATAAATTTTAGAATTTAATCCAGAGATGGTTATATTTATATAAAGTAAATACATAAACCATAACTGAAGGACTATAAAAGTAAGAGTCTTACAATAGGCGTGGAATACTTTTAAAACAAAATCGAGCAAAATATTGTCGGAACGCTCACGACGTGGCGGGCACAGCTATAAAATCATTAATAAAATCACAAAAACTAAAGAGCAAAATTTAAAACAAACTATTCAACTATCAAAATAAGCGATAATGATTTGTCTCTTATTTTGAGTTTAGAACTTTAAAAGCGATGTTTTAAAAACCAGAAAAATAAAATAAGTGGTTAATCGATAATTCTGAACCTAGTTAGATTACTCTACCTCCAAGCCATTCCACAGGTTTGAAAATTGTGGCCCATTTTATGGAATTTTTCCGAGTGTGTACCATTGTCATTGAGTAACTGTTTTTCTTTTATCAAATGCCCATATTTTATTTTTTATCAAAGTCGAATAATAATATTCGCCGGTTATCGTTCCTATTCATATTTAAGAATGGTGTCATGTACTTACTGACGAACAGATCTAAGACGTCTTTGGTGTATAATTACCTATGAAATTCTACTGCTTTAGCTTATCCTTCATATTTAGGGTGGTAAAATAATTTCGTTAACAGTTACATGATGGTTAAAAACTCTTTCGAATTCAGTTGAACAATGCAGGAAATTTGCTTAAAACATTAATCCGATTATTTTTATAGACGAGAGTAAGCAATCCAGGCATATCTTACAATGTTGTGTGCTTTCAAATGCGGCCAAACCCACACATAATGAAGCAGCTTCATTAACGTATCGTAATAGTCTACTTACAAAAGGTGATTATAAGAATCAGTAATTATTTTTAATTAGCAACTAGAAAAGTTAAAGAAATTTTAAACAGCTCTCGTATGTTTAATTAAAATTTGTCATTATAAGATATTGTCGATCTCATTCTAAATACAAGGAGTACATGTGTATATTATGACTTTCACCCAGCTGTAAATATATATGCAATTATATAGATATTCAATATAGATAACGTGATTGCATATGTTGTTCCTCTATTTCTTTTATGCCGTTGTTGAAGAAATTAAGGGTTTCATTAAAACTTTTAATTAATATTTACATTAAACCAATCTTTATTCATGTTTATGTAAACTAAAGTGTCTTTAAGACAAAAGCGAAATATGAATCTTCTTGTAATATCATCTAATTAAAAATAGTAATTAATTATGATATTGAAGAGCCATATATGATAACATAAAATTGCTAACGATTTTTTAAAGTTTAAAAAAAAGATAATAATTAAAATTACGTTTTAACATTGTACATACAACTTATAGTAAATTTAGTTTTGGTCTTGTGAAATAAAAATCGAAAGTCTTCTCAACAAGAAAGTAACTTTTTTGAACAAAATTTAAATATTCACTACCAGCTACACCTAGTGTATTTCTGACTCCCATCGTAAATTAAACATTTATAAGAGTCTGAGCAAACTTTAACTCGAGGATGTTCTCTAAATATCGGCTAATGAATAACTACTTTGTATGGAGAGTAACCCTTCCTATACCACCAAGCTTGAACTTGAAACACACATTATTCTCAGAGAACAAAATTTCAATATGCGATCTAATTTATTTCCCTAAGTATTTGATAATAATTTTTGACTTCGCATAGTATGTACCACGCCCATTTTATTGCTCAACTAAGCACATTATTGGTGGCACTTTAAGTTGGTGGAAAGTTCATCGATACCATCTAAGGACATATGAGACAGGCTCTCTTAGCAACCGAGGCATGGTGCAATGATTAGGGGCTGGTTAGCTATGCTCTTCACTCGAAGGATCAAGGGTATATATGTTGGATCCTTAGAAAGAAAGGTGAATTATCTGGGAGTTAATCTAAAATTAAAGCAACTTACCTGGAACGAACGTATTGAAATGAAGATACGGAATACGCAAAAAGGATCTTGCATCAATTTAAATGAGTTTGTGGCCAATGACTGCTTTTGGATTTACACAATTATTGGTGGCCAAAAGCATCTCAGATTACAATTAAGCGTAAGTTGGATGGGCTTTAAAGGATTTCTTATATGAGTATTTGTGGTGCAACGAGCCCTTTTCCAACGCTGGCAATAGAGGCAATGTTGGGATTGCTGGGATTGCTACCGTTGGACTTATTCATCTGGTCAACGGCTGCGATGTCTGCTTTGCATATGAAGAGCGATGCTAGTTGGCATAGCTTTGGGCCGAACATCGGTCATAAGACCATTCTGGATCAATCGTCCTCACCACCACTCGAAAGCACTTCTGTTTTGCCTCTGCAAATTTTCATTAAGATATGTTTAATGCTTTATGAGCACCAAAATAAAATAATTTTAGACAACTATATATGTTCCGGTATTATCAAGCTTTTTATGTGACATTCATCAATGAAATGTGTTTGAATCAAACACTTTTATTCAAACAAATTTTATTCACTTTTAGTATATGAATTTTGGAAGCAAGGAATATTTTATATAACCTTTTTTAAGAGATTAAACTATCATATATTTTTAAAATCTGGCAACTCTATATTCATTTGTGATTAGTTTGGTTTGCCCTATTATCTTGAATCGACTAGCGGCCCTTTGCAGCTAGTCAAAAATTGCCAATACAGACACAAAAGCTCGCTGTTTGTTGTACTCTATTATATTAGCGGAATCTTCTTTTAAGGAGCCCAGTGAAAAAGTTGGCGTCAACAATGAACAGTAAATAATTACTAATTATATGGGATCCATAATTGAAAAGTCTGAAAAATCTTTCCAACAAGATGGCACTGTCGACTTACTACGTAGCAAAAAAAAATACTGCTTTGCCTTTTACAGGTTTGTAAAGGAATGGCGAGTTGGTAATGCTTACAAACCTGCTTACGTGTGACATGATATTTGTTCGCCATGACCCACTTAGTAACATTTCCTTTTACGCAGTTTTTTCAATGCAGTGTCAGTGCGCTAAAATCATACTGCATTATGTTCGTGATTCATCGGAACTCCTCGTAAATTTAAATTTTTGTTATCTCTGACTTACAGTTGTGTTTTTTAGTATGCACTACTGTAAGGGAAAATGTAAACTGTTGTTTTTTTTTTGTAAACTTAACATTTTCTGTCACAAAATTGGAATTATTTTGGCAACATTTTTGTACTTACTGTAAGAGCTTTTAACGCAGGAAAAGAGTATGCTGCTGGGTAAGCAAGCATTTTTTTTTTTTTTTTTTTGTCAAAAAAAAGTGAAAAGGTTTTTAAGAGTGATCTCCATCGCGATCCTTAAAATGTTATATATCACTATAAAATTTACGATCTCTACTTTTATACTGTAAAAAAAACGTTGCGCGTTTTTTGAAAATCCAACTTTTTCTGTTTTTTCTTATCTTGCATAGGTAAATACGAGTAAGAAACCTTTTTATATTCATAAAATGTTTTGGTTTATAATAACTGAAGGTAGATGTTTTTTATTTAAATCATTATATCTAACACTGTTATGACCTGTACAAAAAGAATTTAAATATCAAAAGAGAAATAGGCGTAGATGCTTTTTCTTTCGGACTATCGACTTTGCACGCCAGAATTCGCCTATGTGAGAGCATATTACACCTGTCATATAAACTGACAGCGAAAAAATGGCAAATAAAATCTGATACGGACAAAGGCATTGTTAACGGGAGGAAAAAAATATCGAAGAAAAATTTAGATGTGAATTAGGGCTAGTAGTGGGTGTACCGAAAGCTGGATTTGGAAACACCAACGATGGTAACACTAGCAGAAGATTTTTTTCCAATCCTGAATTAGCTACAGAAATAACTGGAATTGAGTTTGATTTCATATAACAAATCAAGGTTATTATTGAAGTAATATCAAGTGGTCACAAAACCCAAATGCACGTATTTGCCGATTATTGCTTAGATACTGCAGAACTTTACATTTCTCGGAGAAACCTCCCTTAAAAATAATTTTTATGCTTTCAAGAAGTATGTAATCCATATCTTTTAATAATTACATTATTTTTGCAAATAATTTTTTATTTCACAGCCCACAAAAGGGGTAAAAATGGAATTTAAGAATCTCTTGAGTCCAACTTTGAGTTTTTGAACATTCTTTGACCTTAAAATTTGTAATTGCTAAACAAAATGACGGAAAAATTAAAAAAAAAATTTGCTGTTATCAGAGGTAGGATTAGTTCTTCCAAGGAGAACTTTTTTCTTCTTGGTCCGATTTTCCCTATTTTATAGCTTTTTTTTCTGCAAAGTTTAATTAACCTAAGGGCAATCAGTACATTTTTAGAGCCAATATAAGCTAAAAAAAAGTAATATCCGGCTAAATTGGCATAATATCCCTATGTTCGACGTGCAGACCATTACCTGAAGTCACATTTAACCTTTTATTGTTTTAAATTAAGTTTAAATAAATAAGCCAAAAGCGAGTCACTCACACACGTAGGGTTCCGTACTACCATCAATATATAACTTTAAAAGTAAAAGTTTTAATTTTTCACGTTTTATGAGGCACCCTGGAATTATTAAATATACTAGAGTATATTACTAAACACTTCTATATATGTGTTTGCCTATAATGTATAGAAGGGAAGACCTAACCTCAAATTTGCCACATCTAGAGAACACGCTTTAATTTTTTAATTTTATTCCTATTTCCTGTTGTTACAGTAGATATTGTAAAATATAATCTCGTTCATTTCAATTATCAGCCTATTACTGTCCAAATATAAGATCAGAGCAAAATCGTGTCACTAACGAAACACCCTTTAATTTTTGGTTTTAATTTTTTACTTGTTATAGAGGTCGAATTATATATATACATACTTTCAAAAATAAGGCTATTTTATTTTTTATATTTTTTGCTATAGCAGGTCATAAGTTTACACACTCCGTATAAATTTCCGTTTTTAAAAACAAAGTCATAAAAAAATAAGTCATATTCGCGAAAATTGCATCACTATCGAAACATCCTATAACTTTTAGTAATTTTTATACCGGCCGTGACAGAACATCAACAGTCTAACTTTTACGGTTCAAAAAATCAGGGCATATACGTACAAATCATGCTACTGTCGGAACACTCTTTAATGAATATTATTGAAGTGGCGACAGTAATACACCTTCTGTGAAAATTTCAAGAGTCTAAATATTATGCAAATCGCGTCACTGTCGGAAAACCCTTTACATTTTAGGTTTATTTTTTGATACTTGTTTATATAGTGAACATAGTTTAAACCTTCCTGACTATATTCATTTTTGTGCGACACATTCACATTTCTCGGTCTCTCAGACCGATTTCAAGTATTTCTCGGTATCTCAAAACTATTATAAAGTTTTCAAAACCTGTGCAGTGGTCATATTTAACAAACTAATTTGAAATAACTGAAGTAAGAAAAAAAACAAAATTAAGTTTTTTTAGCTCACAGCATCAATTTATATTTCATCACAATAATTTGGCATTTTTGATCCTAGACCTAATATAAAAATAAAAAAAAAAAAATCATTCACAAAACACAACATTTTTTCTATTAACATATATTTTAGAAGTAAACAAAAAAATAAAATGAGTTCAAGAAAAAACAGGAACACTAAAAAAAATTAATTTCAAAATGCTTAAAATATATGCCTAATTATGAGGTTAGTCTTTGTAAATTTCAATCAGTTGTTAGAGCTTGTGGCTCGATTCAGCGTCCTGTAAATCTTCAACATCACTTTCCTCTGAGTCTTCTTGTTCAGTATCAGTGTTTGCTTCATACACATCAATATTATCTTCGTATTCAGCACCACTTTTCACATTAGAATCTAGATCTGAATCGATTTCATTCAGAATAGCTCTTATGCGCTCAATATCTGCCATATCTAACGAAAATCTCACGATAATTAACTTTGAACATAATTCTTTTATTAAATCATATAAACTTATCTCTAATTGTCCATTTTCATCTAAAAATTTCCAATTTAGCAAAACCAGTTTACCTGTCGAAAATGTGACACTTAACTATAAGTCGGTCTCACAGACCGTCTGATTAGCAATCACCGGTACAACACTTCCGGTACAAACGCACTTGTTACACTAAACGTTGTATAATGAGGAATAATGAAGATACTGAGAGAATGATGCTGTTGCAATTTTTTGTTTTCGTGAAATTAACACAAAAGTGATTCATCGGTCTCACAGACCGACGAAATGGTCAGGAAGGTTAATTACTGTGTGTAAATTTTAAGTTTCTACCTTCTACAGTTTAACACGTTCGCCACTCAGCGTCACATATATGTGACGTGGAAGTTTTCATAAAAACTCATGTCACATATATGTGTCATAGAAGTTTGTAGGAGGTAATTTTCTTGTATATTTTAGTCTTTGGCAAAGTATCAAATATATACGAGTGCTGCGGTTTGTGGATATCCTAAGCAGTTATTTTAAAATTTAGGGGTATACCCCGAAATTTTTCTATGAGCTAATCTATAAGAAAGCTAACTTTAAATGCATTTGAAATAGTTCATTCGTATCACAATAGCAATACAGGCAAGTTCTATTTTGTAAAAATGTAAATATTTTGTTTGCTATTAACAATTTAAAGGTTGCTTTGAATGGAAGGTCATAGAAAAAAGTTAGTATCTGAAGATGAAATTCTTAAAGCTATTTTGAGTTCCAGCGAAAGTTATGTGGATTTTGAAGATTCTAAAAGCAGTGATATTTAGAAGTTAAAAGTGGTGGAATTGTTACAAATGAAAGCGATTGGATTGATGTTGAACATAAAAATTTTTGAAACTTATGTTTTGTTAAAAGATATTAAACCATTTAGTGCCTCACATATGTGACACCAAGTCTTCGTAAAACTCATGTCACTTAAATGTGACTTTTTGTATGACACATATATGTGTCACGCAGTTTTTCTTACGAAAATTGTATAGAATACTCATGTCACTAATATGTGACATATTTTTTTTTGTTCTTGAGTTTATATTGAAAGCTCCAAAAAATGCTGAGTGGCGAACGGGTTAAGAAATAAAGACATATGTATATGCAAATAACACGTCACTTTCGGAACACCCTATAAGTTTTAGTATTTGTTGCTACATCGGCTAAAATAATACAACATGTGTGAAAATTTCAAGAGTCTACCTTTTATGGTTCCAAAAATAGAAAGTGCTGACAGACGGAAAGACGGCGAGATGACCAGTCATTGTTGCGAAACCCTAAAAACCACCCTACTTTTATCTAGTTATCCTTATAATTTGTAGAAACTAGTTTTTATTTCCATTTTGAATAAAAACATTTTAAATGCAAATTTATATGTCAAAACTCAAAATTGGTACATTATGCATAAACAGTGAGATGACAATGTTAATTAACGTATAATTCCAAAACCATAATTAAAACATAAAACAATTATTATTGAAACCAATACCTATTTACTCTTTTTTCAATGGCTTTTAATCTTATTTTGTCAACATACATTACACATACATATACATAAGCAGGTATGTGTAAAAAAACTGACACTCATAATCCAATTACTTTATTATACTTCATATTAATTATATTAATTAACTGTGATTATATGTCTCTATTTTATGTTCAATTAGTATGTGTCTATTCAAAGTGTCTACAAACAATTATTATAATTTTATTTTTTTATTAATATTATTAAAAAACAGTCCAAAACAACTTTGAGTCACGTCAACAAAATACAAAAACAAAAATATATAATTAAATCTTATGGCACTTGTTGACGAACGAACCTACGGAATTTGACTTCACAATTAATAAAGAAGAATCATTTTCAATTCTATAAAGCAAAGAATTCACGATGAACTCATACAAAAATAAAGTTTTTGTTTTCTTTTGTAAGAAAAAAAAACTTTTTTATGGATAAAAGTCAATATACTCATAGATCCATATACGAGTAAGTACTTTTATGCAATATATTTGGTACTTTATTCATACACATGGTACAGTGTTACACTAAGAAAAATCTTTAAATTTTAATCTACAACGGCAGTTGTTAAAAAATGTTGAAGATGTTTTATTTTACGTGCAAATTATATTAATATCTTGTCTTCATCTTCACATAGTTTTAGTAATGTGGAGTAGAGAGTTTAAGTCCTAAATTAAGAGTTTGAATTTCTAAGTGCAATACAGAATTTTCAAGTATGACGTCTCAGGTACCAGAAATAATAAGCCATGCAATAAGTATTTTTTTTGGTATTAAATTGATTGGATTTGTTCCGCCAGTAAATGAAATATTGTTGTCACACCTGTCGTTGAAGACTGTCATCACTGGCTGTTGGTTTTGTACGTTTGGCGAGCGAATTCAATGTAGAGACAAGTCGCGTTTAAAATAGTAGAGTACAGCCAGTGACGACGGTCTTCACCGACAGGTGTGACACCAATTTATTTGTGTTTTGGTTTGAAGAATTGTACTTGAACGGATTCTTTTAGTTGGAGTCTATCAAAAACAAATATGATTTATTTGTTAAACTAAAGGGTGAGTACAAGAAACGAAGATCATAAGACACCCATTATATTTCATTATAATATATCATTTCATGTCTATTCATTGCAAATGAGTGTTGACAATAATAAATAGCGAATACCAACGGGCTAAATGCGATGAGCTTGCAGAGCTTTCACAAGCCAACGAGTAAATGTTGAACATAATAACATTGAACTTGGGCGAATTAATACATTTTTATGCCTTGAGTAAAACACGAACACAGTTCGAGTGTACAAATAAAAAACACAGAATATTTTAAGAAACTTAATTTTAAGGTCTTCATATCTTAGGAAATACAAAAAACCACTAGTGAAAGTAAAACGCACTAAGCCTTATCCAAAAGTTCTACACAACTACTAAACAAAACAAACTGAGTATTTCGAATATGAGGCAAGTACACACTACGCTCACTGCTATAGAAAGTTCGTTTTACTCGGTCAGCTCCTTATGTTTATGATGCGATCAGAGGTTTCCTCACTAATATTATGGTATGAGTAGTGATATGTTCAGTAAGCTAGTTTCTGTTCCAATATGACCATGAGCCTATGAGCATGAGCACAACAATTAGATGAGCTTGCTTATGCAACTGTTTAGCCTCTAAATCGGTGATGAGATGGACACGGAGAATGGAATAGAGGTCTTCTCTAATAATCTTCATATTTCGGTTTTGGGTTATATATATATATTATACTAACTGTGCCCACACATGTTGTGTGCCTCCTGACATTATTTTATTCGATTTTGCCTTGAAAGTAATCCGCAACAAATTTTAAGACTCCTAAGTATTTACTTTATATAAAGGTACCCATCCCTGGATAAAATTCTAAAATTTATTTAAAATTCTAGAATTCTCAAAATTATTGTAAAGCTCTGTAAAAGGTGATTTAAATATTTTAATAACAATGTAATTCCACAAAGTAAAAATACAAATCATAAACCAATTTTATTCAATTGGCTATTTCACATTAAGTAATTCATATTTTGTCATAATTTTAAAACAGCGTCATCTGTTACGCAACCGTGTTTAAAATATCCCGCTTTCAATTCAGAGTTTATCATTCAGATTTTTATAATTTTAAAACAGCGCCATCTGTTGGGCAACCGTGTTTAAAACATCCTGCTTGCATACCTTTAACTCAGTAAACAAATTCGGCGTACTTTCACTGCTTTTTCTCCACTTTCTCTTGGAAATAAGATATCCTTGCGAAAACAAAATATTCTATGTCGGAATCAGGTTACTAAGGTACCTCCTTACAAAATTTTGTTATCATCCATGCAGTAGTTTTTACGTGAAGCGCACACAGACAGATAGACAGGAAATGATTTACTGTTTGTATGTATATTAAGAATGTGAATTAATCTTATTTCAAGCCTATTATTAGAAGCATACCTTTAGGATTTCTAAATATTGTAAATTTAATAATTTATAAAGTATAGTGAAGACGTCTCTTCTTGATTCTAAAGCTTATTTCCTTTTTTAATTTGTTGTAGCGATTTGTCACGATTAAAACCCCGAGAGACGGACAGAGCGATGCGATATTATTTAATATATTAGCGTCTTGATGACGCTACTCTGACACGGAACTCTAAAATTCGTAATAATATAGTAAGGTTTGATTATTTAGTTTCTGTTTGACAATCTCTGAATGCAGACAACCTTGAGAATTTCAACAAAAATGCGAAAAGTGGATTTGTTTGTTTTTAGGGAATTAATACCAAAACCACGGAAATTTTTGATAAATACTATAGTTTGTCTGTCAAAAATAAAAGATGCCTTAAACTAGGTACTGCCTACTTTAAATCGAAGAAATTGTTTACGTACTTCCACTGCTTTTTCTCCACTTTCTCTTGGAAATAAAATATTTTGGGGAAAAAATGTATCCTATATTGGAATATGTAATATAAGGTACCTCCTGAAAAAATTTGTTTAAATCCATCCAGTAGCTTTTACGTCATGCGAACACAGACAGACATATAGAAAATGAGTTACTGTTTTCTTTTTTTTTTTTTTATTTCGGACCAGTACTCAGGGGATGACCCCTACTCATGCAAAGCATTGTGCCAGAACTAGGAAATTAGGTTATGGGAAGGAGGATAGAGGGAGTAATGTTTGTGGACATTCGATTTGAATTTTCCAACATTGTAGTTGACAGGAAAGACCTCTGTAGGAAGATGATTCCACAAGCGAACTGTACGGCTAAAAAATGAATTTTCTCTGTAATGCATTGTGCGATTCACTGGCCAATCGACCACAAATGGATGGGCTCTTAATGAAAAGCGTGTTGTGCGCGAAAACGTGCGGATATCGGGAACTAGTTCCCTAATCTCATCAGAGAATTTCTGCAAGGAGAATTGGGATACTTAAAATGTAGGCCAGAAAGCAGTAAATATAATGCAACTACAGTTTTCTCCCGGGAAATCCCGTCCCGGAAATTCCCGGGAATTTAAATTTTTTAGTTTTCCCGCTCTCCCTGGATTTTTTTTCGGGATCCCGGGAAATTACGAAAAAAAATCTGGCAACATTTTTTCTTCGTTTAGTAAACAGCTGTTGATATTCTTACACGAAATTATTGTTTACTTCTACCAAATTATTTTTACAGCAAAGTTTTTCTTAAATCAATCTATATTGAAAACAATTTTGGTTTTAATGTGAGTAAAATATAAAAATATTTTAGATGGAAACGTCTGTTGTCTGGAAATTTTATAAGAAGAAACCCAATGATACCGCGATTTGCTCCCTATGTGCAAAGATAATTTCATGTAAAGGACACAGTACAAGCGGACTAATGCGTCATATGAAATCATTTCATAAAACATCCTGGGAAAAAGAAATAGCTGAACGCGAAAATCAAGAAGAACCTCCGTCGAAAGTAGTAAATACTCAGCCTTCACTACATTCATTTTTAGATAAAGAAGACTTATGTACTACTGTAACAAAATTAGCTGCTGTTGATGGATATTCCATTAGATCGATTACAAGAAATGATTACATACGTAAATCAATGAGACGTGATAAGCTGGACCTACCAAAAGCTGAAAACGGTGTGCAAAATTTGATTATAAAAAAATTTATAGAAGTAAGGGGTGAGCATACAAAGAATATAAAAAAAAATTAGATGAAAGCGGCAGATTTTCAATGACAATGGATGAGTGGACAAGTCTAAAAAATAGAAGATACCTAAATAAAACCTTTTTTATTTTGGGTATGGTATTTATACCCGGAAAGTGTGGAGCAAAAGACATTAAAAGTTTAATGGACACTCGTTTAAGAGAATACGATATAAAATTTGAACACCACATAGTCTCTACAGTTACAGATGGGGAAAAAGTTTGTGAAAGATAGCCCGGTCGATGGAGTTTTTTGCCTTAATCATGCCATTCATTTAGCAGTTGTAGACATTTTATATAAAAAAGAAGTTTGCTATTCTGAAGAATCGAATTTTACAGATGACAATGATGACTTCGAAACTGATTTTCATGGTTCTATAAGTTATATATCAATAAATAGTAACTATAAAGAGGTCTTGGTCAAAACAAGTCGCAATTTAAAAATTTTCAGAAAAAGTCCAACAAGAAATGCTATACTTCAAATACAAAAAGGAAGTATCCCTTCAACTAGATATTGTAACTCGTTGGGATTCCTTAGAACCAATGATGGAAAAGTTTTTGCTTTTATTTAGAAATGGCTGAACTATGGATTGACGAAAATATAGATAGATTGAACGACATGCTCAAAGTTTTAAAACCAATAAAAGTTGCAGTTGAAAAACTAAGTAGCCGTGATACAAACCTATTAACCGCTGATGCCATAGTTAACACTTTATGTAAAGAAATTCGGTCGTTTCCTTCTGTTCTAGGCGAAAAAATGTTCCAGGCTCTGCATCAACGAATAGATGAAAGAAGAGACAAAAAACTATATACTCTTGTAAAATATTTAAAAGATCCTGACTTTTTTAATAGAAGCCATGAACATAGTTTATTTTCTTATGCTCCTAAGCACTTAGTATTTAGCTATGCCGAAAATCTTTACAAACGCCTTTTTAATGAACAAAATATTACTGATAATGCAAGTGATCAGGATGTTGTTGAATATTCTGCTGTAAAAGAAAAAACATTTGAAGAAATATTAACTGCAGCTATTGATAATGTAATTTCTCGTACTCAATTTGTTTCCAAAAATAATTTTAAGAAAAAAACTAAAATTTTATGAAGGAAGTGGCCAAAAAACTAAAAGCATTGTATATTTGTTTAAAGCACTTTTAACTATACGTGCGACATCAGTAGAATGTGAGAGAGTTTTTTCGGTCACAGGGCAATTTGTTAATAAAATAAGAAATAGACTTTCACATGAGTCGATTAATGCCTTAAGTGTATTAAAAAACTATTTTTTAAACCAACAAGGGAAATAATATGTACATACATATGTGCATGTGCATACAAAATTGAATGTTTACGTTTATTCTAAATCTAGTCAATGTTTTAAAGCCTTGAATTGTTTTATTTTTGATCTCATTTTTTTAATATTAGTATTTTTTTTTTCTTCTTTAATAAAAAATGAAAGGAATTAACACTGAAAATGAATTAAAAATTCCTATTTTTTACTTAAAATTTTTTATTTTATAATTTTGTTGAATATACATAAATGTTTATTTAGTTTTTAATTACGTTTCTTTATATTTTTAAATAAAAAAAATTGTTACCTTAATACAAATAAGTGTTTTTATTACATTAGTAGACCGGGATCCCGGGATCCCGAGAAATTAAAAAAAAATTCCCGCTTTCCCGGGAAATCAAAAAACCCGGGGAAAAAAACTCTAAATGCAACGCAAAACCATCCCGTTGGCAATAATAACTCTGGAGTTAAACGTCGCCCTAAACGAACTGACTACCACCGCTACTGTGATTTTTGTAGATTGGACAATTGAGTCCTTTATTCAAAAGTTCTACAATCGAGCTATGTACCGCCCTCCTTGAACTTTATTGCGTTGGGATTTTTCATTTTGCAAAGTATTAGGGCACTTGGGATTTTTAACTATATGTTACTTGACTTCCTTCATCATATTATTTCTCTTTAATTTTATTTTTATTTCTTTGCATTAATTTTTCTACCAACTGACAGCTTCAATTATTATTTAATTTCTGTCAGTGTTTCACTTATTTTATCAAGAAACATCTATAAATTATAAAAATTTTCTACCGTAATATTTAATGCACAAAAACAATAACAATAAGAAAACAAAATAAAACCAAGGAAAGGAAAGTAAAGCAAAGTAAAAAATATTTATGACTAAATAAACATTAATCGCATATAAGAAAATTGTGATGAAAAAAAGTTACGAATTGTGCATTAAATATGAAAAATAACATAAATTCTCAAAAAACACACAAGCGGAAACAAAGAAACCTTAAAAGAAGCAAATAATACAAAACTTAATAGAGCAAATACAATCATACTAAAGTTTCATTATTATTTAATTTTCAAAAACATTTTTTCTTTATTGTACTTGAACTCACAGTGAATAAAAAACACAGTTCAATTGGAGATGAAAACTTTTAATAAAAATAAATTTAAACCAAAAAAAAAAGAAAATGAACAGCATGAGAGAAACGTCATTTGTAGGAAGTAGTGGAAAGTGCATTAATTTGTACACATAACTAAATCAAACTTTGAAGCTGTGCCTCGCCCCTCCCCCTCTTTACCTTTATTTGCTTTTGTCGTTTAATTGTATTGTATTCACTAAAGTTTTATCTACCATCAGCAGAAAAATATATAAATATTTTTTGTTTTGAGGCTGGAATATTTAAAAAGCGTAGTTTTAAAAATAAGAGAGAGCACCTAAGGTGACATTTTTTAAATAACATGTTTATTAACAAAACAACAACCAAATTTTTGTACAAAATTTAAAACTTTTTTTAAATATTAAATTGTTTTCAGATACTTTTTTTTAAATAAATTTTTTTATTTATTTTTAATTTCCTTTTAAAAGATAAGGCTGGAATAATTTGCATTTTATCTATATAGATATAGCTATACAGAGATATATAAAACTCAAACAAAACCTAATACTGATAATGATCGACATGGAGTACAAAACTCCAATTTGTCACATAACAATCACGTAACACAAGATGAATTTTTAACAAATTTTGTTGGGAGGGACATCAGTACCTTGGTTTAGATTTAATATACCTCTTTTCCGTAACAGTGTCTGATTTCCAAGAGAAAATATAGCTAAGACAGTGAAAGTGCGCAATTTTACCAGCCTTATTGTATTGAAAACTTGTAAACGAGGAACTTTAGTCACCTTTTATAGAATTCGGTATAGTCAGGGTTCAGAATCTTTCATTAATGAGGGTTGAAATTTCAACATGTATGATATTTCTCATCAGAGAGAATTCTAAAATTTTATAATTTTTTTTTCACGGTCATAAATGAACAACAACAAATGCTCTGTATACGATCACGCATGAATGAGTGTAACGGGTTGGTTTTTTTAGCATACATACATGAACGGTGAAAAACGAAAAATACCCGTATTATTTATATGTAATAAGTAATGAATTTACACATTTATTCATTCTTTTACATAAATGTTTTTTTTTTTCATTTATGAACCTTTTCATTTATGAGTGTTCATTTAGGAGATTTCTCACAAATGAGATTTCTAAAAAATTTTGTTACTACTTACCCCGGCAGTTGCACATTATAAAACATGTGCTTATACATACACATATGCAAATACTTAATGCGAATATTTTTTTTGACAAATTTCTCATTTATGAGAAATTAATAAATTTGTATGCTCTCATATATGAGCACTTGCGTGAAGAATAAACTATTCTTTCATTTAATCACTTTTGAATACAAACGAAAAAAAAACATCTCCCTCATAAATGAACAAACACAAATATTTTCTAGTATCACTCACATATGTATGAGAACAAGCAAAAAAAAAACTAAAATGTACATACTCACACATGATTAAGCAATGACTGAGCATTTCCGTAATCTGATAATAATAGAATTTTATATAAAACATATGTTGCAACATCCTGAGTAATTAACCAGAGATGGGTACCTATATATATAAAGTAAATATATAAACCAAAGCACTGCATGAATACAAAAAAGGAAGCTCATAAGACGCTCATTATAATATATCATTGAATTCATGTGTGTTCATGGCAAACGAGTAACAATGAGTGGGCAATAATAAACAGCGAAGACCAGCGAGCTAAATACGATGTGCTTGCTGTGTTTCCATAAACTAGTTTCAATAAGTATGAGTAAATGTTAAACATAACAATGAACTTGGGCGAGTTCAATGATTTTATGTTTTGAGTAAAACATGAATCCAGTTCGAGTGTACGAATTTATAATTTAACCACATTAATTACGTGCATTTTAAGATGTTCATTTCTTACGAGATACTTAAAACAAAAAACCAGTATTGCAATCAAAACGCACTAAGTCTATAATTTCTACCCAAATACTATGCAAACCTTAGTAAGTGTTACGGACATGACACGAGTAAACACGATGCTCACTAGTATAGAAAGTTCGTTTTAATCGATCAGCTCATTGCGTTTACGATACGAACAGAAGATTGCTCACTAATACCATAGTATGAGTAGGCATGTGTTCATGTGTTCATGAGCTCGATCATGCAATTGTTTACTATAAACCATATATGCAGCACTATAAAAGTAAGTCTTAAAATTTGATGTAGATTACTTTTTAAAGAAAAGAGAAATTTGAAAGAAATATTGTCAAAATGCTTATTGGTTTATTAATGGTTTATTATTAAACATGTTATTTCTCATAACAATTCAGCAGATTTGGATATTTTAAAAACATTTGCCATATTTTAAAACAGTGGTTACCCTTGCAGCAACAGACATACGTCTGAACCGGTGCATCAGGTAGAGTAAAGCTCTTTTATAGATTTTAATTTTATGGTTCGATCTCTTGTAGTGTAATATATCGCATCGATATTAAACGAAGCAAGTTCATTTGCTCGAAGACTCGCCAAGACTCAGCTTTCAGTAAAGTAAAAAGTGGGTTAAGGTCTTCAGGAGCGACGAAAGCAAATTCAATTTATTTAAATCTGATAGAATAAATTTCTTATGCAGGCCTGCAAAATACCTCTATAGTTATTAAAATATTTTAAAATATTTTAAACACCTTTTACAGAGCTTTACAATAAATTTTAGAATTCTAGAAATTTATATAAATTTTAGAATTTTTGGTAGGGATGGGTACATTTATATAAAGTACACACGTAAGAGTCTTAAAATTTCGTGTGGATTAATTTCAAATTAAAATCGAAGAAAATATTGTCCGGACGCACACAATGTGTGTGGGCACAGCTAGTCCTTAAATAAAATAAAAAATTCTGTAGAACAAAAATTTATCCCCATCTTGTTACTCCAAAATTTTCTAATTAAATCCACGTCACTGTTCTGCAAATATGCTCGCAGGAAAAACAAAATAATACTTTGTCTAATACTGTCAACATTGGCAAATGTATCGAACAACAAATAGTAAAATAACAATCTGAAACCGAAATAAAACTAAAAACAAACAATTTCACTTGAAATGAAAAGTAATAATAAAATGAAAAAGGTGGGGGAGGGAGAAAAACACACAAAGAAACGCACAACTCCCACACAAGAAAATTAATTAAAAACTGCCAATCAATACAAGTTCTGCTGTAACGTCTACCGCTATTACGACAACAACTTCTGCTACCAGCTGTTGGTGGTTGTAGCTTCGTGTGTCATCCATAATATGGCCGTTGTAGTTGTTATTTTCCTTTTATTATTATTGGCATTTCTACAATCAGCACTATTGCCAAAAATAATAACAATGAAATCATCGAAATCACAAAATAATAAAGCAACGAAGATATTGCCTTTTCCAACAAAATAAAAATTCCTGATAAAAATATCAGAATGTCATAGAAAACCTGTGACATCGGCAATAGAGCAAAAGAAAATAAAATATTTTAAACATCATGAAAACGCATTAAACACATAGGCAACAGCAGGATACCGACTACAAACTGTCAAAACTAAATTTAAATGTAGACGATTATTTTGAAGCTACCATAGCTGCATGGATACACGACTACCGTTGTGGCTGTAGCTAACTTAGGCTAATTTTTTTTTTTTTTTTTTTTTGTTAGCGACATTTTTATTTTATTCAATAGAAGAAAATTTCACAAAATGAAAAATACAAATTCATTTACAATCAAAAGCTTTTCAGAAAATATATTTATTTGTTTTGATTTGATAAAAGTATTTTATGAAAAAGTAATTTTTTTAAGTAAAATATGTATTTCTACAAAATTTTCATAGTTTTGATGTACATATGTAGCTGTTGTCTTCAATATATTTTCGTAGCTGACTACATGGCAACGATTGTTGCCAACGTCATTTGTAGTTGTGTAGCTGTGTAGCCGCTGTCGTCTATGTGTTTAAAGCATTACAGAGCGAGACAGAGAGAGAGAGAGAGGGAATAATAAAAAAATATTACCGTTACAACTAAATATTTGTTCAGACAATAGCAAATATAACGGCATGTACAAACATTTATATATGAATATATATTTCGCACAAACCCACACTCATACACACATAGTCATCTATATTCGCATATATTTTTGTAATCAAACAGCCATGACGAGATCAAAAAAAATTTGATTAAAAAATTGAAATAAAAAACAAATATTATAAAATCGTTAAATGTCATTTGGATTAATGCTGGCCATAAATGTTTATTGAATAAACGCACTAATTCGTTTTATCTATGGCCAAAAGGTCGTTGGTGGAGGATTCAGAAGAAAACTTATTTCAGAATTTTACTTATACAAAATAAGGTACTTTTTTGGTACGTAATAAACAGTTGCATGAGCAAGCTCATTTAATGGGTGTGCTCATGATCAAGTGGTCATACTCGAACTCAAACTAGCTGACTGAATACATGCCTACTCATATCATAATAATTTCAATGTTTTTTTGCTAGTGTAAATGCTATTACCATACTAAACAGGCAAGCTCATTAAATGGGTGTGCTGATGAGCAATTGATCATACTCGAACATAACCCAGCTTACTGCACACATGGCTACTCATACTATATTAGTGAGCAAACCTCTGTTCGTATCATAAACGGAATGAGCTGAACGAGTAAAATGGTCTGTGAGTGCAATGTTTACCTATCTCATGTTCGAAATACTCAGTGTATTTTGTAAAGTAGAACTTTTCGATTAGGCTTAGGAAGTTGTTTTTTTGTTTTTTATAATTCTTAAGAAATGAAGAATTTAGAATAAGAATTTAGCTCGCTGTTATTTGCTATTTATTATTGTCATCGTTACTCGAAGAGAACTATAATATGTCCCGTATGTTCTCTCTGTTGACTTCCATTTTTTGCAACCTGTAACTCACAACGAAATTGACCAAACAAATAAATCGTAAAATAATTTTTTTAGTGTGAAATATCACCTTGAAAACGAACATAAATCAATACTTTACGAGATATCAATCACTACAGTCATCTACCGAAAAAAATTACATATTTCTTTTTGGCCAACCTATTATATAAAAAAAAAAATTATATACATCGGATATGTCAACTAAGAACCGAGTCTACACATCGGCATTTGCAGACGACAGCTTTTGGAAGCATACATGAGAGTCCCCAAGTAGCATCACGTTATTAACAAGGCCACGTACTGAATTTAGAAAAATGCTTAAGGAAATTGAGTAAGTGAATGAACAAAAATATACTTATATAACTTTCACACTGCGTAGGGACTCATAACCCAATTCGCATTCGCATTAATAATCCAATGATACATCAGACTACCGTTTCACACTTGCTTAGGTAAGCCAGCATTTTTATAAAACGAATTTCAAATTAGCATTACTACGTTTTAAAATCAGAAAAAAAAAAACTTAAATATAAGCTAATATCAAAACTTTGCTTGTTCCATTTCAAAAGTTTTCACTTTTTTGGTAGCCTTGAAAAAAGCGAAGTAGCAAGGATAAATATAAAAAATTAGTCAAGTGCGAGTTAGACTCACACACTTAGGGTTCCGTACTATGTTTAGTAGAACTTTAAAAATTAAAGTTGTTAATTTTTTCATGTCTTATGAGTCACCCTTTAATTTTAAAATTAAAGTCATAATTGCATCACAGTTGGAACACCCTTTAAATTTTAGCAATTTTTGTTATAGCGGCCATGGTAATACACTATCTATAGAAATATACATGAGCCTACCTATTGCGGTTAAAAAAATAAGGTAATATATGTGAAAAATATGTCACTGATGGAACACCCTTTAGATATTAGTAATTGTTACAGCAGCCGAAATACAACATCTACTGTAAACATATAAAGAGTCTACCTATTATGGTTCAAAAAATAAGGCTATTTACGTACAAATCATGTCTCTGTCGGAACACCCTTCAACTTTGTTATTTTTTATGGCGGCCATGGCAATTCTCTTTCTATGAATATATCAAGAGTCTACCTATTACTATTAAAAAAATAAGTTAATGTACGTGAAAAACATGTCACTGTCAGAACACCCTTTAATTTTTTGTAATTGTCATAACGGCCATGGCAACACATCTTCTATACAAATTGGAAGAGTCTACTTATTACGGTTCAAAAAATATGTCGTTTTACATGCAAAAGACGTCACTGTCGGAAAACCCTTTAAATTTTTATTGTTTTTATAGGGGTCATAGTAATACACCATTTGTGAAAATTTCAAGAGTCAATCTATTATGGTTAAAAAATTAGTCAATGTTTATGCAAATCATGTCACTATCGGCATACCCTTTAATTTTCACTATTTGTTATAGTGGCCATAGTAATACACCTGCTGTAAAAATTTCAAGAGTCTACCTGTTATCGTTCAAAACTTAGGCCATATACATACATGAAAATCACGTCACTATCGGAACACCCTTTAATTTTATGTTTAATATTGTATACTTGCTTAAAACGCGAACATAGATTAAATTACTGTCTGCAAATTTTAAGTGGTTGCCTTCTATAAGTAGTATGAATAAGGCGCTTCTAGATAGAAATGTGCAAAGGAAAAATGTGCATACCTTAACCCTTTAAGGGTCGATGGGGTTAAATTGGACCCCATGATATTTTGTGTTATGAGGCGGCAGCGTGTTCGGTTTTGCTTAAAGTGAAGTCGTGGTGGATGTTATTTTTGTTGAAGTGAAGTCGTAACATTCGACCCCATGATATTTAGCGTGTTCGGTTTTGCTTAAAGTGAAGTCGTGGTGGATGTTATTTTTGTTGAAGTGAAGTCGTAACATTCGACCCCATGATATTTAGCGTGTTCGGTTTTGCTTAAAGTGAAGTCGTGGTGGATGTTATTTTTGTTGAAGTGAAGTCGTAACATTCGACCCCATGATATTTAGCGTGTTCGGGTTTGCTTAAAGTGAAGTCGTGGTGGATGTTATTTTTGTTGAAGTGAAGTCGTAACATTCGACCCCATGATATTTAGCGTGTTCGGTTTTGCTTAAAGTGAAGTCGTGGTGGATGTTATTTTTGTTGAAGTGAAATCGTAACATTGAATGTTCGTCGTTTAGAGGGTTAATACAATATGAATTAAACTACATTAGGGCGGTTTACGAATGTCTGTGTTTTTTTGCTAGTATTTAATAAATAAAATTCATTTACTGCGGTATATATTAATATCCCTAATACTACACGTATTTGTTATCAGTATAAAATGTTAACCACATTATTTAATTAAGTGGTTAACATTTATAATAAAATGAAATCAAATTAATAAAATATATTCATTGTTGTGCTAAACTCTAAGGTGTGATTATACTTTTAGTTATTTATTCAAAAAAAAATAATAAAATAAATCAAATTAAAATGGGTGGCAAATTTATTTGTGATATTTGTGGAAAAGTGTACAGCCGCAACTTTTCATTAAAGAGACATATCAGGATGCATCATCATCAAGGTTCATTAAGGTGTACGACTTGCAACATCAATTTTTCAAGTAAGCAAGATTATCTTAAACATACCCACTTAATAGAGCATCAAAATAATCAAAAGAGAGAAATTATACACTGTAAGGATTGTAAAGAAGATGTAGTAAGGAAACAGTGGATATATCATCAACGCACAAACAAACATAAAGATAATTGTTTAAAAATTGTTGATGAAATCAATAATATAAAGTGTTTAGATGCTTGTTTCAAAAACCGTATTACTACATTTCGGTTTAAAAACAACAATATGGATAATCTAAATCCCAAATTGTTTTTCAATAACATAAAGGATAATGTAGCATGTGTTTTGAAAGATCATCTACAAAAACATACAAGCTTAAAATTCAATTTCGAATTACTGTGTGAATATATAAAGATGAAAGACGATGAAGAACCCATAATTACTGTAATACTACATCAAACAAAAATGCATATTTTGTCTTTAACTAACCATATGAATGATATTGAAAGATTTTATGCAAATAAATTGAAAATAATTATGCAAAAAATGGATGAGTTCCAAGAACGTGGTAGTGGTTTTGCGTTAACAAAAATTAATTACCTTGATGTTAATATTAATAAATATGCATGTATAAAAGGTTCGCAGTATATTTCTTTACCAACATACATATCAAAGAAAAAAGCTTGTGTTAATGTACAAAACAATGACGTATACTGTTTTAAGTGGGCTATAATATCAGCGCTATATCCAATAGAAAATAATAGCGTAATTTGTTCTTCGTATAACATAACCAACATTCAAGATGATATTATAGTCCTGGAAAATAATATAATATTAAATTTTAAAAATTTAAATTTCCCACTATCTGTCAACAAAATACAGCAGTTTGAAGACAACAACCCGGGAATAAGCATAAATGTCTTTGGTCTGGAAAAATCTTTTGAAAAGAAGAAGAAAACATCTATACTTGAAAAAGATACGTATTTAGAAGTTTATAAAGTTGTGGGACCATATTATTTCTCTCAAGAAGAAAAAAGTAAACATATAAATTTATTATTGATGGAAGATGAAGAACGATTCCATTATGTCTGGATAAAAAATATATCAAGGTATGTTTATCGTTATTTAAATTTATACTCAAAGTGAAATTAAACTAATTAAAAAAATGTTTCCTTTTATATTTCTTTAATTATAGATTATTAAGAAGTCAAGTTACAAAACATAAAAATAAGGTGTATATTTGTAATACATGCCTCATACACTTTTACAAAGAATCATCTTTAAAGAACCATAAGAAGGAATGCAACAAAATTGTAACTATAATGCCAACCGATAAAAATTCTATACTTAGATTTAAGAATCATAACTGGAATATTTGTTGGCATTTCTTGTCCTCTATTAAGAGAAAAAATTTGAGTTCTTGTCCCTCCTTCTGCGGTTAGGAACACCTGCATTATAATATCCAAAACTACTGCATTTATTATTTGAAAAGTTTTCCCCTGTGCATGACAAGTACAATATTTATCACCAGTTTTTAAAAATTGACCCCAATACATATTTAACAAAGTTTTTAACAAAGTTTTTAATTCAACTAAATCTCTCATTATAAATAACGTATATATATATATATATAACGTATATATAACACAAACTTGGATACAATAAGATTAAAACACCAGCTGTTTATATATATATTATTACATACATACATACGTATACTTTTTTAATATTTATGCTTAACCGCAATTGATAAGAAGTTATTAAAATATCTAAAAACACCTTATAGTATCAATTATTGAATATAAAGAATCAGTTTGAAAATTCGCTTTACGGTGAAAAGTTAAAAGCAAAATAATGAGAGCAAGTTTAAGAAAATTGTTTCAAAATCCTAATATTATATACTTACCTTTAAAGGATATGGAAGAAAATACTGCATATGAAATCAACAAGATAGAACGAGTAGATACAAAATATGGTGAAAGTATAAGATGTCTTGTAAATAAAGAATATCATATTTATTTACCTAAACGATTTCTGATTATTACTAAAAATCAGATGGATTATCTAAACGCAAATCCACACATTTTAAAGAAAGTTAAAGAAGTGAATGGATTATATACTCTAATCATTAAAAAGAAGAAGCAATATGTATTCTACAACAACTTGTATGACAGTACTGAAGAAGAAGAAGAAGATAACGATGATGATGATGAAATAGAAGAAACATTTTAAACAGAAACCTTTTAAAATTAAAATCATATATATATATATA
Source organism: Phasia obesa (assembly GCA_949628195.1). Classification (NCBI taxonomy): domain Eukaryota; kingdom Metazoa; phylum Arthropoda; class Insecta; order Diptera; family Tachinidae; genus Phasia; species Phasia obesa. The sequence goes on from OX451219.1 coordinate 105,182,272, forward strand.
TATATATATATGTATATATATACTCTGCATACATTAAAATTTCTTTCACATTTGATTAAATAGAAGCTTTATAAAAAAAATAAAACGGAAAAACCGCAACAGAAACTTTTTAAAACTTTCTCACGCCATTTAATCAAATAGAAACTTTTTAAACAACGGACAAACCGCAACAGAAATATTGTTTTAAAATTTTATTTGAAAAAGAATGATAAGCTGTAAAATTACTTCTCATAATTTTATATAAAAGCCCCCTCCATCTAGTTTTTCTTTAATTACTGTTCAAGTTAAGTACAAGTCAAGTTACTAAACAATGTCGGAGGAGAGAATTTTAGTTGTAGACGTACAAGGTTTTTATCTAAACAATAAATTCCTTGTAAAAGAACTGAGTATTTCAATTGACGACTCACAAGTTCAAACATTTATTATTAAACCACCTTCTCCATATTCATCGTTGACAACAAAAGAAAAAGCTTTAAATGACTGGCTTTATAATCATCATCATGGATTAAAATGGAAAGATGGTGATTCAACCTTATCAAATATTATGAACTATTATATTACACATGTTAAAGACAACAATTTTATTTATTATGTTAAAGGATTAGAAAAAATTAAGTGGATTCAAAATATTTTTAAAGATGAAATTAATTTTTATAACCTAGATGATGATCTAAATTGTCCAAATTTGAAAACATTATATAAAAATGATAAATCTGTAAATGTTTGTTCTTATCATAGGAAATATTGTATATGTGCTGAAAAAAATGTAATACTCTTAAGAAAGTTTATTAAATCAAATATTAATAAAGAAAACATAAAATTATAAAAGAAGAAATTTTTGGTTATTATTATTTAACACTTATATCGACTAAAATAAACATCAATCATCAGTTCATTCTGAATACTTGTAATGTCAATAACGATCTCTTTAACCGGAAACGCTTCAACTTTGGTTGGAGAATATTTTCCTCCAATTGAACTCCCTACAAAATATGTTTGTGGACTTATTGATTTTGTAGCATTCAATTCCATACCCAATGTAGATGTTTACAACAATTTGTTTCATATAGGAAATCATGTTATTACTATTCCAGTTGGTTCATACGAACTTGAAGATATTGATTTTTTCCTAAACTCAAGCTTAAGAGATATCGATGAATCAATTTACCTAATAATTGAAGCTAATAATAACACACTTAAAACTGAAATAACCTCATCTATGGATATAGATTTTTCACAACCAAACAGTATAGGAAAATTACTTGGATTTAGTAAAAGAAAACTAGAAGTAAATTCAACTAACTATTATAATACTAATCAAAATTTTAAAAATGATAAATCTTTGGAAGTGATGATTGTAGATGTTAATTCATTGAATACTAGAAAGTTATTTGAATCTGATTTACCTACACATATTACGAATGTTAATACAATACGCATTGAAAGCAACTTAACAACCGGTTCATTTATTAATAATACTTCGAATCATACTATTCATGAATTTCCTCTTGATGTTCCTCCAGGATATAAAATAAACGAAAAACCTCGAAATGTTATTTATTTACCCGTCAACTGTCAACAAATAAACAACATAACGATTAGAATCTTAAATCAAGACGGTGAACTTATAAATTTTAGAGGAGAAAAAATCACTCTTAGACTCCACTTCAAACCAGAATAATGATCATTTACAATAAAAACATAGTGCAGAGAGGATTTCCATTCAATACCGCACCAACTCACATTCGAGAAAGTATAAAAAATAAAAAACTGTTGTCCTCATCTAATACAGAATACTTAAAATCGTTGGGATTTAATCTTCAACAATGAATGAAATACTAAATGTTCTTCAAAAACCTATGTATGATGAGAGTATTGTAAAAAGGGAATATCATAGTTACTCTCCATATCTAAAATCTTTTAACAACAACGATGAGATTCGTATACCAATTCAAAATCAGGATCTCTTCGTCTTACCAAGTGAGAGTATGATTTACATTCATGGTTTTATAGTAAAGAAGGAAGCAACCAAAGAGGTTCCAGCTATAGATGTGAAATTAAAAAACAACTTTGCTTCATATTTGTTTGATGAAATTCGTTACGAAATTAATGGTTTTGAAGTTGATCGTACACGTAAACTTGGAATTTCATCCACCATGAAAAATTTCGTATCGTTGAATAAGGCTGAAAGTGATGTATTAAAAAACGCTGGTTGGTCTCTTACTGAAACTTACGCTTTAGTAAAAGGTCATTTTAGTTGTTGCATACCTCTGAAAATGTTGCTGGGTTTTGCTGAAGATTATAACAAAATACTATTAAATTCGAAACATGAGCTTATCCTTCAACGTTCTACATCCGATGAGAGATCATATTATTCTACAAATGCAACTGATCAGTTGAAATTAACAATTCTGGATATAACATGGAAAATGCCACACATTCAACTATCGGACTTTGCAAAATTGGAAATGTTTAAGATAATCAACAGCAAACATTCTATACCAATTGCGTTTAGAAGTTGGGACTGTCATGTAAATCCTGTTTTGCCCAAGAGTACAAAGGTTTTATGGAATGTAAAGCTTTCTCCACAAAACGAAAGACCACGATTTCTTATAATTGGTTTACAAAAAGAGAAAATTAAAGAAGAAGGAAATATATTTGATCATTGCAATATCTCTAATTTAAAAGTTTATCTAAACTCAGAGTCATATCCATATGATGATTTAAATAATCGTTTCGAAATGGGTCAGTATTCTGTTCTATATAATATGTATGCAAAATTTCAACAAAGCTTTTACATGCGAGAACCTGAACCATTATTAAATGTTGATGAATATAAGACTTATGCACCGCTTATTGTTGTTGATGTTTCACATCAAAATGAGGCTGTTAAAATAGGACCTATTGATGTACGAATTGAATTTGATACTGAAGCAAACAAACTAATTCCAGATAATACATCAGCATACTGTTTAGTTATTCATGATCGTTTAATCGAATACTCACCTCTAACAAGCGAAATTAGAAAACTTATTTAATTATATTTATTTTAAATTTTTTTTTAATAAATGAAATAATATGTTTATTTATAAATAAAACAAATTCTTAATCAATGTATTTTATTAAAACAATTATAGTTTCTTTTTAGTTTAGTTTCGAAAACAAAAACTTTAAACATAAATGACCACAATTTATTGTATTAAAATTTTGATATCTATCATAATTATAACTTATGTTTTTTCCTAAATATTTTATTAATTGTTTCGGTGGTTGCAAGTTACCAAAGCTATCAAAATATTCAATTTGATTGTTGTTTTTCCAGTACGCTACCCAATGTGTGCCCGATCCCTTTGAAGTATCCAGATTAATTATTCCACATTCTTTTTTAAATGATGTACTTGGAAGAGTATTGCACATAAACACACCTCTAAAATTTGGAATATGTTTTGCATATTTTCTCAAGTCTACATCAGAAAGGGCTCTTTTAGGTAGCTTCATTAAAAATTTTGTTGATAAGGCTTTAAATATAATCCAAAACCTTTTTTATATGGTTTTAAGAACATGCCTTTTCCCATCGCAATGGCTTCCATTGTATTATTGTGTCGTTTTGCTTCAGTCAGCTGTTCCTTTCCATTTTTAACTGCATTGATTGCTTTTGTAATACCAGATACACCACCAGCTAAACCACCAAGTGCACCCAGTGCAGCAAATATAGGGGCAAGTGGAAGAAAACCTCCAGATTTTGGTAGCGGTATTATTCGAGGTGTTTTTATTAACGATTTTTTCTTCCCCTTGAAAATATTGTTTACAACTTTTCGTGAAATCTTTATAGCATCTTTCAAGTTTTCACTTTTCTTTATATTCTTTCTTGCACTTTTCAATGCATGTGTAAATAGTTTGTGGGTATTTACTGGAGACGACTTTTTAGTTTTACTAATAACGTTACCCATACCGAATTTTGTTTTTGCTTTCATTGCAGTAGCAACAAACCAAGCGTTTGATTTTTCACCCAAACTACTATCGCTTGCTTTGACCCTTTGCCAAGCCTTTTCCGTTAAAATTCTATCAGCAATATGTCTTTTCTCTAAATCTTTATTGTTTGAGTATGCTATATCGTGCTCTCTGCAAGCAGTATCCAATGGATTGATTCCTTGATCACCTCTAGCTAAACGTTTCTTTAATTTTGTACCAGGTCCGCAAAATTGATAGCCGGGTAGATGAAGTTCAATGGGTAGTTTATTAATTATTTTATTTAGAAAACCTTTACCAATGAAGGATGGATGGCGACTGAATAACTTTTTATAAATGATAGTCATATCTATTAATACTTTATCGATTTAGGATTGAAATTAAATTGATTGAAAACAAATAAAAGAGACTGGTTTATATATTATGTTATCATTAGATTTCAGAATGCGTTTTTTTAAACAACATAAAAGGATTGATGTAAAGAATATCGAATCAAAGTTCGATTCGTCATCAAATAAAATTCGTCATAGTTCATTACTACCGAATTCTATTCGAGCTCTTATTGTGGGTCCATCAAATTGCGGAAAAACAAATGTTATGATCAGTCTTATTGAAAGTCCTCATGGATTGAAATTTAAAAATATTTACTTATATTCAAAGTCAACACAACAACCGAAATATAAGTACTTAGAAAGTCTAATTAAACCCATTAAGGAGATAAATTTTTCATCATTTTCTAATAATGATGATGTTCTATCCCCAGACGAAGTTAAACCGAATTCAATATTTATATTCGATGATATAGCTTGTGAGAAACAAAATCATGTACGTTCTTACTTCTGTATGGGCCGCCATAAAGACATTGATAGTTTTTATTTATGTCAAACTTATACACGTATACCAAAACACTTGATTCGCGATAATGCAAATATGATTATAATTTTTAAACAGGATGTAATGAATATTAAGCATATTTACAATGATCATGTTGGTTCTGATATGACTTTAAAAACATTTTATAAGTTATGTACCGAGTGTTGGAAAGAAAAATATGGTTTTCTAGTTATTAACAAAGATGATTCTATGAATAATGGTCGATATAGAAAAGGTTTCGATATATTTATAAATCTATAAAAGAAATATTACAGATATTTTAAAATCAGTACAAGATTTATTATTAAACTAATAACTTCTCAACTATAATCTGACGCTAGCTATTAAATTGCTAACTGTTAAACTGATCTGTTTGATTTGTTTCTATTTCAATATATCAATATGAATACAAATCTAGTTAATAATCTTATTAAAACTCGAAATATTTTGAAAAAGAAATATAAAAATATTTTGCTTGGAGAAATCGCAAATGATGAGATGTTAGAAAAAACATTTAAACCAATATCAAAACCATTAAAAGAAATAGTTCAATCAACTAATAATAATAATAATACTATAAAACATGAAAAGTATCCGGATAACTCTTTTAAAAATGATCTTGAGAATAATAAAGTTGCCTTCAGTACCCCATATAAAAAGAGTAAGCTTGATTATAATACGTTTTCTCCAAGCTTTGATAACAAGAAAATCGAAAAAAGTTCGAACACGTTTAAATCATTTAATGATGAAAATAATGTTGATGACTATGATGATGATAATGTCGATAATAATGATAATAATAATGTTGATAATGTTGATGATGATGATGATGATGAAAACACCATTGCAATACAACCTGATCAAAGTATTCAATATGATTTATCGAAAGTTCATTTAAATATATATGACAAAACCTATGGACCTCGTAAAGATAAAAAAAATCAAATATGGAGACTGGGTAACGAACCCATTACTTTCAATTCAAGCAATATTACTGTAGGTAATTCAAAATGGCCCTTCACATCAGGCTTATATGAATTGTTAGTCTATAAAAAACCAATCAGTTATAATAAAACAGATTTAAATAATTATAAACAAATATTGGAGATGACTAATGTTTATAAGCGAAATAACAGCATAAATGGTCAAAATAAAGGAAATCGTTCAACTAAATATACAACGATTATTAAAAACCTATTTAAACAACAGAAAGATCATAAGGGAAAAGGTTTAATGAAGTTGAATAGAAAAAAGACCAATTATGTTTATTGGGATGATCCTAACGAATTGGTTGATAGATTGCGTCTATTGATTTCATCCACAACAGCTGGTCACTCAAATCATAATAATGAAATTGTATCAATCATTGAGGAATTGAGAGAAGCAAAAATTATTATATAAATAGACTTAAAAATATTTAACAATTAATATTCATAAAATGCCTATCGATAAGTTTGGACATTATATTGAACAATCTGCAAGATATCAAAATCCACATTTCAAGATTCATTTAGATAGTGATCGTAATTTCAACTTTAACTTGCGGAGAATAAAAAATATTGCTAATCCTGTATTGGAAAATGATGCTGTGAACAAAATTTTTATGAAAAGTTATTTTAATGAAATAAAGAAACAACTGGATGCAATGTGTATGGAGAGAATTAAGGAAACGGAGAATCGTTTTAACGAAATAATACAACAACAAAACGTGTTGTGTACAGAAAAATTTGTAAATTTAGAAACAAGTTTAAGTAAACTAATACACGATCAAAGTATCTTACAAAATAATCTCGATCAATCACTAAAAGAAATGAGATCATTATTTAATTATAAAATTGATTCAGTTGAAGAACGTCTTAAGCTAATTACAAAACATTTAAACATTGAAATATAAATCGTTTTGATTTAAATCCTACGTCAACAGCATTTAAATTGATGTAATCTAAGATAGATGTTAGAAATGGAGCGACAAGAAGTGGTTCAGGAGCTTCATAAACAAGCACGCAGAAATTTCATTCGACGTCGAGTGGTACACAAGGGAATTGATGATCTTTGGCAAGCAGATCTTGTTGAAATGGGTGCTTACTCAAAATATAACAAAGGCTATAGATTTATTTTAACAGTTATAGATACATTTTCAAAGTTTGCTTGGGCTGTACCCGTAAAATCGAAAGGTAGTGAAGATATTACCAATGCTATGAAATCTATTTTTTCGTTAAAGAGAATTCCGAAAAACTTACAAACTGATAATGGTAAAGAGTTCTATAATAAAATATTTCAAAACCTGATGAAAAAACATAATATCAATCACTATTCAACATATAGTATCATGAAAGCCTCTATTGTAGAACGATTTAATAGAACTCTAAAAGGAATGATGTGGAAGAAGTTTAGTCTACAAGGAAATTATCAATGGATACATATATGTAAGGATTTGATTAATGAATATAATAATAAAAAACATAGAACAATTGGAATGAAGCCAAATGCTGTTAACATAAAAAATGAAAGTTCTATATTAAAACAAGCCTATAATCATCCCAAAATATATAAATTTGGTAAACTAAAAGTTGGAGATCACGTTCGAATCAGCAAATATAAACATATTTTTGCAAAAGGATATACTCCAAACTGGACAACCGAAATTTTTAAAATTCATACTTTACAGAACACAAATCCCATTACTTATTTATTAGAAGACTATCAAAGGAATCCAATTGTGGGTGGATTCTATGAACATGAACTATTAAAGACAAATTTTCCAAATACATACTTGATTGAAAATGTTATTAAAACTAAGGGGCATCAGGCGTACGTAAAATGGTTGGGATTTTCCAATCAACATAATTCTTGGATCAATAAAGATGAACTTCAATAATATTATATATACTTCAATATGTGATTTATTTTTATTATATTATAAAATTCTCCAAAAAAAAAAAAAAAAATAAAATAAAATAATATATAAAAAAGTTTTGTTTTGAATTTTTTATTTCTAAGCGATTAAATTTTATATCAACTTAGTTGAGTAAGGTTAAGAACAAGCACGATTAAATTTTATTCACACAAAAACAAATTGTGGTTACTTGTGTTTAAAATTCCTATTCAATAGATAACTATAGTTTAAAATAAAAACAAACTAAAATATTTTATTGATATTCTTTATTTATTTATTTATTGTTTATATATATATATATTCATTTATAATCTAAAATCACTTAATACTATTGTACAATATTATCACTTGAAGATGATGTTAATACATTTTCATTGGGATATGATGATGATGATGATGATGGTTGTTGACTATTTATTGCATAATGTCCCCATGCATATGTATTAATACTATTATCTCTAATAAATCGCTTATCATCTAAATAACTTAATGCTAATTTACTAATGTGTTGAGTATATATTTCATGAATCTTTGATCTAAATACATACATAGAATCATAGTACATTTTTTTTTCAAATAAACATTTTCTAAAGTCATTAATCGTTAGTCTATTGGTTACGCATTTTTTAACTCCTTTAATTTTTTTAATTTCTTTTTCCTCTTCATCAATTTTAATTGAATACATTTTAGCGCGTAAACCAATGAACTCTTTAATTATTTTACCATTACATTCATCCTTCATCATTCCTAAAACCTTTTTGTTTAACAAGGGTATATTAAAAACATTATCTTTCGGATAAGCAGACGTATCAAACTGTAAGATGATATCATCTAGAATATCCTTATATAGATCATATGTCTTAATATCGTAAACAAAGGAATCAGTATCCATATAATTTAGATAAATATTTTCCTGATATTTAGGTTTCATGTATTCATAATGAAAATTATACATTTTCAACTTAGATAATTCTAGAACAGAAAACCCAATATAAATTGGTTTATTATATTCCGTTCGCACTCGACTCATTTCAATTACAATCATTTCTTCTTGAATCTTAAGTAAACTATGGAAATTTGGCTTAGCTATAAGAGCTCTAGCTCCCAACCTCTTACCTCTACTCTCCCATGAACAAACTATTTTAACATCTTTTCTCTTATCTACATTTTCCATTGTTTTACCGTATACCGCATTATTTAAAAGTTTAAAAAAATTTTTTTCAAATTCATTTTCGGCATTGGTTCTATGATCATTATTTAAATCAATATACCTTTTCAACCAATCCGACTGATTGAATTTAAGAATTCTATGAATTTTCTTTAGAATAAGACCATGTTTAATACATTGTTTAAGATTTCTATAGTGTATTACATATTTTGTTTTATTATTTAAATCCGTTATTAATTTAGACTGTTTCATATGTTCATTTTTTTTATTTTCTGCACAAAATGGGAAATCATTGTGATGATCGTGTATGGTGGATAGATATTCTAAATCCACTTCCAATATATACCCTAATGGTGAATCATCTTCCACAGCATTAAAATTAAAATTTTCAATGTTTTCAACCCATTCAAAATTTTTATAAGGAAGGTACTGTGACATGGCATAACCGTATAAATTGTTTACATCTAAATAAATAAGATAATTCGATTCTTTAGTAGAATCATAATCACTTACATATTTATTGTTAGCTACAGAATGTCGTTTACAACATTGAACAATTCCTCCCCTAATACCACGTGTAACAAAATTATACATGTTAATGTCAGTTAATAGTTCTAACTCTATTAGAAGAATTTCAGCGTAATACCTACTATCTTACTAAAGATAGAAAAGGTAGCAAAGGTAGTAAAGGTAGCAGCAGCAGCAATGAATATTACGATCTAAATATACATGCAGCTGCAACAGGTAATTTTTGGTAAATAGTTATTTTATTTATTTTATTATTATTTAATCTAAATATTATTTTTTTTTTTTTGTGATCTTTCTAGCTCAAGATACACTAAAGAAGCAACCTGACTCTTAAATGCCATTGACGACGACGACACTGAACTGAAACGGAAGCCGAAATTATTTGTTGATTTTTATTTTTTTAATCGAATGTTATTAAAATTAAAAAATGAACTATTATTAATATTTCCATCTAATAGATAAAATTAAAAAAAAAAAATAATAAAAAATTTAAGTAAAAAAATTCAAAAAAAAAATATTTGTTATTATTTTATTATATTTTTTTTTGTTAGATAGTAAAAACATTATAATTACTCCTACACTTGATTGTAATGTATTAGTTTATTATAAATACTTGAGTTGAATAGCAATATTATTTACAATGAATCGAATAGGAACTGAAAATGAAACTTTAGTTGATTCTTTGTATAATCATCAGACCATGAGAGTTGAAATCTTACCTTTATATGAAGATTTGGACTAAGTAAATTCATCAGTTCATGATGTTCATTTTGAAAATTGTTTTAAATTGAAGCAAATTACGACTGATTCGAGTGTTATGTGTAATTGTAAATTATTTAGTCTACAAAAATATAGAATTGTTGCTAATATACATATGTTTTATAAGTATGTTGGTATATGATGATGATGAATACCAAAAATAAATAAATGTTTTGTTTTTAAATAATGTGGTTAACATTTTATACTGATAACAAATACGTGTAGTATTAGGGATATTAATATATACCGCAGTAAATGAATTTTATTTATTAAATACTAGCAAAAAAACACAGACATTCGTAAACCGCCCTAATGTAGTTTAATTCATATTGTATTAACCCTCTAAACGACGAACATTCAATGTTACGATTTCACTTCAACAAAAATAACATCCACCACGACTTCACTTTAAGCAAAACCGAACACGCTAATTATCATGGGGTCGAATGTTACGACTTCACTTCAACAAAAATAACATCCACCACGACTTCACTTTAAGCAAAACCGAACACGCTAAATATCATGGGGTCGAATGTTACGACTTCACTTCAACAAAAATAACATCCACCACGACTTCACTTTAAGCAAAACCGAACACGCTAAATATCATGGGGTCGAATGTTACGACTTCACTTCAACAAAAATAACATCCACCACGACTTCACTTTAAGCAAAACCGAACACGCTAAATATCATGGGGTCGAATGTTACGACTTCACTTCAACAAAAATAACATCCACCACGACTTCACTTTAAGCAAAACCGAACACGCTGCCGCCTCATAACACAAAATATCATGGGGTCCAATTTAACCCCATCGACCCTTAAAGGGTTAAGGTATGCACATTTTTCCTTTGCACATTTCTATCTAGAAGCGCCTTATTCATACTACTTCTATAGCTCAAGAAATAAAGACATATAGGTATATAACACGTCACTTTAGGAACACTCTATAAGTTTTAGTATTTGTTGATATAGTGCCTGCAGTTACACACTTTCAATTTCAAAAGTCTACCTATTACGGTTCCAGAGATAAAAGGCGCTGACAGACGGACAGACATTTTAGCGAAAACAATAGGGTTACGTTTTTACACTTTGTGTACGGAACCCTAAAAAGAGCTTTCCTTCTTAACCTACTCATATAATACTTAATATTTTTTAATTGGGTTATCCATGCATTAAAAAAAATTACAGCTTTAACTAATTAAACACAATTATCTAGTTAAAATCCTTTAATTAAAAGATTTTCCACTCAAAAAAAAATATTCAAAGCATACAAATAGAAAGGAAGAAAATAAATAATAGAAAAAATTATAAGCCACCCTTATAATTATAACTACGCACTCATTAGGCCTAAAACTTTCCTGCTGAAATAACAATTTTGTTTTTATTTTTAGTTTTCTTACTGTTACAACACACATACACACCCAAGACGCAAAACGCTCCAACATGACAATTACAAATTAAATTTTCTTTGTAGATTATATATTTGAGCTTTGAAAATGTTTGTCACCCTCTTTATTTTTATTATCATGAAAGTACAACATTACGTTTTTTCGTTGTTGCATTAAAATACAGTTTTAACTCTATGGGGAATCAATTCACTTGTTACACTTCCTGTACTGCTGCTACGTATATTAATGATCTACATACTCCCTTTTAAAAAGAGATTTGCTTACAGGAATGAAAAAATAGCATATTGGTACTTTTTTTAACATTTGGTACCAAGCAAACAATATTTCTATATTGAAAGCTTTACACTTGTTATTTGTTTGAAAAAGATATATATATGGGCAGCCCATTAGTCCAAATTTAAAAAGAAAAAATTAAATAAAATTAACTAAACTTAACTTCTTTGGCTTCATTAGTAACAACAAGTATTTCGATTATTTATGGAATACGATTTCGTTTATGTAACAGCGGATGGCTTATCCTGTAAGTCGAATTTTCCAGCACTTTTTTCTGGTTCTATCTCAACTAAACCTCGTATGACATTAGCCTAAAGGATGTGAATTGGTTTTGAATTACTCACATAGCATTGGTCTTTAACTGCACAAAAGAAAGTGTAAAGGGACAAATTTCAGCTTCGAGGCGACCAATTGACGTCGCCAAAAATACTGATAACACAATTATGCAAAAGATCGAATGTTTGTTGAACTGTAGGTATGAACCAGCCAATCCAAATTAATTTTTTTTTATACTAAATACCAAGTGCTACACTCAATTTCTTTTAGCATTTATGGATTTATGAATCGATAAATATTTTCATTATTTATGGAAGACAATTTCGTTCATGGCGGATGCATTTGCAGTACTTTATCCAGCCAGTTTGAATCAATCTAAAGAACAGCTCGGACGATATTAAATTATTCGCCTTGCAATAGCCTTCGGTACCACACAAGTACAAATCTAAAGGGGGCAAATCGCAAAGACGCCAAGACTATTTATAACACGATTACCAAACTTCGAAAATTCAATGCTAATGTTTTCATTGCCAATGAAATAAAACTGGAGTGGCCTACACTCAACTTTACTATACCCAATGGAAACAGATATTTGTATGAATATATTCAAGAGCCCCTAAGGGTCTGTGAGCACATACGACAATCTCACAGAGAACAAAACATGTAAAAATTTTAAATCAGAAGCATACCAGCTTTCAACAAGGTAGGTTTATGTCACTTTGCTAAATATTTAGCAAACCAATGCATTTTCATTTTAACCATTTTTTTTTTGGTTAGGGACCTTTGGATATATAACATAAAGAATAAAAGTTCAAAGTATATTCGAATCGAAAAATTAATTATTTTCGGTTTGAGGTGTTAAGTAAACTCTCCCTTGCCCCTTCCCGATTATGCCCAAAATGTATAAAGCTCTTCATCTCCATAGACCAAAGGCACGTTCTGAATTTCATTTTGACATGTCATACGGTATGACCTGTAGCGTGTTTACAAAATTTGGAAGCAAGTAAAATTTCCCTTGCCCCTTCCCGATTATGCTCAAAATTTATACTACTCTTCATCTCTATATACCAAAGGCACGCCCCCCGGTGGTTCCAATTGTCTCTGCAGGAATGGCAAATGCTTTGACCCGGTTCACTCGGGGAAAATAGGGGCACCAGACGCTAGGGTTCCTAGAGCCTAAATCTGAAAGAAAAGGTCTGTGATAAAAATCGCGGGTCCTCTTCGATGCCCGACCAGTGCCCAAAGGACTGGTACCACGGGAATCGGTGGCCCCACAGAGAGCCTATCCTCTCTGTGACCTATCCTATCCCCTTGGTGAGGTCCCCTTCGGGGGTACACGTGGTGGTTGTGGTTTAAGATGGATTAATGTAGGTATGGTGCAAGGTCGATCAAGTGTGCTGTTGCACTCTCAACAGACGGAGTTTGGATAGTCTCCAAACCCCTAAGCAAGAAGCTATAATATGGATCTAGGCTTGCCTTGAATAAGGCTTGCTATATTATATAAATTGCTACTCATTGTGACTGTATCACACACAAATTGCGATTGGTGGCAATCGTAAAGTGTTGTTATACTACACAATGGGGGCGATAGTCTACGCTTATATTTCACTCGGTGGTAAGACCACCGTGAGATTAGGCCAACTAGGCAGGTACTCACGTTAATCTTGTTCCACAATACCAAAGGCACGAACTAAATTTCGTTTTCATATATGTTATACGGTATGACCTGTAGAGCGTTTACAAAATTTGGGAGTAAATAAACTGCCCCTTGCCCTCTTCCGATTATGCCCAAAAATTATACAGCTCTTAATCTTCATATACCAAAGACACATACTGTATTTCATTTTGATATATCAAACAGTATGACTACAAACTCCACAATAATAGTGGGATACACACCGACCCACTAACCCATCTACAGACATCATCGCGAATATAGCCAAAATAAATTCAGGAGACCTCAAAACGTCCAAATCCGTCGAAATTCCGACCTCTATTTTTTCATGATTACTAACTATATTTTACCTAATACTACGTATGGTATAGTAAAAATTCCAAATATGTTACCAATACATTTCTATTTTGTGGTTGGTCAAATCCATTTTACGCCTACAATTTTTGCATAATTCCAAAACTGTTGAACGGATACAAGGGTGTGTGTTCCAACAACTTAAAAGTAATGTTATCCTGCATCTTCTGTTATTCTATTTATCCACATAGGATGATCACATCCCGAGTTATGCTGAAACCTTAAATGGGAGACTTATTTTTTACACCCCTTAATAAATCACATAGAGGATTGGATAGAAAAAAAACTGGAAGCAGATTTTTATGAAGAACCGTTAAATCCTTTAAGGAGAAAAACAATTTTTTCGCATTTCAGTGGTATTAGTTCAGTTTCACCGGTACAAATGGGTAATTTTTTTTTCCATCCCTCATACAAATCTACTGCGTAAGTATGTGAGTATGTGTGCATGTGTGTTTATTTGTTTACTGTTTGTATGACGTGCGTTGAATGTCTGTTCAAGTGAATAAATAAATGTTTTTTTTTTGTCCATATGACTCATGTCTTGTGTTTAAGTGACACGTGCTTGAAACCATGAGTAAGTGCATCATATTCCGTCGTTATGTCGTTAAAGCACAATCAACAAAAATACTCTAACATTTTTTGTTGTTTTTTTTTTATATAAATTTATTGCTGAAAATGTGTGCGTGCATAATATTAAATTATTTTAAATTTATAAAAAAAAAAATGTTTGAGAGAATTGCTTTTTTTATTGTATTATTTAAAAACAAAAAAAAAAAAAAATAAGATGCAAATTGTTTGAATTCCTTTTAATCAAGTTGAAATTACGTCAATTGCAAACTTAATTTAGATACTTCGTGAATTTAATAATAAAAATATAGAAGGTTTTTAAGCAAATTATTTAATTTAAAGTTTAAATAATACTATTTTATTTGCAGAAAATAGTTAATAATTTTTTAAAGATAAAAAAATATTATTTCTAGTTAAATTAAACAGTTTAGTTAGAAACAATTTTTTATTTGCTTCAAAATATTGGAAGAGGTGTAATTGAAATCATATTTTTCTCATATAGGGTGATCCATTTGGAGGTACTTTTTTCAATAGCCTTTTTTTGACAGATCACGTGTGAGTCGTGTCATGCTGTCATGTTGTTTTTGTTTAGTATTATTTGGCATTTCACAATGGAAAGACTTACGCCGGAATCACTTCGCTCTATGGGCTCTTGAAAAGTTCCAAGAAGATCCAAGGTTTTCGAGGCAAATTTTGTTTAGCGATAAGGCCCATTTCTGGCTCAATGGGTATGTAAACAAACAAAATTGCCGCATTTGGGACGAAGAGCAACCTGAAGATATTCAAGAGCTGCCACTTCATCCACAAAAAATAACGCTGTGGTGTGTTTTGTGGGCCGATGGAATCATCGGTCAATATTTCTTTAAATATTATGCCGGTGCGAACGTAACCGTCAATGGCGAACGTTATCTTGCCATGTTAACCGACTATTTGATGCCTGAAATTGAAGCTCGTGATTTTGGCGACATTTTGTTTCAGCAAGACGGCGCCACTACCCACACATCGCATCAATCAATGGATTTATTGAAAGAACATTTCGGTTAACACATCATTTCACGTTTACCCCCGGGGGTTCCAATTGCCACTGCAGGAATGGCAAATGCTTTGACGCAGTTCACTCGGGGAAAATAGGGGCACCAGAAGCTAGGGTTCCTAGAGCCTAAATCTGGAAGAAAAGGTCTGCGATAAAAATTGCGGGTCCTCTTCGAGGCCCGACCAGTGCCCAAAGGACTAGTACCACAGGAATCGGTGGCCCCACAGAGAGCCTATCCTCTCTTTGACCGGTTATTGGTGACGTCCTCTTCGGGAGTACACGTGGTGGTTGTGGTTTAAGATCGATTTATGTAGGTATGGTGCACGGTCGATCAAGTGTGCTCTTGCACTCTCAACAGACGGAGTTTGGATAGTCCCCTAAGCAAGCGGTTATAATGTGGATCTAGGCTTGCCTTGGATAAGGCTTGTCATATTATATAAATTGCTACTCATTGTGACTGTATCACACACAAAAAGCGATTGGTGGCAATCGTAAAGTGTTGTTATACTACACAATGGGGGTGCTAGTCTACGCCTAAGTTTCACTCGGTGGTAAGACCACCGTGAGGTTAGGCCGAGTAGGCAGATACTCACGTTTATCTGTGGGGATATGTAAAGTCTAAAGTTTATGCGGACAAAGCCGCTTCGGTTCAGGCCTTGGACGAAAACAAAACGCATGTCATTCGCCAGTTACCAGTCGAAATGCTTGAACGAGTCATCGAAAATTGGACTAAACGGGTAGACCATCTGCGACGTAGCAACGGCCAACATTTGATAGACATAATCTTAAAAAAATAAATGTCAAAAAAATGGTCTTTCAAATGATAATAAATATTCTCCATTAAATTTGAATTTTCTGTTTTTTTTTTTTTTCTTCTTAAAAAAAATAGGGAACCTCGCGTTAGTAATAAAGAACAAGAGCAGTATAATAAAAAAAAAACTTTTATTCAATAAAATTTTTTTTATACTTATTTTGCTAGATGCTTTATACTTAATAATTAATTTATACATTTGTAAAATATAGTTAATACTTGCATGTAATAAATTATATTCTTCTCAACTTTGCCTGCCTTTTTTGGTTATTCGCTTTAGGTATATTACAAAAAAAAAAAAAAAACTTTTATCTTTTTCACACGTTTCCTCACAATTTCAACAATGTTCACAATGTTACCAGTAGTCGGACGTAATATGTGATATTTTTATGTGTTTAAATTTTGAATTTTTTGTCACACAGTAGTCGCAGATTATTTTCAAATATGTTAACACATAAAAGTACTTTTCTTTCACACAACTACTTTACTCGTATGTATAGTATATCCTCAAGCGGATTTAACTTTATTGTATACAAGATTAAATACATATAATAATAAAAATAATAAAAATAAGTTCTTTTGTCAATTAACATGAACTACATTCATACTACTTTCATTGATTTTTTGGAACATCATTTTTATTCAAGAGTTTGTAAAAATTAAGGTCAAGTATCACAGATTAGTAGGCAAGAGCAACTTAATTAAGAAAAATATTTTATTCATTAAAATTCTATTTATAATTATTTTTTTTTATATTTATTTTATACTTATTAATTAATTTATGCCTACTTCAAAATATAGTTAATACTTGTATCAATACATCACAGCAAAAAATTATTGGGTTTTGGTAAGCAGTAAAATAAAACTCATGTCTTTTAAAAGCGGTTCTCATAAGCGCATCTAATAAGCGCATTCGGGAATGCTATAATTGTAAGACAATAATAAAAAACTGCATTCTCACCGTTCCTTATGAGGATGCAGGTATGTAAGCGAATAAGTTTTTATATAGAGAATTTGGTGAAGCAAAGAGGTCTACCAAGTGAGACATCGCAAACAAAAATGATGCCTTCCTGAAGCAGGTTGGTAGGGAGAGTCTATTTCTCTCTCTCCCTTACAAACCTGCTTCCAAGTAAACGAAGTTTTTTTTTCTGGGATATTTTAATTTCAAAAACACATTCCGGAACTATCAAGGAAGCGATATTATGTGGGATATATGTACATTAGGGTGTTTTATCTCATAGGGTAAAAAATTTCAGAATTTTTTTGGGGGCACCGCCGTAAAACGTTTCTTTAAGTAAAATTTTAGGATTACCAAAATTTCAGCACGGTTGAAAGATGTTAACACATAACACTGGGGCCTCAAAGTTTTGAAAATATCGATTTTTTGGCAGTTTGCTGTTAATAGGAGCAAACAATTTTTTCTGTGTACTGAATTCGAGATAATGAAGTCAATTTCCCTAAAAACGTGACTAGGTACCCCTTAGAGCGAAGATGGAACCTATTATGAAAAAACCCATTTTCCGTCCTATATTATCAATTTTTGGAATGAAGACAATAATGAATTTAAAAAATCAAGTATAAAACGTCGCCAAACTGCCAAATAATCGCGATTTTCAAAAATTTGAGGCCCAAGTGGCACGGGTTAAGATCTTCCAATTACGCTCAAACTTTGGCAATCTTAAAATCTAACAAAATGAAACATTTTAGGGGGTGCCCGTCATCGATTTTAAAAACAACTCTAATTTAATTAAATACCTGAATAGCTGGAATGGCTGGAATTTACTCATTTAAAAACATTTCAACACATCTGTTATCATTCTGGAATGTTCGGGGCTAATCCTGAAAGTTCGGAACAATATTGGAACGACAGATTATATTATAAAAATTTTTAAAGTTTTATTAGTTGTTTAGTCCACGTTCAAACGGCTGAACTAGTAATCGTCGATGGAAATTTATAAAAAAGGTGTGCAATTGGCACCTTAAAGGCAGAACTGATTTGAATAAAATTTGAATCATAGATATATTCTTTTCTAGAATTTTCAAATAACAATTTCCGTTTTTCAAACTTGTACCCAGAAATAATTAAAATAAGAATTAGTTGTGAAGCATAATTAAAAAAATTTAACAAAAAATTTTACAAAAAATTTTAAAAAATGTTTTTAAAAAATTTAAAAAAAAAATTATTTCAAAATATTTTCAACAAAATTTAAAAAAAAAAAATATTTTTACAAAAAATAAAAACAAATACAAAAAATTTAAAAAAAATTTTCATCAAAGTTAAAACAAATGAAGTAAAAGGCAGTCCAACAAAATTGGCTTATTGGCAGAATTTCTACTCTCGCTCTAGATTGCAAGCTTTTATTGTACAAGTCAATTATAAAACCAATTTGGTGTTATGGCATTTAATTATGGGGTACTTCCTCAGCTAGCAATGTAGAAAAAATTTAAAGGCGCCAAAATAAGATTCTACGGTACTCCCTGGTATATAAAAAATTCGAACATCCACAAAGACCTAAACATCAGTTCAAGCAGAAATAGCGAAATATTCAGTAACGTTTTTGAAGAAGCTTGAAATACATCCAAATCCGCTGGCCCGAAACAGAGGGATGAACCGCAAATGATAGCAGCAACCGTGAAACATAGGATTTTTTGTGTGTAGGACTGGCTGAACGTAACAGGTATATTTATTATACCCTTCACCACAGGTGGAAAGGGTATATATAAATTTGTCATATCGTGTGTAATTTCTACATATACTTTATGGGGTCCGACCCCATAAAGTATATATATATTCTGGATCCTTATACATAGAGAAGTTGATTAAGCGATGTCCGTCTGTCCGTGTTCGTGTTGTAATGTCTTTTGCCAAGGAACCAGAAGAAATACAAACAGTTTAAGCTCACCAATCTGTCAGGCACAGTTTTGAAAATTTTGGTATTGCAATTCAGCAACATCGGATCATTCCTTTGGAGACCGCGGTCCAAAAACCATGCCCACCTATATTTGTTTCACGTTTTTTTCGGCTTTAATGATTCTCTTTCGCCTTTTTTTGTCAAATAAATATTAGACTGCGACAGGTATATCGCAAGGAGTGCATACAGTTCGCGGGGGATCAATAACCCCCTGCGAGGATCGATTTTTGTTTGTTTTTAGATTGGTAGGGTTTTTCTGCTTTGATTTGTATTAGAGACCTTTATAGAAAGCAACACACATAGAGGTAGTCAATGGACCCACAGGGTACCCACTGGTAAATAGGAGCAGTTAAAAGGCACATGGGGGATCAATATGAGGAAATTTTTTTTTTTAAGATTTCTTTTTGCTTTAGTCTGACCATTCTAACTCAATATAGATTGCAGAAAGGTCTTAAATTTAACAAAAAAAAATTCATTTAAATTTAAAAAAAAAAAATTTTTTAATTTTTAAAAAAAATTTAATTTTTTTTTTAAATATTTACAAAAAAATTTACAAAACATTTTCAAAAAGATATTTTACAGAAAAATATTCGACAAAATTTTTTTTTTTCAATTTTCCCAACAATTTTCGAATACAATTTTACAAAAAATTTTTAAAAAAAATATTCGTACAAACAATTTTCGAAAAATTAAAACAAAATTTCAATATTTCTTTGAAAATGAAAATCATGACTGTATGTATGTATTTATGTATGTATGTATGTATGTATGTATGTATGTATGTATGTATGTATGTATGTATGTATGTATGTATGTATGTATGTATGTATGTATGTATGTATGTATTTATGTATGTATGTATGTATGTATGTATGTATGTATGTATGTATGTATGTATGTATGTATGTATGTATGTATGTATGTATGTATGTATGTATGTATGTATGTATGTATTTATGTATGTATGTATGTATGTATGTATGTATGTATATATGTATGTATGTATTTATGTATGTATGTATGTATGTATGTATGTATGTATGTATGTATGTATGTATGTATGTATGTATATAGAGTGGCATATTTTTTTAAATGCGTTTGATTTTTAAATAGATAATATCTCTGTTTTAAAACTTAGGTGCATTAAACACATAGATATCATCAGGATACCGACTACAGACTGTCAAAAATAAAATACACATGTTTATAGGTAAACGATTATTTTGAAGCCAGCAAAGCTACATGGCTACAGGACCACCGTTGTGGCTGTCGTCAACTTAGGCTAATTGCAATTACAAATTCATATACAAACAAAAAGTTTTGGAGGAAATATTTATAAGTTTTTGAAAAAAGTTACTTAATTTTATAAAAGCAAAATAATTAAGTAGCTGACAACACGGCTACAATTGTAGCCAACGCAATTTGTTTTCATTTGTCTTCTATTTCTTTAAAGCATGAATAATGAATTTTTCTCATACGACTTAATTTAAGTAAAGAGTAAACAATATGAATTATGCTGTATAAATAAAATCAGCATGGTGAGGGGTATAGAAGATTCGGCACGGCCGAATATAGCACTTTTATTGTTAGTTCAAATTTATTAAAGTTGTATATTCAAAATTTACCAAAAAATTTCAAAAAATTTTTTAATAAAAATAAGAGAATAACACAATATCTACCATCACTATGGTGAAGGGTATATAAGACTCGTCATAGCCGAATTTGACAATCGCAGCGAAACATTAAACTCCATAAATAAAATCTTAATAAAAAAATTTACGTTTGGAGTCTGATTTTAATTTTTTTGAAAGTTTGACGTCAATGTCAAAAGTCACAATCTCGCTCTTTTACCTATTTAAGCTAACACAAAGTTCCATCAATAACATTATTTTAATGAGAGTACAAACTCTAAGTTAAATTTAATGTAACTTACGAAAATTAAAAATTTAATATTACAGCAGTGGAAAAAATGTGCACACACATACATAGTTATTTTTTTTAACCAACTCTCAAAGGACTTTGTTTGGCACAATTAAATAAACCTTAACTTTTTTAAAATTACACATTTCTTTTTCTCATTTACATTCTTCTTTGTAACATTTTCAGTACTTTTTTCACATTTTTAAGTTTGTTTTAAATTTTCCGTATGTTGCCATATGCAAAGTTTATTTAACACAAAAAAAAAAATAAATAAAAAATAAAAACTACAAGTGTTTGCATATTCATGCAGAGCATCTACATATGTACAAGAGAACAAAAATACACACTTGCACACATATAAAATACAAAAAATACAACACATATAAAAGATATAAAATATTAAATTATCAAAAAACTGCATTTTTTTCATTCAAGCGCAAAACAAAAAACACAACCAGCGTTAGAATCTTGAGCATAAAAAATTAAAACTTAAGTACATGTCAAGGATACCGAAGACGAAAAATGAAAACAAAACGAAAATCTTACTAAAAAATAAAAGGCTGAAATGGGTGAATAAACAACAACTGCAGCAGCAAGTACAAACAAGATTTTCTTGGCCCTCTTAGTTACAGAAAATATAAAAATTATAAACCCAACCATAACCATATGAATGCAAGTATGTATGTATGCATGTGTTTTTGTATGTATGTGTATGTGTATGAGTGTTTTTTTTTTTTGATAGTTGAGCTGCCCTTAAAGTGTGAACGAAAAATAAGAACAAGAAAAGTTCATGTTTAAATTTTAAGCTGTTAAATTTGATATTGAATATGTATGAGTTTGTTGCTACAGATATGTATCACTGTGTGTGTGTATGTTTGCATAACATAGTGCAAGTGATTGTTTTTGCTCTTAAATGCGTGAATAACCTTTAAACAAACACCTGTCCCTCATTAAACGCTATCAGAGTGGATACTGAAACAAAAGTATTTCAAAGATATGGACATAGTGAAAAGATTAAATGGCAAGTTGCATATAGTGAACATTCTGCGTTTCATGACTTAGATGACTGGGGTAGAAACAACATATTTTAAAATTCAATGGGTAATTATTAAAGCACAAACTGAAAAATTTAGGTCAATTAAGGCTCTGCTATTATAAAGCTAAGATATTTATCGAATCTCCCATTAAAAGAATGTGCAGCGGCGAGGTACCCAAGTTTGAGACCACATAGCGCCACCTCTGACAAGTGAATGGCGCTCGCCGTCAAATCTAAAGCCGAGATACTCCACTGCTATGCTCGTACCCCCGGGGGTTCCAATTGTCACTGCAGGAATATAGCAAATGCTTTGACGTGGTCCACTCGGGGAAAATAGGGGCACCAGACGCTAGGGTTCCTAGAGCCTAAATCTGGAAGAAAAGCTCTGTGTGTGAAAACATACGGGTTCTCTTCGAGGCCCGACCAGTGCCCAAAGGACTGGTACCACGGGAATCGGTGGCCCCACAGAGATCAAGTGTGCTGTTGCACTCTCAACAGACGGAGTTTGGATAGTCTCCAAACCCCTAAGCAAGAGGTTATAATGTGGATCTAGGCTTGCCTTGGAAAGGCTTGCCATATTATATAAATTGCTACTCATTGTGACTGTATCACACACAAAAAGCGATTGGTGGCAATCGTAAAGTGTTGTTATACTACACAATGGGGGCGCTAGTCTACGCCTAAGTTTCACTCGGTGGTAAGACCACGTGGGGTTAGGCCGAGTAGGCAGGTACTCACGTTAATCTTGTTCCACATACTGCTATGCTCGTACCAAATTTTGGATCAATTGGCCAAGCCCTTTACAAATGGCTGACTTATTTCCAAAATATTTTGATTCTGTCCCACAGTGCACAATTTTTTGTGCATTAGGTCGCTTCTTAAACAACCTTGTTTTAGAGTTTTAATATTATTCCCTATTAGTTATTAAGCTATTTTTTATTTATCATTATTTGAAAGCTCAAAAGTTTGCGAGAATTATATTGCTTTCAATGTACTTCACTAGAATTAAAATGTACAGAAAAGCGATAGAGCACTTAACACCTCATACCAAAAAATTTAAATATGTATATATATTACTAGCTTACCCCAGTGTGCCTCGCTATATCCATTCTCAAAAATTACAATAAACACTTGGAAGAAAAGTATGACCAACTTTTAACTTGAAAACGCACACTATTCTCACATTGAAAATGTTTAAGTTTATATGCAAGGTACGACGCACAGTGCTCCATAGACAAAAATATAAAAAATAACTATATCTTGTATTGTACCGAAAGTTATACTGTTCAATAGCTAAGACCATAATTCGAAACCATGTGAAAACATTTTTTAAGTTTTAGCTCCAATTGACGGAACCAGAGGGCGCAAAAGTCAGATATTTATGTGCTTTAATTATTAAAAATATAACTTAAAACGATTTAATTTTGGAAGCAGAAGATCGAAATTTGGTTTTTCTGGTAGCTAACATTATTAACAATAATAAGTTATTACAAGGTTTTGCAAATATTTTGTTAAAGTGCCTTCTTATTGCACGTAAAAAGTCATCATCAGTTTTTTGCTAGACTATACGTTTTAATAGGATAATAATTTTGTACTTTTCCGCTGGCCCGTAACATACTAAATGAACCTGGTTACATTCGACTAAGAAGGAGGGACACTGCTCTCTCTCTCTCTCATCCGCATATCAGAGGGATGACCCGCAAACAATTTTGGTCTAGCACTGTTTGGACTTAACAAGATATTTATTTTATTTTTAGACTTAAGATATGAGTAATTATTGATGGTTCAAAATATACTGAAGATACAATAAATAAAAAATGACAAAAAAAAATCTTTTTATGGAAGGTAACACTCCCACTATCCTAATCCAGTATGCATTTTGCTATACATTGACCATTACTGTGGGGATTACTTGTGCAAAGTTTCAAGACTCTACCTATCACGATAAGGATCACGATAATAATTTTTCACTTAATTTGGGAGATACCACGCCCACTGTCCCAATCCAGTCTGTATTTTGCTAGACTATTCAAATTACTCAGAGGGTTACTTGTGCAAAGTTTCAAGACTCTATCTATTGTACACGATAATAATTTTTCACTTTGTATAGGAGGCACCACGCCCACAATTCCATTTCAGTCTGTGTATGGCTTGTTAATTCGAAGCTACTACTTAATTCACTTTTCTATATAGAGGATAATATTTTTTTACTCTGTATGGGGGGTACCAAGATCACTATGATTTTCTAGAGCATTCGCATGGGTATGAGGGTTACTTTTATTTACTTTCAAGACCATACCTATTATACTACTCTATGTAAACGCTAATAATTTTTCACTTTGTATGGGAGGTACAACGTCCTCTGTCTAAATTCATTCTAGGTTTTGGTATATTTTACGCATTTGCACAGGGGTTGCATAAGTAACCCCTGTGCATTTGCACAGGGCTTACAATCTAGATTGCAAGGCGCAATCTATTTTAGTTCGTCATGAACACGATAATAATTGTTCACTTTGTATGGGAGGTACCACGCTCACTATTCCAATTCAGTCTGTGTTTAGCTAAACTATTTACGTTAATATGATGGTTACTGGTGCGAAATTCCAAGGCGTATCTGTTGCAGTTCCCTAGATACAGGATAATAATTTTCCACTTTGTATGGGAGGTAACTCGCCTACTGTACCCATTAGCTCTATATTTTGGTAGATTATGCTCATTAGCACAGTATTTATTCGTGTAAAGCTTCAAGGCTCTATTTTTTGTAGTTTGCCATGAACACGATAATAAAATTTCACTTTGTATGGGAGATACCACGCCCAATACTCCATTTCAGCCTGTGCGAAATTCCAAGATGCTACCTAATTCAGTTCTCTAGATACAGTATAATATTTTTTCACTTTGTATGTGAGTTACCACACCCGCTATTCCAATCCAGTCTATCTTTCTCTAAACTAGGTGCGTTTATATAGAGGTTACGGGTACGAAATTTACTTTGTATTTACTTTGTATGGGAGGTGCCACGCCCATGTCGAATATAGAAAAATAGCACCCTATTTTAGCAACCGTATATCTTATAACAAACTGTGAAAATTTCAAAAAGATCTGTTGACTAGTGTTGGCAAGCATACAAACAAATCCATTTTGTGCTTTATATATTAGCCGTTTATTTTGAAAGTGACATAAGTCACTTTAATGATTACATTGAATAAAATGTAACGGTATTTCTTCATTTGTACAAAAACTTCCAATCAAATGTTAAGCGCCACTTACCCAATGATCATGAATTTGGTGTAATAGAAATGGCTTTGAGAAAAGCAAAATATATACATATATACTCTAATTCCTAAACATATCGATTTAAAATGAAAGTGACTTAAGTCACTTTTAAAATAAACAGCGCATTTGTATATAGGATTTTCTTCAAAAACAAAATAAAAGACTTTCTAAAATAAATTATTCACATTAACTTTTCGGGATGTAAATTTAACTAAAGTTATGGGTTGTTTTTCATAGAATGTGTTCCTACTGATTTAACTAAATTTTTTTTATTTCTACATTATTTTATTTAAATTTTTATAAGTTTTTTTTTAAGTTTTGTGAAAATATGTTTTCATCAAATAAATTCTGTTAAATTGAATAAAATTAGTTTATATGATAAATCGTGTATGAATTGGAATAATTAAGTTGATTTAGCTGTTTTTGTCTTTAAGGTTCTACTAAGTTTTTTCGTATTACCTACGAAATTTGGTTCAGTGTGGTAACCATTTTATGGTCATATAGTAACATAACCTTGTTTATCGTGACCATAGTAACGTTTAAAACAACTATAAGTTAGTTATCGCCACCATATAACTATAAAAAGAAAATATGATGGTTATTGTAAACATCATACCGTAACCATGTTTTTTCTTTGCGTGTACCTGATGTTCGGTCAGATACTCCGATAGCGGTAGGTTGCAGCATAAATTTAACTCATCCTATACTTTTTTTTTTTTTAAATTATCCCTAAAAATGCTGATGTTTCTCTTCAAATTCTCATTGGGTATAACGCCTCCCGCAATGAGCATCCGTTGCAGGCTTTTAACTATTTTTCTCTATTTATGCCTTCCATCGACATCTGCGTCTCCCCAACAAAATATCGATGTTCGGCCCAAAACACTGCCTTAAGGAGCAGACTACTTTCTGTGGTGCTATGTAAAGTCATTGGTCTATGCGGATAAGCCACAAACGCTTGAACATTTGGAACACAACATTCGCCGTGTTATTGCTGATATACGGCCACAAATGTTGGAAAAAGGCATCGAAAATTGGACGTCTAGATTAGACTACATCCACGCCAGCCGTGGCGGTCATATTCCAGACATCATATTTAAAATGTAATGCCACAAGATTATCTTTCGGATAAATAAAATTCATGTCAATCGAATAATCCATCGTTGTTTTATTGCAACTTAAAGTTCTATACCTCTATAAGAAAACACCCTTTATATATGACGTCCCTTCAGGTGGCTGCACTCAATAAATGATTTAATTTCAAAACATGTCTTTTGTTTTATTACAGGGAAGAGTGTAAAAAATATTCGTTTAGCTCCGTTGAGTGTTTACTTTTATTCGCACATTTGAGCCATTCTTAAGGGTTGGTTTTCAACTTTAAATCCCTATAAATGAAAAGTGGGTATTCGTGAGTGAGTGCGTGTTTGTATGTGAAACAGTACATAACGAGTTTTATCCTTTTTTTCTAATATCAAGTTGCGGTTTTTTTAAACTCTATTGTCTTGTTGTTGTTCTAAATTTAATGCTACTTGGTGTTTTTCTTTTAGATTAGATTTATTGTTTTCGATCAAAATTAAGGGTGGCAAAAAATAAATAAAATGAACTGCACTGAACTGAACTGAAGCAAGAAGAAAGACTAAAGTATTGTGTTTATTCTGAAACAATTTTGTTGTTGTGTTGAAATGTTACAAGTTTTTTTATTTGTTCTTTGTATAATATTTTATTTATTTTTTTTTTTTTTTTTTTTTGTTTCAGAATCTCTTTTGTCCTAAGCAGGTTAATATTGCTCAGTTACCAGTTGTTTTTGTTTTTCATACGCAATTTTCCTCTTTTGTTTTTTTTTTGTCTCATTATTTTCCAACAACCACACAACAATGGGTAACATTCACAAAAACAACAAGCTTATCTGAACATCTTTATCGTCTTGAGTTTTATTTTTTATCATTTTCATCATTTAAATAAAATCTACATAAACTCTATCAAGGTTTCCCTTGCTATCACTCCAGTATTATTGCGTTTATGTCAACACTGAAAAGCAATTTTTGGAGCATTTATCACGGCTCACCTGCTACACGCCGGATCTTTTGTTAAGATTCATTGAGGTGTTTCTTTTTGCTTCTTTCGTTTTAATTTGGTTCTTAGTTAATTTTTTATTACGATTTTAATATTCTTCCTAATGCTATTGTTTTTGTAACAACACCATATTGTTGTTTTGGCATTAATGTTTACATTTGTTTGTTGTTACATTTTATAACTCCCTTTTAATCTTAAACTTACTCTACGATTTTAATAAAATATTAGTAAAATATACCTGTTTGCGTATAGAGGCATTTAGCTTCTCAGAATCGTGAATTGAAAATAATAATAATTTGTATAAAAATGGATTATTCCTGAAAAACAGAAATACGAGCCCCCTTGTATGGGGACACCCTGTTTTATTTTTTTTTATTTAATTTTGTTGTAGCGGCAATAACTATTCTATGTAAATTTCGAGTGTCTGCCTAATACAATTCAAAACACAATATTTCATCATGTCTTTTTAGGGGACACCCTTTAATTTTTAACTTTATTTTTTATAACCGCTCTTACAGCGGTTATTTATATACACATATTCGGTAAAATTTAAGTGTCTTCGTATAATGGTTTAAAACCTAATATTTTACATGTCAAATTTACGAATTCTATGGGTTAAACCATTAATTTTTAGGGTTCCATAACCTAAGGGTAACCCTATTGTATTTGCTAAAATGTCTGTTCGTCTGTCAGCGCCTTTTATTTCTGGAACCGTAATAGCTAGACTCTTGAAATTTTCATAGATGATGTATAGCTGTTGCCGCTATAGTAACAAATTGTAAAACTTATAGGGTGTTCCGATAGAGAGATGTTATTTACGAATATGTGTTTATTTCATGAACTGTAGGAGGCATAGACTAAAGATTTACAAACAGTAATTAACACTTAGTTCGCTATATAAAAAGGTATAAAAAAAAACTTAAAAATGAAAGGGTGTTCCGATAGTGATGTGATTTGTATGTATAAGGCCTAAGTTTTGAAATATTACAGGTCGATTCTTGAAATTTTTAGAGAAGGTATATATATATGTATACCTGTGGTCGCTATAGCAAAAAATACTAAAACTTATAGGGTGTTCCGAAAGCGACGTATTAATTATGATTATGTCTTTATTTCTTCAGCTGTAGGAGGCAACCACTTACAATTTGCAGACAGTAATTAAAAATATGTTCGCTTTATAAACAAGTATACAAAATTGAACCTAAATATTAAAGGGTGTAGTAAAGTGATTTGCATGTATATGGTCTAAGTTTTGAGCCATAACAGGTAGAATCTTTTACAGGAGGTGTATTACTATGGCCACTATAACAAATAGTAATAATTAAAGGGTGTTCCGACAGTGCCGTGATTTGCATGAATATGGCCAAATTTCTTAACCATAATAGGTAGGCTTTTAAAATTTTCACAGATGGGGTATTACTATGACCCCTATATAAAATAATAAAAATTAAAGGGATTTCCGACAATGACGTGATTTTCATGTATAACGCCTTATTCCTTGAACTGTCATAGGTAGACTCTTAAAATTTTGTACAAAAGATGTGTTGGCACGGCCGAAGTGACAATTACTAAAAATTAAAGAGTGTTCTGACAGTGACATGTTTTTCACGTATAGTGACTTATTTTTTTAATCGTAATATATAGACTCTTGATATATTTATAGAAGGGGGATTAACATGGTCGCTATAACAAATAATAAAATGAAAGGGTGTTCGGACAGTGATATCATTTTTAGGTAAATAGTAGGGTTTGGGATTTTCCGTACTTTTCCACAAAAAATATTCGAATTCCCGGGAAACACAGCTCTTAAAGAAAATAACTTTATTTACCGAAACAGTATTTAAAAATTCATAGTTTTATTACTATTCCAATAATGAGGCATATTTTCGCGAATATGACTTTAATTTTAAAATTAAACTGTGCCCCATAAGACAAAAAAATTAACAACTTGAATTTTTAACGTCGTACTAAACATAGTACGGAACCCTACGTGTGTGAGACTAACTCACACTTGACTGATTTATTTTTAAATTTTATTAGGTAGACACTTAGTGCCAAATTCATAAACAAAATTTTTTGATTTATAAAAGGTTTATAAGACAAATTTTCATACAAAATTTTTTTATTAAACCTTGCATAAACCGACAATATTTTTTTAATGAATATGGCTTTTGAAATTTACACAGAGTATTTAAAACCATTTCCGTTAAATTAAGGGAAATCAAAAATAAGACATAAAATAAAAGGGTGTGCCGGGAGTGACGTGACTCTACGTTAGAGCCTATCTTAGAACCATAATTGGTACACCTGAAGTTTACACGGAATGTATATTACTATGCCTGCTATAACAACTATTACTATAAATTAAAGAGTGTCCCGATAGATTTAAATCCCGATAAATTTTTGGAATCTTAAGAGTCAGTAAACATTTTTATTTTCATAGTACTCCAGCCCTGTCTAGAACTAACTAAATTGTAACATTCTTGATTTATGTTTATATAAGGAATAGATAATTTAGTGCAAGGCCTTTTTGCTAAACGTTTTTAAATCGCCTCAATTAGTTTCCGGCATTATTCGGCTTATATATTTTTCCATTCTTTCTAGTGAGAAATCGTAAGGCCTTTTAATTAGATGAAGATTTAATAATTCTTCCAAATAACTCCAGCCATACTCCATCAGATTAAGATTCGGTGACTTTGGTGGAGTTTCAAGCACTTGATGTAGTGTAACCAGCTCCTAACAGTGTCAGCATTTTGCTTATGAATTAGTGAAGTATTTTGGCAAAATAATTGTTAGTAAATTAACAACACCGAAACAGAAATTATAAAAGTTTTGATTAGGCCTCATTTAATGTCCAGATACTGTGTATATGTTTTGTTTTGTTTTTTTTTTTTCAAAATAGATAGATGGACACCATTTCTGAACTAAAAATATAAGAAGTAATCTGCAAGAATTTGATTTAAAAAAATAAAAGATGCGCCAAAATTAGCGGGATAAAAAGTAAAGACTATGTGAGTGTCAAGCATCTCCATATTACCTTTCAAAAGTAAAGCTATTTTAACCAGCACCCGTCTTTTTAAGCCTATGTCTATAACGGTTTCAAAGATAGGGCCACATAGACATCACCTATTGGGATACCTTTTAATTTACAATTTTAAATTAAAGACCTGTTGTTATAGAGGACTTCGCCACTAAGATTCTTTGTAAATTTCAACTGACTGTCTATAACGGTTCAAAAGTTTGGCCATATACATCAAATTACATGAACTATTGGGACACCCTTTAATTTATAATTACAAATATTTATACTTATTATTATACCAGACAAAGTAGTGGACATTCTGCCTAATTTTTAAATGTTTGTCTATAACGGTTCAAAGGTTACGGCCATATAGGTCAAATTATATCATTTATGGGGACACCCTTTATTTCTTAATTCAAATTGCATACTTGTTTGCAATAAAGGTTCATTGTAAATTTCAGCTGTCTCTCTATAAGAGTTCAAGAGTTTGGCCACATACAAAGAATTACATTAGCTCTTGGGACACCCTTTTATTTCCAAATCCAAATTTTATACTTTTTTGTTATAGCAGACTTAGCAATACAGGTTCTTTGTAAATTTCAACAGTCTGTGTACAACTGTTAAAGAATATGGACATATACATCAAATTAAATGAACTATTGGAGCACCCTTTAATCTATAATTTTGAATATTTTTACTTTTTATTATAACGGTCATAGTAATCGATATTCTGTTAAATTTGCAAGGTTTTGTCTATAACGATTCATGAGGTAGGCCCATATAGGTCAAATTACATCACCTATGGGGACACCCTTTAAATATTATATTTATTTTTTTATTACTTTCTGATGTTGGGAGCTATAGTGACACGAAAAAAACATGCATGTTGTATGGGGACACCCTTTAATTTTTAAAAAAATGAACTGTTTTAAAACGGGACCAAACTTGTAGCATAACCTTTCAAATGAAGAAAAAATCGGTTTAGAAATGGCTGAGTTCTGCGGGCACATACACAAAAAAGCAACATTTGACGAATTGATAACCTCCTTCTTTTTTGAAGTCGGTTAAAAAATATATCTAAATCGGCTCCTATATAATAAAGTGCTAAGGTCAAGAGCTTTTTGAAGTCGATTAACAAGGCCAGCTAATGGCAATGGTAGCTAGCAGTGACAACCTTTAAATAAGAATACATTATGTGGATGCTAATATCATGTCATGCAGTGAAATATCTAAACCTTTGAACTAAAGTTACTTAATTGTTTTATGACAAATCAAAGAGAACATTGTTGCAGCATATGGAAATAGAACATTCTTTATGTCACTAGGACTTAGGACATGAAAAAGTTTTACCAGTTTCTTATCAATCGAATTAAATTTCCAATGATACATTGAAAACTACTTTTCTACATGTGTCGTTCTTTCATTGCCTACACATGAGTAAAATTTCAAATTGTTACAATGTGCCATGAATAGATACATTTTGGTCTGTCTTATTTATTCATGTGACTCTTTTGATGTTGTTTTTTTTATAACTTAATGTGTGAAATGTTTTTGTTGTAAAGAAGTTTTATCATTCAACCTTCATCCTGCAAATGCTTTCATTGTTTGATTTTTTTTTTTTGGTTATCCTATTCTTTTAGTAAATCTTGTAGCAAAGTGTTTGTTGTATTTTATAGTACGACGAGTAACTTTATCTTTATTTACATTTTTTCTATCTTTTATACCCAAAACGTTGCACAAGCAGTGCAATTTAATAAAATTGACAAGAGAACAATGTTTTCTGTTGCACTTGTTCCAGTTGTAAAACATCAAGCCTTGAGTCTTTTATACGAGTTAGTAGTTGTGTGAATATTTTGGTATTAAGATAAGGAAATGTGATTTCTAAAGTCAACAACAAATTGTAGATATTTACTCATATATTCATCGCCACACATTTATACATACATATGAGTACAAGCATACATGCATCTGTGTGTATTTAAGGATATGTATTGTTTAGAAATCTTTGAATTACTTTACATACATACATACACATACATATATGGACTAAAGTTTTTATGAATGTACGAAATATGCGTTTGGATTTCAGATTATGACAGTTTTGCTGCTGAAATCATGTTTATGCCACCATAAAACAGTAATTTAGGAATGTGATTGTGATTTTCTTAAGTGTTTTTGTTTTAATTAAAACCCACTTTTAAACAATGAAGGAAACAATGAAAATATTTTAACTTTTAATTGAAATTTTGGAAAGAAATAAACAGAAATATCAAAAATTATTTTCTTTTACAAGACAGACAGACTGATACAAAATGAAGGTTTCAGCTTTAACTTTTTTTTACGTAAAATATTGTAAGTTTTAGAGCACATGAATATATATATATATATGTATATATATATGTAGTATGTATTTATTTTAGTTCAAGTATATGCAGAGGAAAATTTTGGTGTGGTATGGTTGCAATAACCACATTATGATTTCTGTAAAAATATATGTTTGTGGTTGCAATGAATTAATTTTAGTTGTATTTAACGCATATATTTTGCTACGTTTTGGTTAAAATTTCATCATTAAATGGTTCTACATCCAAAAAATGCAACATGGTTGGTTTTAACCATACCATTTTTGCAATACTTCATACCATAAGCATAGTTTTTCCCAAATAATAGGTTGGGGAAAAGAAATCCATTATTTTTTTTCGATAGATGCCATAGTGATCGATATCTCGTAAAGTATCGATCAAACAATTTCAAATTTATTTTCATTGTCAAGGTCACATTTCGCACCAAAAAAATTATTTTACTGATTTTTGTTTCGTTTGGGTGTTAAAAATTGAAGTCAACAGAGAGAAAATTCAGTACATTTTACAGTTTTTCTTTGATGAAAACGAAAATGCCAGCCATATTTTCGTATTTAACCCATTTCTCATAAATACCATTAACAAATTTTACAAAAAACAAGTAAGAGTGCTCTTATTGTGTTGCTTCTTATGTTTCTTTGAATATTTGCTTGAAATTTTTTTTTAAAAATTTGTTGAAAATCTTTTGTAATTTTTTTGTCAATTTGAAAATTTGATTGAAAATTTTTTTGTATATTTTCTTTGACAATTTTTTGTGTAAAATTTTTTTGTAAAATTTTTTTCTAAAAATTTGTTGAAAATTTTTTGTATTTTTTTTTTTAATTTTTGTAAAATTTTTTTTACAATTTTTTTATAAATTTGTTTTTGAAAATAATATTTTTTATTTTTTTGAAAGGAATATTTTTTTTTTTAATTTTTGTAAAAATTTTATGTAAAACTTTTATGTAAAATTTTTTTTTTAAATTTTATGTAAAAATTTTTTTTAAAATTTTATGTAAATTTTTTTTTTAAATTTTATGGAAATTTTTTTTTTAAATTTTGGAAATTTTTTTGTAATAACTGTTTTGGAAATATTTTCGTAAAAATAAAAACAAATTTTTTAATTTGTAAATTTTTCCATAATATTTTTTTTAAATTTTTTTGTAAAAATTATTTTAAAATGTTTTTGGAAAAATATTTTGGAAAATTTGTAGTAAATATATTGTAAAAATTTTATTATAAATTTTTTGTAAAAATATTATTTAAAATTTTTTGTAAAATTTCATTTATGTAGAAGGGTATAAAAATTATAAAATGTACTGAATTTTTTCTTTGTTCACCTCCATTCTTAACACCCTGTAACTAACAACTGAATGGACCAAACAAAAAAATAGTAAAAGAATATTTTTATTGTGAAAGAATATTTTTATTGACAACGAACATAAGTATATTCGAAATTGTTTCATCGATACTTTACGAGATAACGATCACTACGGCCATCTATATCTACATCTCTCCGTTGCATTTCTTTTTCCTCAACCATTATTATTTTTAACCATAATATATTAATAATAAACAAAATATGTTAAGTTTATTTGTATGTAACCAAAGATTTGTTTTTATCATCAGATTTTACTGATTAGTGTTTTTTTTAAATAATAAAAAATTTATAAACAATTATCTTTTTGTGAATTTGTATACTTACTTAATTAATATTTATACTATAAAGTGAATAATATACTTTGCTAATTTATGTATTAATGAAATGAAATTATCGTGTACTTTTTATAAAATAAAAAAAAATAAATAAAAATTTTATTATCAAAAATGTTAAAACAAACGGTCCTATCCCATCTAGCATTTCATAATTTTTAATTATACTCTAGTAGTATTATTTATTTCTCATAACGCATAATTCCTTTTTTTAAATTTATTATTATATAGTAATCCAAACAGACTACTATTGGTAAAAATATACTCTAGTAGTTTAAATTAACCTTATGAAGTTTATATTTGATTGCAATATAATAAATTTTCATTATATTATGGTCAAATTTTGGTTATTTTTAACTAAATGTTCTTATCAGCGTTAATAATATGGTTGTAACATAACAATATTGTTATTATAGCATTAAACTAATATATTTTGACTACAGCCATATTAGTAAATCATAATATGTTGCTCTTCGATCATGGCTACCTCAACCATGTTTTTTTATATGCGTGCAATCCCTTAGTTAATGAAGATAACCTTGAATGAGAATAACCCAGAACTCTAAAAGCAGCTAAACAACATTGTTGTGGTATTATCACATCTTAGATACTCTGTAACGATATCTGGTTGCGGTTAAATTAAATTGTTGTTACGCCCACAAGATGCAACATGGTTAGTTCGAACTATACAAATTTTGCTTAACTTCAAACTGCAACCAAAGTAATATAAATATTCCAAAATAAGTAAAATAATATTATAACAAACAAAATATGTTAAGTTTGTTCATATGTAATTATCATTATTACAATATTAATATAAAGATATATTTTTTTTTACTAAAATTTTATTGAAATATTTTTGTTATATCCAAAATTTTTTTGTAAAAATTTTACCGTTTTTTTTTTTGGAAAAATTTTAACGAAAATTTTTTGTTAAGATTTTATACAAAATTTTTAGCAAGAATTTTATCGCAAATTTTTTATAAAATTTTGTAGAAAATTTATTGAAAATTTTTTCTAAAAATTTTATCAAAAATTTTTCTTAAATATTTTATCAAAAATTTTTTCTAAAATATTCAATCGGCCCTATTCTCATTGACGTTGTAGTTTGAAAACGAAATAAAAACGACAATTTGGCAATACCGTTGGCGTTAACGACACTCCTCGTAAATATATCGGTATTCTCTATTTTGGAACAAAGATAGAAACGACAATAAAACATTCGTTCTCTGTCGTCATCATTGTAGGCAACGCAATTCAAACGACTACAAGAAAAAAAATTTAAATGAAAAAAAAGTACATTAAGTAAGTTCGAAATTTTAGTTTCTTAAAGGAAAAACATACCGCTGTGCGAAGGATTTTCAAAAGGGCATAAAACTCTAAAATTAAGTGATTTTTGAAGCGAAACTGCTGAGAAATTAAATCCGTTTGGGCCTCCAGTTTTTTATGTAGGAGGTTGGCATAAAGCAAGTAAAACTAAATTAGGATAAAATATCCATTAAAATGTTTTTTTTTTTATTAAAATAAATCAAGATAAAAATGAAGCTCTGATTTCAGAGCAACAGGGGAAGGATGTTATAAACAGGTGCGATTTTCACCATTGGAGGAAGCGGTGTCAAACCTATTAACATTTTAAAAACAAATTAACTCGTAAGGAAACTACTAAGCGAGTTTCTTACTTAGAATCTGGGATGGCAAAAATGTTGACGTTCTGTCGTTGCATCTTCCGATGTATATTTATATCCATTATGTCATCATCATCCCTTGAACTTGAAAAATTAAATTCAATACTCGCCATAATTTGTTAAAACTCACAGAGAAATAACAAACTTTTCAGAAATTTACAAAAATGACATAAATAACAACACAAAAAATTGCAATGCTACCACACTTTATTAATTTTTCTTTTTGTTTTCGATAGCGTTTCTTCATCGTTCAAAATATATTTCAAGAATACGAATTTAGGAACGAAACGACGATAAAAACGACAACGACAAAGAAACGACTATTAAAATTAAAACGCCAAAGGGAATAGGGCCGAATATTCCGTTAGAATGGTAAATATTCCGTTAGAATGGTCAGACTAAAGTCTAAAGCACATTGGGGGTCATATTGACAAAATTCGATTTAGGATTTTGCATTTGTAGTGTGAATTTTTCAAAAACAGCTATATTTGTATGTACATATTTATACATAAAGAAAAAAGACTTTTTAACCCCTTCGGGCCGAACAGTTACTTTTAAGTAACTGTTACTCCAAGTTTTTCTCTTATAATAAGTTTTTCTCTTTATAATAAGGACGATCATCTATCTCAAATCACAAATTCTTTTGTATGGACAGGAGGCGTAATAGTTGGCGTAAACACGCCATTTTCTATTTTTTCTTTTAATGGTGATGACTAAAACCTCTGTGCAAAATTTAGTTCACATCGGACCACTTTTCCTATTTTTGTGCAAAAATACACTATGTCGCACAGTGGGTGGGGCAGAATCAAAATATTTTGGAAATAACTCAGCCAATTGTAAAGGGATAGGCCGATTCATTCAAAATTTGACATGAGCATAGCAGAGGAGCATCTGAGTTTAAGTCTTGATGGTGGAAACCACGCACTAGCCAGGGGTGATGTTATGTATTATCTAAGTTGACACCTCACAACTGCAAATTTTTAGAACTTAACATTTTTTATTTATTGTTTGATTTTCAATACATTCTCTTAAAGGTCTAGGTAATACCTACAATGTGATATATTAATCTATAAATTATGTTTTAAAATGAGCGAGTTATAAGAAAATTCAAAATTAAAAATTTTGATTTTACGATACCCTGGTCCGGTTTTTTTTCGAAATATGTAGTACAATTTTCAGCAAATTTTTTTTTCTGTTACTTAGTGAGCAAAATTTAAAATATGGTAGTAAAATTTTAAGGTTTTATCTTTTCTGGGTTAAAAACTAGACTACTTTCAATTTAAAAATTCTCCTGTTAACATAACAGTAGCATAACATAACTATAGCATAACATAACATAAATTAGTAACATAAACTGATGAAAAAATGTATTAAATATGTTAATATGTACTCATATTTAAAAGCA
The DNA here is from genome assembly GCA_949628195.1 of Phasia obesa. Lineage (NCBI taxonomy): Eukaryota > Metazoa > Arthropoda > Insecta > Diptera > Tachinidae > Phasia > Phasia obesa. The sequence continues at coordinate 105,220,247 of OX451219.1, forward strand.
CATAGTTTTGCATTTAAGAAAGATATTTAGCTGAATCTTTTTTTCTTTCATACATTTATATACCCAAGAAAAATATAATATTAGGGAAAATTTTTAAAATTCGTTGCTGTTATCTGTTTTTAAGGGAGTACTCTAATCCTTTTTTTTCGTTGTGGATCGGATAGGTAATAAGGGCAGATGATTTCTTTTCTATTCTTTAGTTTAATACGTCTAGTTTGAAAAGTTACCTTCCACATCTCGAAGGAAGCCGGAGTTTTTTTTTGTATTCATAGTTGTTCTCAATGCTAATTTAAAATTCGTAACTTATAACATTGTAAAGTACTCTATTTTTTTCCCCAGTTTGACTTGATTTATGGCTTAGTTGACCATCGCACAGAGGGGTATTTTGCCAATCTAGCCGGACATTTAGCCAAAAATTAATTTGAGAAATGTAAAAATTTTAGTACGCAGCTCGACAGACAACAAAATTCTACATCGTATAGTGAATTTTCAAGGCGTTTGCTTGAGATTTGTTGTTTTGGGACAATGTTAAAGTCAGGAAAGTTGAGTAAATCGCATACGTTTTTATTGACTTTAAACGATTTTGAGACGTTTGCAATATAGTTTTTGATGGCTAAACGAATAAAGATTTTGTATCGATTTTTTTTCTGTGAAAGGGTTTATTAGTAGCTACTTATATTAATTTTTAGAATTTTTTTTTTTAATTTTTAATGATAAGAAATATCGTTCAAAATTAAAAAAAGTTTTTTTTTTGTAAAATTTTTGCTCAAAAAAAAAGTGAAAAGCTTTTTAAGAGTGATCTTCATCGCGATCCTAAAAATGTTATATATCACTATAAAATTTACGATCTCTTCTTTTATGCTGTAAAAAAAAAACGTTGCGCATATTTGCGCCATTTTTTTGCGATTTATTGAAAATTTTACCTTTTTATGTTTTTTCTTATCTTGCATAGGTAATTACGAGTAAGAAACCCTTTTATATTCATAAAATGTTTTGGGTTTTAATAACTCAAGGTAGATGTTTTTTATTTAAATCATTACATCAACACCGTTATTACCCGTACAAAAAAACAATTTAAATATCAAAAGAGATATAGGCGTAGATGCCCTTTCTTTCGGACTATCTACTTTGCACGCCAGAATTCGCTTATGTGAGAGCATATTACACCTGTCATATAAACTGACAGCGAAAAAATGGCAAATAAAATCTGATGCGGACAAAGGCATTGTTAACGCGAGGAAAAAAAATATCGAAGAAAAATTTAGATGTGAATTAGGGCTAGTAGTGGGTGTACCGAAAGCTGGATTTGGAAATATCAACGATGGTAACTGTAGCAGACGATTTTTTTTCAATCCAGATTCGAAAGAGGTCTTTGAAGATTCCGACGAAGAAGAACCATGGCACTCATCATCACCTTAGTGCAAAGGAGAAGTTATTTTAAATAAATTAATTGTTATAATTTTAAATAAAATTTATCGTTACAATCTAAAATAAGTTATTACTATGAATAAATTAATTATTATACTATAAAGTAACAAATTACAAAAATATTTTTTTTAATAATATTCTTGGGGAAAAAAAATTTTTTTTTTTCACAGGGACGTTTTGGGGGTGGGATTGGAGGAATACCTCCCCCTGCCCATTAAAATAAATTTTTATGGTTTTAAGAAGTATGTAATCTATTTCTTTTAATAATTGCATTATTTTTACAAATAATTTTTTATTTCACCGCCCAAAAAATGGGGCGGGGCTAAAAATGCGTTTAAGAATCTCTTGAGTCCAACTTTAAGTTTTTGAACATTCTTTGACCTTAAAAGTTGTAATTGCAAAACAAAATGACGGGAACATAAAAAAAATTTGTATTTTTCAGAGGTACGATTAGTTCTTCCAAGGGGAACTTTTTTCTCCTTCATCCGATTTTTCCTATTTTATAACATTGACAGCCTATGAACATAACAGATTTTTCTGCAAAGTTTTCATTAACCTAGGGGCACTCAGTACACTTTTAGAGCCAATATAAGCTAAAACAAAAGTAACGTCCGGCTAGATTGGCTAAATACCCCTATGTGCATCGTAGAGCAGGGAAAAAATTTGATCATTTTTAGCCCCTCTTAAAATTATATGTCACTCGTTTACAGAAATCTACAATTTTCTCAAACTTCCATTAGTCTGACAGTAGGCCTAAATTTATAGAAGTACCCTTGAAACTGGGAAAAAAATCAATGCTGTTCCTAGATCCTCTAGCTTATATAGTATAAGAATCGCAAAAAATATATTTAAAAGCAGCGCTATGGAAAATCTATGCTTTCTGCTATGGTATCTCGGTGAAACGTTACATTAAGCGGTCTGTTACTTTTTTACTGACAAAATTGCTATATCCCATCCACACTTGCATTTTATGGTACCTAATTGATAAAACAATAATTTTTATGAGATATTTTAATTTTAGGTAATTGCAGTTACTTATAATTTGTAATTTCCAACTACATTTAAAAGGCATTTATAATAATTTTCCAATAAGAATTAACTCCCATGGTAAATCTAAAAATTATTATTAATAAAATTTTTGGGAATTTAAATATTAATTATTTAATATTATGCTAATTACCCATAACGTTTTATAATAAAAATGCAATTTATTTGTTGCGGGAAAAGAGCTATTCCCTATACGTATTTCACTGGTTGCTCAGGCCAGATCATTTATGGTTTCAATTACAATTAATAATAATTTTCATTAGTCACTTCCAATTCCTTATTACATGTACCTTTGTTGGAATTGTAATTAAAATATAATTCAGATCTCCCAGGTCTGCACTGAAGTCAGCGAAAACAAATCAAATACAACCTTGAACTTTTTTATTTTATTTAGAAAAACTTACCTCAATAAATTTTAATTTGTAATATCCTTAGTTTTTTTTTCTTTCGTTTGTTTAAGTGATAAGTCAGTGATAATTAAATATCACAGTTAATGCTGCAGATGGATGTAAATGTTTAAATTATTTTTTCCTTAATAAATCATCACTCCACAAACTTTTTATATGCAATTTTTTTATAATTTTTAGATTTACCAACTACGCACAAACACTTTAAAAAATTTTAGTATTAAGGAAATTTTTCAAGTAATTTTATTACTGTAATTTACGATACACAACTACACAGACATTAAAAGAAAATTTTAATACTTGTAAGTAAATTTAATACTTGTAAGTAAAACACTTAATTTCAAAGTTTCTATGAATTTTTAATAAGAGCTAAACATTTTTTCAGCAGAATATTTAAAACACTAAAATTGATTTTTTTATGCCACATAAAAAAACTATCATCAACAACAAAAACTTTTTTTGCCACAAAAACGCTGAAATGAAAAAAATCATAAACAAAACTTTTGTTGTCGACTTTCAAACTTAATAACACACAATCATCACTCTTAAATAGAAATACATACATTACATACATATGTATGAATAAACACCCAGATTTTTAAAGAGAGAAAATTTTGTTTAATAATATAGAAAACTTTTTAAATTTATACACTTAAACTTGCTTTGGAGTTATATTTTCCGTTTATTATTTTTCTTTTATTTTCTTATTTTTTACCAAAACTTTAACCATTTCTTACTTTAATTCACTCTATTTTTTAAATATTTAACTTCAGAAGTTCTCTAACGTTTTTAAATATTTTTTAACCGTCATTTATGTTCAACCCGCAAAACATCACTCGCAAAACTGATTCCTAAACTCACCATTATTATCACAAACAAGTTATTTTATAATTTGTTTACTACAGAATACACTAAAATCAGTCAGAGTTTTAACAAAACTGAGAGTAAGAACAAAATGTAAGACAGACAAACTTTTTATGTATGAGAGTTACAAAAAAACTTATGTATATTGAGACATCTTTCAAATGAAATACAAAAAATACCTACAATTAAAACTGGGCAAGCGTACAATTTGAAGCTTTTCTATATTGCTATATTTTCCAACAACAACAACAGAAAGAAAAAACAACAACAAATTATACTCACCATAAAAAGAAAACGAAAAACACCCGCTAAGGCACCCACCCATATAAGAAAATCACCACCACCACCGTCATCAGTGCTACTAACAGCGTACACAACAATTATCAACAGCCAGCAACAATAACAATAGCAATGACAACAACAACAACAACATCATCATATCACGTCACAATTAATCAACAATACACTACCACCACCACTATGATGTTTAATGATTGAAATCAGTGTTGCCACTAGCTGAAAAAAATGGAGAAAAGTTTATTAGAAGTGAGAAATAAGTCGTAGGCTTCCGCATCATCGTACAATTAAAAATTCACCCTTTAATTTTTAATTGTTTTTAAACTTATTGTTATAGTTCACATTGTACTTACTATACACTTTGCGTAAATTTCAAGTGTGTATTTATTACGTTAAAATCATTTCTTCTATGGGGACACCCTTTAATTAGTTCTTAAGTTCACACACAGCCAGACAGACAAAAATTCTAAAAATTGCTGTTTTGTATTCCATTTTGATTGCTAAAAGTAGTTTTACACGACGTGTATTTGTCATATGATTTGTCACTTTTCCATGTGTAAATTCTATACACGTCGTGTGAACCCTTTCAAACATAACATGTGTATTTTCCATGTGTACAATACATATGACATTTTTCATTTGGAACGTGTTCTATTTCGATGCGACAAAGCATCTGACATTCTGTAATGCCAACTTGATATTTTGTTATTTTAGTTTTTTTGTGGTACCAGAAGTACTAATAGCGTGGCAAAAGCACTACGTTTCCATCTTTGCATCAGCTGTGGTTGGCAATACAAAACTGTGTGGCGGAAAAATTATATATTATAGGTTATGTCAGATGTAATTACACAAGTACTTTTGAAAGCAAAAATTATAAACCGTGTGTTAAATGCCTATTTTGACAAACACATGAAATTACATATGAGTTATCAAACTGACAAGTCATATGACAAACACACGTTGTGTAAAACCTCTTTAACTGCACACCAGTAACAAAGGTATTTTCAGGGTCATAATCAGTCACTCTTTCAATATTGTAGTTTTTAAAGCTGTATTGTTTTTTAATCTACTACTTTTTTCTTTTAAAAACACAAGTTTGCAATAGGGTCGGATTTTAGGCAGATATTTCTTTAAATCTTCCGCATTCATAAAAAAGTCATATCCGAACTATAGACGACTAATTCTGATTAAGTTTAAATTGTGCTTTGCTATCCCTGATTGACGCGAATTGTCTAGAACTGCTGATTAAATGGATCTTTAAATTTCGAAGTATTGCTAGGCATCCATTGTTGGGACTATAAAATCCAAGTCGTCTCAGTCCTAGCTTAAGATACACCCTCAAATCACAATCAACATTTTTTTAAATTTAAGAGTTTGGATGATGTTGTTCTTTTGTGGCGATGTTAAAGACATGTGCTACATTCTAGTGGACCCATTATTGCTTTAGTCCCACAGTAAAATATGACGTTGTCCTGATTTATTCTCTTATATAATTATATGTCCTGCCTTAAATGAGGTACAACCACAAAATATACGTTTTGTGACAAAAAAATATATTTTACTGTTAATGAAGCTGAAAAAATCTTTTTAATTTTTAATGTGTAAATTTATTCTGGACATACTGTGCATACATTTGTTTTTAGGGTTGCGTACAGAAAGGGTAAAAACATAATCCTATTGTTTTTGCAACAATGTCTGTCCGTCCGTCCGTCTATCAGCGCCTTTTATCTCTAGAACAGTAATAGGCAGATTCTTGAAATTTTCACAGAAGATGTATACTAAAATTTATAGGGTGTTCCGATAGAGACGTGTTTGTGTTTATTTTTTGAACTCTAGGAGACATACACTCAAAATTTACAAACAGTAATTAAAGCTTAGTTTGCTAGTAAACAAGTTTAAAAAATTCAAACTAAAAATTACAGGGTGTTCCGATAGTGACGTGACTTGCATGTATATGGCCTAAGTTTTGAACCATAATAGATAGACTCTTGAAATTTCCACAGAAAGTGTATAATTGTGGCCGCTATAGCAACAAATACTAAAACTTATAGGGTGTTCCGAGAGTGACGTGTTATTTGCATTTATGTCTTTAGTTCTTGAGCTGCAGGAGGCATACACTTAAAATTTTCAGCCAGTAATTAAAACTATGTTCGCTTTATAAATAAGTATACAAAGTTAAATATAAAAAAATAAAAGGTGTTCCGACAGTTCCGTGATTGGCATGAATATGGCCTAATTTTTGAACCATAATTTATTTATATTCTATTAAAATTTCTACGGCCTCTACAATAAATAGCAAAAATTAATGAGTTTACAGACATTGACGTGACTTGCCTTATGGTCTAATGTTTGAACTAAATATAATAGGTAGACTCTTGAAATTTCCCCAGAAGGTGTATTAATATGGCCTTTATAACAGCAGTGTCGTGATTTGCATGTACAGATATAGCCTTATTTTTTGAACCGTAATAGGTAGACTCTTTACATTTGTACAGAAGACACTTATGTATATACGGCAGCTATGAAAACTACTAAAAATAAAAGGGTGTTCCGACAGTAACATGTTTTATACTTACATTCCTTATTTGTGAATAGTAGTAGGCAGACTCTAAATTGCGAGTGCCGCTTTAAAAAATAATAAAATTAAAGGGTGTGCCGACAGTGACATGATTTGGATGTATGTATATGGCCTTTTTTTTTAACCGTAATAGGTAGACTCTTGAAATTTTTACAGTAGATATGTTGCCATCGCCGCTATAACAAATTAAAGGGTGTTCCGCAATAACATGTTTTTAATTTTTTTGAACCGAAATAGGAAGGCTCCTGATATATTCCTATAAAAAGTCCTTATATTTGAACAGTAAAAGGCGGACACTTGAAATTTTCACAGATTATATTTTACAATAAATTATCAAACAACAGGTAACGAAAATAAAATTAATAAAAAAAAGGTGTTCCCTAGATGTCTCGAATTTGAGGAATTTGACCAGACATTTATTATTTACACAGGCTTTAGTAGCATGCTTTAGTATAAAAAATAATTAAAAATTAAAGGGTGTCCCATAAGACGTGAAAAAATTACCAAATCGTATTTTTAAAGTTGTGCTGAACATAGTATGGAACTCTACTTGTGTGAGTATGACTCGCACTTGACTGATTTATTTTTTTTACTTTTAGACCTAAAATATGATTAGTTTAAGTACATTAAATAGAAAATTTAAAAAATTTTAGAAAAAATTATAAAAATTTATCTTTTTACTAGTAAAATGCCAAAATTAAATAAATTAAAAATGTGAAGTAAAATTAAAAGCTAAAATGGTCACACTGTTACGTGCTTACTCTACAAGTACACCATACATACATACTTCCTCCACCTATTAATGAAAGAAACAAAACGCAAAAAAGCAACACTAAAAAATAAAAATCAACAATTTATATGTTAGAATATATGTACGTAAATACGTAGGTTTTTTTTCCTTTTTGGTTCTTTATATTTTGTGCGTCTATCTACGGTAGTTGTGGAGCAGTAGAAGGTTAACAACAGCTACAAAAGCAACAATAAAAAACATAAGTTTTTCTTGTTTATGCTCAAATTGCTGTTACTTTTGTCAAACTCAGCCATTATAACCATAAAACAAACATTTTTGTTGTTTTATTACTTGTTTTTATTTGCTTTGTTTTTGTTTTTGTTTTAAGTTTTAGCCACTTGTCAACTCACATTTGTTTAGAAGGCAACATTAAGGTTTTTGAAAACACCTTTAATCAAGTTCACTTGCTCGTTAGTTTGTGAATAATCGAAACTGAAAAGCTCTATTTAATACAGCTTTAGTAGATAACAGTTCTGAAAGTTTCCATGGAGTGCGTCCTAACAATTCATGATAAAATTTCATTAATTTTTCCAACCATCAATATTGAATTTGAAATTTATTTGACATTTTGTAAAGTAGAGAAACTGTGTCATAGACACCCATTTAACAATAATTTGGATTTGAGATTGCAAATTTAGGAAACGTTTTTTTTATAGTAGAGAAGCGAGTTATGTACTTCCTATTGGAGTTTTAGCTTCAGTGAAAGTTATGTAGTTTTAAGGAAAGTTTCAAAGTGGATTCTTTAATCGACAAAACTGCTAAGAAATGGCTCTTAACAGGAATATGAAATAATCTAATTAATAAAATATAAATTCAATAACAAGAGTTGACTTTGTCATAGACGCCGTATCCCCAGAACTCGACAGTAGTCCAGTAGAAGGCAACAACTAACATGTGTGCCACACATAACAGTGCACACTGGGGCAGAATCAAAATATTTTTGAACTAACTTTGAAGCCATTTGTAAAGGGCTAGGCTGATTGATTCAAATTTTGACCTGAGCATAGCTTAAGTTTCGACGGCGGGCACCATCCACTTGCCAAGGGTGACGCTATGTGGTCTCAAGGTTGAGTACCTCGCCCCTTTTTTTTATAGCTTGTCATTTCTTCAATATTTGTTTGATTTTTAGGGTTCCGTACACAAAGTGTAAAAACGTAACCCTATTGTTTTCGCTACAATGTCTGTCCGTCTGTCAGCGCCTTTTATCTCTGGAACTGTAATAGGTAGATTCTTGAAATTTTCTCAAATGATGTATAGCTGTTGCCGCTATAGCAACAAATACTAAAAATTATAGGGTATTCGGATAGAGAGGTGTTATTCACCGAATATGTGCCTATTTCGTGAACTGTAGGTGGGATACACTTGAAATTTACAAACAGTAATTAAAACTTAGTTCACTATATAAACAACTATAAAAAAATAAATATAAAAATTAAATTGTGTTCCGATAGTGGTGTGATTTGCATGTTTAAGGCCTCAGTTTTGAACCATAATAGGTACACTCTTGAAGTTTTTACAGGAGGTGTATTACTATGACCCCTATAAAAAACAGTAAAAATTAAAGGGTTTTCCGACAGTGAAGTCTTCTGCATGTATAAATAACATATTTTTTGAACCGTAATAAGTAGTCTCTTCCAATTTGTATAAAAGATGTGTTCCCATGGGCGTTATAACAATTAATTTAATTAAAAATTAAAGGGTGCTCTGACAGTGGCATGTTTTTCACGTATAGTAACTTATTTTTTTAGTAGTAATAGGTAGACTCTTGATATATTCATAGAAAGAGAATTGCCATGGCCGCCAAACAAATAACAATAGGTAGACTCTTGATATATTCATAGAAAGAGAATTGCCATGGCCGCCAAACAAATTCCAAAATTAAATAAAGGGTGTTCCGACAGAGATATGATTTGTACGTAAATAGCCTTATTTTTTGACCCGTAATAGGTAGACTCTTTAAATGTTTACAGTAGATGTTGTACTTCGGCCGCTGTAACAATTACTAATATATAAAGGGTGCCCCATCAGTGACATGTTTTTCATGTGTATTACCTTATTTTTTGAACCGCAATAGGTAGCCGCATGTATATTTTTATAGATAGTGTATTACCATAGCCGCTGTAACAAAAATTGCCAAAAATTTAAAGGATGTGCCAACAGTGATGCAATTATGACTTTAATTTTAAAATTGAAAGATGACTTATAAGCCATGCAAAAATTAACAACTTGAATTTTTAAAGTTGTACTAATCATAGTAAGAAAACCTACGTGTGTGAGTCTAACTCGCACTTGACTAATTTATTAAGAATTATACTTGGTCTTAAAGGTCTAGTTAATACCTATAAAATTATTGTTTAATCTATAAATTATGTTTTAAAGTGAGCGATTTAAAAAAAAAATTTTAAAATTTAAATTTTTGATTTTTCTATACCCTGGTCAAGTTTTTTTCTAAATATTTTAAAAAATTTTTAGCAAATTTTTAAAAATGTTTTCTTATAGTTAATGAGCGAATTTTGAAAATTTGTGGAAATTTTTGAAGATTATATCTTGTCTGAGTGAAAACTATACGAATTTCAATTTAAATTCCAAAATTATTGAATTTTTGTATATTTTCGTATCTACCTATGCAATATAAGAAAGAAAAAAATGAAATTTGAAAAAAATGAAATTTGAAAAAAATGGCGCAAATACGTTTTTTTACAATATAAAAGAAGATATCATATATTTTATAGTAATATATAACATTTTAAGGATCGCGATTGCCCTCACTCTCAAAAAAAAATCCTTGTTTTTAATTTCGAATGAAATTTTTCAATATAACATATAAATATAAATAAAAATAAATAATAATAAATATAAAATAAAATTTGTCTAAAAATTAGTATAAGTAGCTTTAATATATGTATACAGCCTTTCACAGAAAAAAATCAATACAAAAAAAATATATTCCAAACTTCTCAAAATCGTATAAAGTCAATGAAAACGTATGTGACTTACTCCAGCAAAAGCCTTGAGATGCAGAAAGCCTATACGAAAGCCTATTTCCAATATTAATTTGAGAAAAAGCAGTGAAAGTACATACATACATAAACTGATATGCAACATAGTTTAAGACGGAACTAAAAACGCCTTCGCCGGTATTATCACATAGCACTAAATCGGCGGCGAAAATAATCGCAACGTGCAATTGCAGTGTTGCCATAAACGAAGCTTTACTATAACCATCTGTCTTATCTACTAGTATGCCTTTCTAAACCCCCCGGGGGAACCAATTGTCATTGCAGTACATTCTCAAATGCCTTGACGCGGTTCTCTTAGGGAAAATAGGGGCACCAGACGCTAGGGTTCCTAGCACCTAAATCTGGAAGAAAAGGTCTGTTGTTTTATGTTGTTTTGTGTTGTTGACCAGTGCCCAAAGGATTGGTACCACGGAAATCGATAGCGCCACAGAGAGCCTATCCTCTCTGTGAGTTTCTCTTCGGAGGTACACGTGGTGGCTGTGGTTTAAGATCGATTTATGTAGGTATGGTGCATGGTCGATCAAGTGTGCTATTGCACTCTCAATAGAACGGAGTTTGGATAGTCTCCAAGCCTCTAAGCAAGAGGCTATAATATGGAATCTAGGCTTGCCATATTATATAAATTGCTACTCATTGTGGCTGTATCACACATAATTGCGATACTGGCGGCAACGTCATATCGTGGAGTGTTGCTACACTACACAATGGGGGCGCTAGTCTACGCTTAAATTTCACTCGGTGGTAAGACCATCGTCGGTTTAGCGCCTACACAACCAGGTACTTTCTAAAGGAAGTACATAACACAGTTAATATAGCCATTAATTGCCTAAGTGTTACTTCTCTTTAAAAAAACTAAAAACGTAAGGGTCTTTGGTGTGGATCGAACAAAATATTGCAAGGGCGCTGACGAAGTGGCGGGCACAGCTAGTTTTTTTTAATAATTTAATATAAAAGCACCAACTAGCAGTTTCATACATGCATACATATATTCCTTTTTGTCTCAAAAAAAAACTAGCTGTACGAACAATTTTGCCATTCACTGTAAGTGATGCATGACTAGTGTTATAAAAATTAAGTAATAAAATAAAAACTCTATAATAAAACAAAAAAGTTCAAAACAATAACTGCATTCCACGTTTCTTCAATTACGTTACAAAAATTCCAGCTGACATAATAGCTGTGCGACGGAGAGTGAGCACTAACTGTCATAATTTGTTGCATTACAGTGTATCTACTGGTTTGTTTAATAAACGAAAAAAATAACGCAGAGAATAAAAAATGAAATTATTTTACGCATCGTTGGTTATTATAAATCATTTTCCTGCTCTACCACTAGTTCTGTTTTAACTTGTGTGCTTTTTCTGTTTGTTTGTTTGTTTGTTTGTTTGTTTGTTTATGTCTTTTTGTTGTTTTTGCACATTTTCTTTTCACATCTCATTCTGCAAAATTGTTGTTTGTGACACACAAAAGAAAATTATAAAAAGTATTATAAAACAACAACAGCGCATGCTCAAGTTTTCTTCCTTTTTGGTGGTGAGATTGTGAGAAAATATTAAGCAACAACTGTGTCCTTCCTGTCTAAGAGCAGTGTGTGTGTGTGGTGAGTATCGAGTTAAGCATGAATTTGCATTATATGTTTTTCCGCTCATAATGTTGCTGTAATTTCATGTTTGTTGTTTTTTCTGGGGTGGTTTTGTTATTATTATGTATTTTGTTGTGAAGGTTGAATTCGGAGTTTGAATGGATTTGAATGTAATTTTCTTGCAAGCGTAATGATGTCTGTGGGGGGGGAGGAGGTTTGGGTGGTTGGGTGTTTGTTTGGGTTGTTTGGCATTTATTATATGGGATCACTGATATTGGTTGTGATTTTACCACAATCATTATTAAGATGTTCGAATCGATTTTTATTACATGTTGCTCTTTTATTTTTAATTTTGGTCGGGTTTATATTTAAAAAGTCTTTTGCTCTGTGCATGTCCTTATGCATGTGTATGTGTGGATATTTTTCTTATATGTATTTAGTATAAATGTTTTTTGAAGTGGAAATGTTACTGTTTGTTTTTATTGCATGGCATGTTGCAAGTTGGTCATAACTTGATTTATTTGAACATTGTCTTAAATTGTATTTTTCGGATTATTTTTCACCTGCTGCATTTCTTTAATATTTAACTGTTTGCAATAAATATTCTTTGCGGTTAGATTACAAAATAAGTGATAAGATTAATTTAAGATTTATTATTGTTTGGGGGGGTTAAAAAATAATGACTATTTAACCAAAAACAGTAAAGGTTTCATGTCCTTTGGCCTGGCCAAAGTACCTGTATCTGTTTTATATTTGTTAATTATAAATCATGAAAATTAATCTAAACTGAATTTATTAAAAATAGTTTTGATAAAGTAGCAAAAATGCTCCATAGTTAATATGTAACAATTGTTATACCCTTCACCGCAGGGTATTATAAGTTTGTCATTCCGTGTGTAAATTCTACAATATTAATTTCAGAGCTCATAAAGTATATATATATACATTCTAAATACTTAGAAATAGAGAAGTTGATTTATCGATTTATTCAAGTTGAAATCGACTTTGAAAAGGCACCCGAAGAGATACAGTAAAATTAAGCACACACATCTGCCAGGCATAGTTATAATTTTGCTAATGAAATTCAGCAACATCAGACCACTCAATTCGAGGCACGCGCAAAAAACCACGCCAACCAATATTTTTTTAACATTTTTTCCGGTTTTTTTAATATTTTTTTCGGTTGTAGGATTCTCTTTTGCTTTTTTTGTTAAATAAATATTAGACAGCGACCAGTAGATCGCATGGAATGCACACAGATCTCGGGGAATCAATAACCTACTGCGAGGAGCGATTTTTATTTGTTTTTAGGTTGATAGGCTTTTCCCGCTTTGATTTTTATTAAAGACCTTTATAGAAAGCAATACACATAGCGGTAGCCAATGCTCCCAAATGGTGCCCACTGGTAACCAGGATCAGTTAAAAGGCAATTGTCAATATGCGGAATTTTTTTAAGGATTTGTTTTTTGCTTTAGTTTGACTATTCTAAATCAGGGAGGTCCAAAATTAAAAAAAAAATCAATAAAATTTAAAAAATTTTTAGTTAATTTTTTAAAAAAGATGTTTTTAAAGAAAACTTTTGGAACAAAACTTTTTAAAAAATTTTCCAAAAAATTTTTGAATAAAATTTTCAGAAAAATATTTAAAAAAAAAAAAATTGCAAAAATTTTCGAAATATTTAAAAAAAATTTCAATATTTATACGAACATTAAAATCATGAGTGTAACATAATATATTTTTAATATTAAGAATATATGTCTATAGAGTATCATATTTTTTAAATGCGTTCGATTCTTAAATAGATGAGATCTCTATTTTAAAACCTAGATGCAATAAACACATAGACAACATCAGGACACCGACTACAAACTGTCAAAATTAAAATGCACATGTTTATAGGTAAACAATTATTTCGAAGCCCGCAAACACGACTACTGTTGCAGAGACTGACATAGAGTACTTATAAAATGGATGTAGTGAAGTATTTACACATATTTTTGGGTAGTAGTTATACCTATACTTATAACACAGAAAATACCTACACATACTCATTTGCAGTGAAATAAGTATGGGTGTACTCAAGAATTATAACAAACTTTATTTATACACAATGAACTTAAAAATATATACGTAATGCATGTATAAGTACAACTGGTTGTAGGTAGATAATGTGATGGGTATCTGTCATACCCATACTTATGGAAAAGTAGTTATAATACTCTAAGTAAACTTATAAGTAAAACAACTACTTTTAGGAATTGTGTGTATAAAAAGGTGTATGATGTTTGGCAATATTTTGTTTAAAATCGAACATTGGTTAAGTATGGAAAACCAAAATAAATTTTATATTAGGATGAAGGAATGAATGAACGTATTTTTAAATTGTGAAATAATTAATTATATAGTTACATATATTTATAAAATACTCAAAGTATACTTAGAGTATTTACATACTTGTACTTATTCCCACTCTATACTTACAAGTATGGGTATAGCCAAAACTTTATCCAACTTTTACTTACACTTAGTTGTCTTGCGAAAAATAATGAACAAGTATGCGAACACTTATTCTCTGTCTATACTTGTAGTTATTTAAGTTGAAATTGATATGAGTATGTGTGTATGGTATGTTTTTTGAGCGGTAGCTATACACATTTATACATGTTTGGCCTCAAATACTTAATAGGTACTAAAAATGATACTTTTGTCATTCTCTGCACTGTTGTGGCTGTAGTCAACTTAGGCTAATTTCTATTTTTGTATGCAAATATTTTATTTTGTTAAAAAAAAAAATATATGTCACAAAATTATAAATTACAACTTCATATACAAACAAAAGATTTGGGAGGAAATATTTATAATTTTTTGAAAAAGTTATTTAATTTTATAAAAGCAAAATAAGTATTTCTTCAACAATATCAGAGTTTACGATGTGGAACAAGATTAACGTGAGTACCTGCCTAGTTGGCCTAAGCTCACGGTGGTCTTACCACCGAGTGAAATGTAAGCGTAGACTAGCGCCCCCATTGTGTAGTATAACAACACTTTACGATTGCCACCAATCGCAATTTGTGTGTGATACAGTAGAGCCTGTTTCTTAGATGTTTGGAGACTCCGTCTGTTGAGAGTGCAACAGCACACTTGATCGACCGTGCACCATACCTACATAAATCGATCTTAAGCCACATCCACCACGTGTACCCCCGAAGGGGACCTCACCAACAACCGGTCACAGGGATGATAGGCTCTCTGTGGGGCTACCGATTCCCGTGGTACCAGTCCTTTGGGTACTGGTCGGGCCTCGAAAAGAACCCGTATGTTTTAACACACAGACCTTTTCTTCCAGATTTAGGTTCTAGGAACCCTAGCGTTTTGTGCCCTACTTTCCCGACTGAACCGCGTCAAAGTATTTTCCCTTCCTGCAGTGACAATTGGAACCCCCGGGGGGAAGTTTACGATGTAGCTGTCGTCTTCAATATCATTAAGTAGCTGACTACACGGCGACAATTGTAGCCAACGGAATTTTTTTTCATTCAGCATAGTAGCCGCTGTCTTCAATTTCTTTAAATCATGAATAATGAGTTTTTCTCATACGACTTATTTTATTTTATGTAAAGAGTCAACAATATGGATAATGCTGTACATGTCTGTGGGTATAGAAGATTCGACACGGCCGAATATAGTACTCTTACTTGTTTAATTTATGTATATTTGCATAGTTGAGCAGCCATAGAACTTTTCTTAGCAAAATCCAAACCTCTAAATGATGTGCAAAATTGTTACTCTTTGAACTCCCCTCGCAATTGTGAAAAGGTGGGTTTCAGTGTTATAAATCGACTAGAAAATTTACGTTTAATTTCAGAACAGAATTCCTTCGTCCTTCCTTCGAATGTTGTTTTTTCTTTCACGATTTCTAATTTATTATTAACATTCTATAATATATTTATATCAGACCATATTATAATGCAATTTTATTTTATTACTAGCTGTACTCACACACGTTGTGTGCTTCCTGACAATATTTGGTTCGATTTTGTCTTGAAAGTAAACCACACCAAATTTTCAAGACTCTTACGTATTTACTTTATATAAAGGTACCCATCCCTGTATAAAATTCTAAAGTTTATATAAAACTCTAAAAATTATTGTAAAGCTTCGTAAAAGACAGACAGGAAATGAGTTACTCCTTATTTTAAAACAGCGCCATCTGTTGCGCAACATTGCTTAAAATATACTGCTTTCAAAATAAAAGATGCCTTAAAGTATGCAGTACCTTTAAATCGGTTAAAAAAGTCGGCTTACTTTAACTGCTTTTTCTATATTGAATCAGGATACTAAGGTACTTCCTCACAAAATTTTGTTAAAATCCATCCAGGAGTTTTTACATGATGCGAACACAAAGAAAAATACAGATAGAAAGGAAATGAGTTAGTGTTTCATTATAAGTATAGATTATTATTATGAAATATAAAGTATTCGAATAAATTATATAAATTGTTATACTACAGTGAAAATATACCACAGGTATTATTTAAGAAGCTTAATTTCATAAAAAAATAACTAATATTTATTGACTCAACTGACTAGTGGACTAGTCTATCAGTCTGAGGATTGCTGGTTAGATTCCCGCCAAAGACTCTGGGTGTTTTTTGTAGATAAGCTGAAAGTTTTGCAGATATAGCTGTCTTTAAGAAAAAATTCTAAAGCGTTTCCGTAATTCTTAATCCTTATTTGAACGTGTGGGCAAGCCAGTCTTTTACATATTTGGCCACCATCTTTGCCGCCAATCTTGAATCCAAGTACTAGCATCTGGATTATAATCTTAGGTTTTAAATAGATAAACCCCAATTAAAAAATACATTTTATTTTTCTTTTTATAATATTGTTGATGCTTATTACGGAAATACTAAATCCTCATTAAATCCTTATTTGTTTGTATTCTCTCTTGTAAACCATTTTTCATTTTATTACTCTTGAACTTGTATTTATTTTAATATTTTAAGTATTTCATTATCAAATTGCTGACATTATGTCTGCTCGTTCTATTTCTTTCGATGACTAAAAATAAATAGTTTTTATTTTTTCATATTTCCTTTTTTTTGCAAATTAATAATTTTATATTTTTCTGGTTTCAAGTTACCATTCAGTCAGCCAGCCAGAGAGTTTATTTTTACATTTTTATAACAAAAAAAAAAAGTAAAAAAATTATTGTTATTTATCTGGGTTTTATTTGTTTGGCTAGACCTGTCTCCTTGCTACCAACCTGGCCTCTTATGATGTTGGCTACTTCCACTTCCGTTTGGTATTGGCTTTAGTTTAGATTATGATTTGCTTTGGATTGTTTTGAATTGGTTTGGCTCGCTTCAGTGTCGTTATATGTATGTATGTATATAGATTAGTGGTTGTGTGTGTGTATGTGTGTGTGTTTTTGAATAATTTGCATGTCTAGTGTTTGTTTATGTCTCCAACATTAATGGATATTTTCTATTTTTCTATTTATCTATTTACTTCTAGCTTTGCCACCCACCATCCTATACCTGGGATACATTAAATATTTTTTTTCTCCTTCTTTGCCTTTAAATATTTCAAATTGTATGTGTCATTTTGTATCTTTTAGTTTGTGCATATTGTGACAGTTAAATTTACATAATTTACTTTAACATTCTTCATCATCATCATCATTATCATCATCATCATCATCGTCATCATGAACATCATCATCAGAGGTGCTTCCATTCTCGTTGGCTTTTCATCATGTTTGTGAAAAACATCTAAAGTTACTTTTAAAAAGTCCTTTGACATTTCTAAAATTCCCTGATGAATTTTACAATAGATTTGTAGCAGTAGACTGATT
The DNA here is from genome assembly GCA_949628195.1 of Phasia obesa. NCBI lineage: Eukaryota > Metazoa > Arthropoda > Insecta > Diptera > Tachinidae > Phasia > Phasia obesa. The sequence continues at coordinate 105,238,114 of OX451219.1, forward strand.
TAATGGAATTCAATATATTTTTCAAAAATAATATAAAGGTATTTTCAAATGTTAATATATGATCTTTGGCATCAATCTATGAGTCACTTAACACTATAAAGACGATTGTTAAATAAATGACGTCTTTTGATGATAAGTTCTGTCTGTCATTTTTGGTTTTGTTGTTCTAGTGCCTCTTTGCATATTGGAATATTTTATTAAGATTCATATAATAATTTAGTTTTGCAAATTATTGAAATATGACAGACGTAAATTGCTCATATTTTCGGATTCCTATCTAAAGTGAAGTTAAAAATATTTTAAATATTAGACTCACCTGCGACTTTTCTCATATAAAACTTTTGCTTTGTCTAGTAGAAAATGATCAAAAATAAATAGACAAACAATTTTATCACTCTTCTAAACGACAGTAAAAAAGTAAATGTATAGAAGTGCAGGTGGGTTAAAATTACGTCCGCGTACGTCGACGCTACTAGCACTCACAGCTGGCTAGATAATAAGTAATTTAAAAGCAAGGACGTGTACCAGGCAAGTTCCGGCCAGGAACACATTCACTCTGTCAGGAAAATTAAAAAAATTAATATAGCACTCTATGCAGATAACCCTATAAAAGAAAAAATCTTCATATAAAACTTGTCATAAACTAGACTTAGAGTAGACTTTATTCCTTTAGCATAAGGGCATCAATGTTTTGCAATGAAGCCTTTCTTTACACAGAAAAACATATGTTCACCAATTAAAGGTTTTAATTGGATTCAGATTAAAATTTAATTAATTGATTGAATTATTTGTTTAATTAAGATTTTTTTCTATTTTAAACAAATATATATTTAAATCAATTAAAACATTAATGAAACTTTGATTTGAAACTAATTAAAACCTTTAATTGTTTTGAAAAAAGGATAATACATTTTAATGAGCTTAAACTCATACTACATAAAAACTCATGTCATCCTATTCAGATACCTTGGCATACATTTAGATAGACGCTCAACTGGGAAAAGTCACATTAAAGCAAAATTTACACAAATGAATGTAAAAGTAGTGCTGATTGACAGAAATTCAACTCTATGCCTTGATTGCAAGCATCTCCTTTATAATTATGTATATCCTTAAACTAATGGGCTCATGAACAGAAATTCAACTCTAAGCTCAGACTGTAGGCATCTTCTTTATAATTCTATCCTTAAACTCATACACAGTGGGGCAGAATCAGAATATTTTGAAAATAACTCAGCCATTTATAGAGGGCTAGGGAGATTTATCCAAAATTTGTCATGAGCATAGCAAAGGACCATCTGAGCTTAAGTTTTGAAAAAGGGCACCATCCACTTGCCACGGTTGGGGCTATGTGGTCTCAGAGTTGGATACCTCGCACCTGCAAATACTTTTAAAGCTTGGAATTTCTTTAAGATTTATTTGATTTTTAAGAATTGTACATGTTCTTAAAGGTGTAGTTATTACCTACAAAATTCTAAATAAAAAAATTTTATATATTCCTTACAAAAATTTTTTTTCTATAAAAAAACAAGATTGATGAACCTAACAAAACTAAAATAAACCAAAATGCAATAATTTTAGAATTTTTAAATTGAAAATCGTCTATTTTTTAACTCATATAGATATAGCTTTGAAATTTTGCCACAAAATTTTAAATTAAAAAAAAATTGCTCAGAATTGTACTTAATATTTTGAAAAAACTGGACCAGGGTGGCGAAAAATCTAAAATTTTAATTTTAAATTGTTTATAAAACAGAATTTATAGATTTAAGTATCACTTTGTAGGTTCTAACTTTAATATTATGTATAATTTTTGAAACCATTTGCAGATACGAGGTAACCAATTTTAAAACCCCATAGTGTCACTTCTGGCAAGTGAAATGTGCCCACTTAGGCTTAGTCCTTTACAAATGGCTGAGTTAATTCCAAAAAAAGGCGGAGACCTACGTCCGGATATACTCGTATATATTTAATGTAGATGCCAGAGGAAATCTAAGCTATGGACAAATGCTAAAAATTACCAATGAGTCGAAAGGAGGTCGAAAGTTATCAGTCTACAGTTCGAAATCGCTACAGTCGAAAGTAGAGACTAGTGTTCGCACTAGACTTAAACAAATTAAAGAAGTCGTAAATTATGAATTGGCTGCCTGAAATCTTTGTGGACCGAAGGGGGTCAAAAAGGTATTTAACTATAAAGTTAGTGACTAACTTCGCTATTGCCCTACGTTAATCGAATTTTAAATCTGACAGTTTTTTAGACAAGCGAGAATAAGTGTATTTACTAAATTATAAAGTTGCTTCGTCCTCTCTTAATATGCCGTTCTGGTAGTCAACATTGATATTAAACTAACTCACACAAAGTTTAAAGATTATAGGTTTAAAAATATTTCGACAAACTATGATAAATATTTAATTTGTACAGCCAAAATAAATCACCATCTTTGCGATTACAAACAAACCCATCTTTGCATAACTTTAGCAAGCACGTAAAATGACTCTAACTTAAAAATAAAGTTAAAGCTTAAAGTTGAAATTGATTGTAGAATATTTAAAATTTTTTTCGTTTTTATTAGTCATTCACACACTCAAAACAATGAATAACATCCACATGTGCACTTACGAGGGGAGTTAATGGGTCTAAGGCATATACGTAGCATTAGGAATTTAAAATAAATCAGCCAAGTGCGAGTTAGTCTCACACACGTAGGGTTCCGTACTATGTCTAGTACGCCTTTAAAAACTCAAGTTGTTAATTTTTTCATGTCTTATGGGGCACCCTTTTCTTTTTAAAATCAAAGTCATATACGCGAAAATTGCATCGCTATTGGAACACCCTTTAAATTTTAGGAATTGTTGTTATAACGGCCATGGTAATACCCTTTCTATAAAAATATCACGCCTACCTATTGCGGTTAAAAAAATAAGGTAATATACGTAAAAAACATGTCACTGATGGATCACCCTTTAATTTTTATTATTTGTTATAGTTTCCATAGTAATAAACCTCTTGTAAAAACTTCAAGAGTCTACTTATTATTGTTCAAAACTTAGGCCATATACACGCAAAGCACGTCACTCTCGGAACACCCTTTAATTTTAAGGTTTAATTTAATAGAAAGCGAATATAGAGTTAATTACTGTCTGCAAATTTTAACTGGTTGCCTCCTATAGCTCAAGAAGTAAAGACATAACGGCAAATAACACCTCACTTTCGGAACACCTGATAAATTTTATTATTTATTGCTATAGTGGCCACAGTTATACACCTTCTGTGAAAATTTCAAAAATCTACTTGTACATTTTTAGTGTATGCCTCCTACAGTTCAAGAAATAAACACACATTCGTGAATAACACCTCCTTATCGGAACACCCTATAAGTTTGAATATTTATTGCTATAGCGGCCACAGTTATACCACTTCTGCGAAAATTTCAAGAGTCTACCTATTATGGTTCAAAACTTATGCCTTATACATGCAAATCACGCCACTATCGGAACACCCTTTAATTTTTAGGTTTATTTTTTTAGACTTGTTTATATAGCGAACTAAGTTTTAATTACTGTTTTTTAATCTTGAGTCCATGCCTTCTATAGTTCAAGAAATAAACACATATTCGTGAATAACACCTCTCTATCGGAACACCCTTTAAGTTTGAGTATTTGTTACTAAGCGGCCACAGCTATACACCTGCTGTGAAAAAAAGCGTCTGCCTATTATGGTTCAAAACTTAGGCCTTATACATGCAAACCCTACCACTATCGGAACACCCTTTAATTTTTAGGTTTATTTTTTTAGACTTGCTTATATAGCGAACTAAGTTTTAATCACTGTTTTTAAATCGTGAGTCTATGCCTCCTACAGTTCACGAAATAGGCACATATTCGTGAATAACACCCCTGTATCGGAACACCCTATAAGTTTTAGTATTTGTTGCTATAGCGGCAACTGCTATACATCATCTGTGAAAATTTCAAGAGTCTACCTTTTACGGTTCCAGAGATAAAAGGCGCTGACAGACGGACAGACATTGTAGCGAAAACAATAGGGTTACGTTTTTACACTTTGTGTACGGAACCCTAAAAACGAAGGTTTCTGAAAAAATTACATGTTTTAAAAGACGACTGGCAAATGTGTAGTAAAATCAACTGTCCAGTTTTTTAAACTATCGATTGGTTAAGAAGCTTTTGTCATTAATTAAAGCAGAAATAGCGAAACATTCGGCAACATAGTGAAGAGAACCTAGAAAACCGGTTGGCCCGTAACTCTCTAAACAATTGTTATTATATTCAGAAGAAGGGGTATTGTCTTTATTGGCCGAACAACAAGGAGATGAATCCAAAATGATAACATTATCAACATAATTACGTATAATTTTATACACAAAAATGTGTGCTCTCGGGAAAAATGGGGACATCAGACACCAGGGTTCCTGGAACCAGAATCTGGAAGAACAGGTCTGTTTTATTATGGGTTCTTTTCGAGGCTCGACCAGTGTACAAACGACTGGTACTACGGGAAACGGTGGCCCCACAAAGAACGACCCCTCTCTGTGGCCGATTGTTGGTGATATCCCCTTCGGAGGTTCACGTGGTGATAGTGGCTAAGATCGATGTATGCAGAGATGCTGCATTGTTGATCAAAGTGAGCTGTTGCATTCCCCACAGAAAGGAGTTTAGATAGTCTCCAAAAACCTAAACAAGAGGTTAGAACATGAGTCAAGGCTTGTAATGTTTTACAAATTGCTACTCATTGTGACTGTGCAGTATATCTAGTGCAACATGGATGCCATTACACACGTTACGTTGTCGTAAAGTGTGCTGAAAATTAATTCGAATTCGCTGTTCATTTTATTCTGATTGATCATTTTTGTGTCGTAATGCAAGTGGAGTTCGGAAAATCGCCAATCATTGTATACGGATGAACAACGCCGCCCGAGACCATAGTCGTGTTAGTATGGCCCGACTTCGTGCATCACAAACACAAGAAGAAAGACAGGTGGCAAATACAACGGCTCGGTTAACAATGAAAAATCGTCGAGCAAATCAAATAATTTAATGATGTGAAAATCGAAATCAACGCGTAAGAAGAAATGCTTCAAGTGTTGATTTGAAGCGAATACCTTTTCATTACGATTGCACATTTGACTAAAGCTCGCATCCTTTCGTTCGAATTGGCCCATTGGAGGTTGTGTGCAACCATTGCGGTGCATTGAAGTTCACGTCTGGATTGTGCTGTCTCAGTGGCAAGGTTAAATAACCACCATTGCCCTTACCACCAGAGCCGTTGTATTCTTTGCTTCGTGGTGTAACACCAGAATCACGTGATTTTCTATCGAATACTCAGAAATATAACGGATGCCTTCAAATGGCTTCATTTGAATATTCCAGGTAACAAAGTAACCCACCAATCAAGGCAAAACAAAGTTTGCCGGCTCAGCTAGTATTTAATTAAATGCATCGAAACAAAAACATTTATTCGAACGAGATTTTCATCTCTGCAATATAATATATTTCAAAGACCTTCGAGAATCTTAGCTTTCGGAGACTGAGAGAAGTTGAACCCACAATTTAGAGTGCTGTAGCTCATAAAGTTATCACTTTTACTAATAAAGCGTGGACGCGAGTTCAATCCCCAGCCGTGGCAATCTCAATTTTTCTAATATATACTTATATTCATTTTGTTCTTACAATAATGCATATCACAACGCCCTCCTTCACCAGAACTACCGTATATCTTTAAATTACCGAAGAAGTGAGATAAATAGTTAAATGGCTATACTTAGCTTCAAATTAACAGTAGAGGCGCTGCAACAATGGTATACAAATAAACATAACGTGGAATGGCAGTGTTGCCGAAAGTAAAGCTTTACTAGGACTGTAAGAATTTTTCTTATCTACACCTACCCTTTCCAAAGACAGTAACACGATTAATATAAAACAAGTAAGATTGCTATATTCGGCCGAGATTTTATTTATTTATACAGACAGACATGATTTTTTTATACAGACATGTAAAGTAAGATGCAATATTTTTTTCAATATGTGTAACGTGGCAATAATATAAATTATCCCCGCGTACATATTCTTATAAATACATTCTTTTTTAATAATGTCTCTATATTTGTAAAACAACGTGTATTGTAAAAGCAACCATCATTGCCGTGTAAACACAACAAAAATGTAAAAAGTATACCAGAAACTAGAAATATATTTATAATTCTCATTTGGTTAATGTTAAAATAAATATAAGTAGTGAAGGTTGGCAGACAACCGGCATTTTGCAATCCACCCAAGCCAGGAATTTGTGACATCATAAACAGTGTTATCAGATTAGGGGAGTTATCCCCAAATCGGGGATTTTTATTTACTTATGGGGATAAAAAATTCGAATTGGGGATTGAGGATTTCTTTGAGGATAGTTTCAATGATTTAGGGATTTTTTGGGGAATTTTATTTTGATTTCGTTTACTTTTTAGATTATTGTAATTTTTTTGTTATTTCGAAAATTCCTAATGAGTTAACAAAGACGTTATTTAAAACTTAAGTATGACTGGTAAAAGAAGATAAAAAAAAACGTAGCGAAAATAATTGAAATTGGTTACGATTTTAAGAAAGAACTGCTTAAATATAGTATAGCGAAGCTACTCGAGTTATAGAGTTAAAAAATACGAAAAAATAGGTAAAAAATGTCGATCGCCTCTGAATTTTTTATTAGCAGTAAATAACAATGTTTAAAGAGACATTTATAAATCACAATTATGAATTATAAAAACGTCAAAGCAATTTAGGTGCATTTTGGTTAATATTTTTTAAATATTAAGATGACCCTGAAACTACCATGTTTCTAGACCTGAAAAAGTTAATTTACATACCAACTTGCAATGCTTATATAATCATTTTTTTTCGGCAAAGGAATAATAAAATCTTAAATAAGAAATAAATTTCATATTTTATATTTTCTTACACTATTACAACACTGGCTGGATTATTCCAGCTCTAGTTGTAGTTGTTAGAAGTAAAAACTTCTTTAAACAAAAAACAACAATTGCTCATTTCACAAGCTCCTTTGTATCGTTTAAAGTTTATATAAATACACTTTAACTCAAACAGCTTGTGTCGGGCTTTGAAATTGTAGAATTGTATCCTTTTTTACTCAAAAAATAATAATACTCAAAATACAATAAATATTTTCAAAACCAACGTTACCATTTTTGGATTTTTTCTCTTAAATTTGGTAGATCTTTTTGGGATTTTTAGAATAGTAGGCTATAGCTAATTTTGGTAAGATTGAGAAAATATATTACTTTTGAAATAGTTTTTATTTTAAAAACTACTATTTACACAACATAAAGAAAATAGAATAGCGCACAAAAACCAAAACTTAACTGATTAGAATCTTCGAGTTCACCGGAGGAGATATAAGTACATATATTTCTTAAGTTAGTTTTAAGTCAGATAAATAATCTCACCAAAGAATTCCAGTCAGAAAGTTAATGTATACAATATTTATATTCAAAAATAAATTCTATATGAGTAATTTTATAAAAAATAATTTGGTCATTAGTAACAATACTGAAATTGATTGGACGATTGAATATTTCCACATAGATGTCTTTTGGCTCAAAATCCGAAATATGCATTGATAAAAATTTTAATTCGAAGAAATTTTTGAATGAAATTAAAAATATTAAAACTTGTATTGTAGTAACTTACCAAAATTACTCTAAATTCGATTTTATGTGTGAAGATGACAAATTTTTTGCAAATAATTACGTCTTCCATAGTATTTTCTACAGAAAGTTTGGCTGTATTGTTCCTAGTTTAAATATTTTGTAACCTTACAATATTGCTTCCCATTTTTTATAATAAAATCATACTTTTACTAATTGCATGAGTATGCAATTCAGATATTCAGATATTCACTCAGATTGCTTAAGAATTTGTTGTAAATGATTATAGTAGATTAAAAAAATTGTAAAATAAAAACTTTTAGCAATGGCATCGTTGTTCAGAATAATAAAATGAAATTGAATCATGCATGGGAAGTAGTAATTACAAATATAGTAAAAAATAATTTTTACCCAATTTGTAATTTTGATATAGATTGAATAAATTTTCGGTGTAAAAGCACTATAAATATATAAAATTAAATATAAATGATTACATATTACAAATATTTTCATAATTTATTCAAATAAAAAAGATAGTCCCAGGTATGGTCTCTATACAATATTTTCAAAACATATGAAATGAAATTGTATTTTTCAAACAAATTTTTCAAAGCTAATTTCCAACAACAAACATAAACTATTGTAAAATAAGTTGACGATAAACCCTATAGCATGATAACAGGAGCTTGTGAATTCAACAAATGTTATTATTTTGCTTTCAAAAGAAAACAAAAAAATATTAAGTACAGCAAAGTTGCCTAAGTATGGGTATAATAGCACATAAATATTTTAATTCCCAAAAATCATTATGAAATTTGTTTTAACTTTTTTAATTCATCCCCAGAAAGAGTGAGGTAAAACCTCAATCAACTTAGTTTGTTAAATAACACACAAAAAAGAATACACTATATTTTTTAAATGAAGTTAAATAGAGTGCAAATAAAGTATTCATGTGTTAATTTCAATGAAAACAGTATACTTTTTAGAAGGGAATTTTGGGGATAGTTAAAATATTTTTTGGGGATTTTCGGGGATGAATTTTTTCAAATTGGGGATGGGACTGGAAAAATATTTGGGAACCCTGATTATAAAGACTTGGATATTATACCTTGCACTCGTATAATAGAAGAGCCGGCTGGCTTACCTAATAAACCAGTTTATTTTTACTATATATCTGACTTCGGTCAGGTATGATAAATTAACACAGCGGCTTCGGCTGACTGTTCCCACAGCGGTCTTCGGACTGACTGTATATATGATATAATATTTATTTGACAAAAACAATCAAATGAGAATCATTAAAGCCGAAAAAAAACCTGAAAAAATAGGTGGGCGTGTATTTTGGCCATCAGCCTTCAAAGGAATGATCCGACGTTGCTGAATTGCAATCCCAAAATTTTGGAAACTATGCCTGACAGATTGGTGTGCTTAAATTTTTTGTATCTCTTCTGGTACCTTGGCAAACGACATTTCAACGTCAAATTGGACAGATGGATATCGCTCAATCAACTTCTCTATGTATATGGATTCAGAATATATATATACTTCTACAATTATATATGTATACCCTTTCCATCTGTGGTGAAGGGTATAAAAAGTTAAGTGTAACAAGCCAAAAAAGAACCATGTTTTTGTACGACATTATTGAGCTACCCTCGCACAATTGTTTGTAACAATATCTAACATATTTATTGTCTGTCTATTTATTTGAACAAAAATTTATAAAATTAGTTTTTTGTGCTCATCTCACTCGCAAAATACTCGTATCTATTTTCTAAACTAATAATATTAAATTGCAAAGAGTCACGAATAATAAACGTGTTGCAGGAACCCGAAGGTGGGATGACAATAAACTTTGCGTTCGTATAAGATTAATTCAAACTAAACATGCAGCAGCAGCAGCAGCAGTAAGAGCAACTTAAAACGCATCTGCTTCGCTTCCTACCACTCCAACATGATAAGATATTTATACTTGTGCTTGTAGTTGGGAAAGCTGAGAATATTCCTTTGTAATGGCAGCCGTATAGAATACAAGGAGTTAAAAAAGGAAATTAAGTTTATTTAAACAAAAATTTAAAATTTCTAATTTTAGATTTAAATATTCGAGAAAAGTTTCCTCTTTCAAATGTTAAGGTTTTACACAAATGTTGTGTGTGTGTTTAAGTTTTTGGTTAAGAGATGTTCATAGCAAAAAGTATGTTTATAAAAATTTTATTTTAGATAAATATTTTGGAAACAAAACAAGAAGGAAAATGGAAAAATGAAAAAAGAAATCTTTTCCTTTATGTAAATTCACAAAATTGTTGAACATTCGATACAGAACTATTTATAGTTTATGCAAATATGCACAATCATTATAGGTAAAACAAAATCATGGTAATAGGAGTAAAATTAAAAGTTCCCCAATAGAGACGGGTATATTATCACATCATAAACTGTTGCTTATTTTTTAATATTTTTTTCATCATGTTTGGACTACCAACATATTTTTTAAAAAATTATTTATTTATTTATTAAACGTGACAATACAATCAAAAAAATATATTCTAACTTAATTACTGAGCATAGTAACACAGAGACCTTCACTCGTTGCAATGACACACACAGAGTCTTTGTTGGGAATCGAACCCACAACCCCCTGACTGATAGACCCCAGACCCACTAGCCTACCAGGGCACAACGGTTAAAGATTAATAAAATGAATTTCACTTAATTTTTGTGGCTTAGAAACTAGCTGTATCCATACACGTTGTGCTCGTCCTGACAATATATTGTTCGATTTTGCTTTGAAAGTAATCCACCCAAAACTTTGAGACTCTTATGTATTTACTTTTTATAAAGGTTCCCATCCCTGGATAAAATTCTAAAACTTTTACAAAATTCTAAAAATTATAGTAAAGCAGATAATGTGTTACTCATTATTTTAAAACAGCGCCATCTGTTGCGCAACATTGCTTAAAATATACTGCTATTAAAAATAGAAAATGCCTTAAAGTATGCAGTACCTTTAAATGGGTAAAAAAATCGGCGTACTTTCACTGCTTTTTCCCCACTTTCTTTTGGAAATAACATATTTTTGCAGAAATAAAGCTTCTATATTGAAACCAGGATACTAAGGTACCTCCTTACAAAATTTTGTTAAAATCCATCCAGTAGTTTTTACGTGATACGAACCCAAAAAAACGACAGACAGACAAGAAATGAGTTACTATTTTATTATATGTATAGGTAGCTACCTACTGCCATTATTTATGGAACATAAATTCAATGATGTCAGTGCCGAGACAGGCTGAGACTAGCTTATTCTGTCAGTCCAATTTTCAAAGATTTTGACAATGGTATCTGGTTGGAACCTAGCGAATAATATAATATCAGCCTGTAACGGTGACCCACAAACAAATTTTAAAGGCGTCAAGTCGCAGCGCCGAAGCAGCCAATCGACATCGTCAAAACATCTGAAAAAACAATCACCGAACTTAATATGCAACAGATCGTTTGTTTGATGAGCTGTATGATTATCTAAGTTCATAGCTTCCATTTCAGGCCATAAAAAGTCCGTAATCATGTCTCATTATCGCTAACCGTTGATGAAAACGACGATCCCAGCAGAATTTTTGCCAAAAAAAGGTCAATAATGTTACCAATAAAAAAATTCACACCAAACTATCATTCTTTCTAAATGCATTACATTTCCTAAAAATATTATTAACGATTAGTCTGAAACTAACAAGGCGACATGGTCGATTGCCTTCAATTGATCTGTCATTTGGACCTTGTTCAAAATTCGGTTTGTGAAATGTCGAGTTCCTTACATCGATGGCATGTCGACGTCCTTATATTAAGTTGCACACTTTCGACCACAGCAGCCATATTCTCGAGGGTACGCATCGTACTATAGCAAAGGCAATTAGTGTAGTCCACTCGACAGCCAGTCTTCCGAACTTGTTGCACAACATTGCATACAGAACACGCGGTGGATGCTTTATTTCACCCGAACTCGGGAAATTTACTTTGATAAGAAGAAGTCTACAGCATTTTCCATCTTGATTAAGCGTAATGAAACTCGTTTGGTCAGTGGAGGTATGAAAGGCATTATTTCGGATAGAAAAAATGCCTTGTAGGAAAGCAATTTTAAACTTTAAGATGAATTTAAAAATGCTTATCCTTAAACTTTCCATATGGGAGTCAAACGTATGTTTTGGAATAACATCTTAAATCTACCAAAAAAACGTAGGCGTTGGAATTAAGTTGTGTAAGAAGTTTTAGTTTCTTAAGCTTTTTTCAAATGCAATTAGACGTTGAAAAAAGATAAGGAAAAAGTCATTTCGCTATGACTTCCCGAAAAATGGTACAAAATAATTGAAACTTTGTACATTGGTACTTTAGAGTACGAAGATTACAACGTTGCTAAACACTTACATTTTGCTTGAGTCGACTTAAGCACTTATTCTCTTATTCACTTATAGCAACGGAATTGTTGAAATTTTCCTATAGGATTCTAGAGTGTTAACAACATTTATTTTCGTTCTTACAGGATTTAAAAGCCAAAAATATAAAAACAAGATGAAATTGGCACACACCATCACTTTTTTCTCTTGTTATTATTCTTCAACCTAAAAATATGCAACTCATTTTTATCAAAATTAACCTGATTATCAAAGCGTGATTTGTTAAAAAAGTTTGGACTAAAGAAATTTGCATACAAAATTTATTTCATAAACCTTATTTTAACCAAAATTATTTTCCATAAATATGGACAGTATATGTGAAGCAAGCTGACGAAAGGGACGTTATCTAGCCAGGGTAAAATTTTCATTCATTCATTTTTTTCACTTGCACCAAAGGATATAATGATCAACTACAAAATATATTTTATTTTTTATTTAAGTAAGCAGTCTTCACAACTAAACATTTGCACAAATTAGTTGTCCAATTTTAACCAGGGTTCAAAAGTTTTCATTTATGAATATTGAAATATCAATATTTATACATTATTTATTTTTAATCACGCATGATTTGCAAATTTATTAAATACATATTTTATGAGTATAAAATATTTATTTCCAAAAAATATAATAATCGAAATTGATTACTATGGGGAAAGCCTATCCAGATAGCTATTTCGCTAGTGCTCAACTAGCTCATCAATATTTATGATATTTCTCACAAATGAGATTTCTAAATTTTATATTTATTTTTCACGCTCATAAACGAACGAACAACAGAAATATTGTCGGTCTATGATCACACATGAATGTGTGTAACTGAGTTTATTTTTTAGCATTCATATATGAACAGTGAAAAATAAGAAATATACATGTTGTTCATGTGTGATTGGTGATGAATTACCTTCTTCTCATTAATGCTGTGTTACATTAATGTTTGTATATTTTTTTTTTCATTTATGAGATTTTTCATTTGCCAGTAAACATTTATGAAATTTTTCACGTCGACAGTTGGTCATTACATTACATACGAGTACATACCGTTATGCGAATGCTTGATGCAAACATTTTTTCACGATCTTCTCACGTATGAGAAATTAACAAAATTGTAAATTCTCATATATGAACACCTGCGTGAAAATCAAAATATTTTTTAATATATTCACTTTTGAATAGAACAGTTATAAATGAACAAATAAAAAATATTTTCTAGTGTCTCACATATGAATGAAAAGAAGCAGAAAAAACTAAAATGTACATACTCGCATATGAGTGATAAGTAAGTGAACATTTTGGTACTATGGCTTTAACATTAATTATATCAAAAGTATACTTTTGATCTAAAACCTTAAAAACGCCATAACTTTATCGAAAAACGTCGAAAACTGAATTTTGACCCCCCAGAAAGATAAGGTCACTGTCGTCAGCTGTCGTCACATTTTTCCGCGGAAAGCCCATTGGTAATCCAGCGTTCATTGACTGCATAAAATGTCATTAATAGGGTATTCAAACAAACTAATTCATCTAGATGAAATTTTTAAGTCAGACTTAAGTCCTTATACGCCATAATCATATTTACAAATCAAAAATATACAAACTGTGTAAATTTCTTATTTCTCTGTGTAAAGTATCTGCGGTCTATTCATAAGCCCATATACATATATAAAAATTACCTCTCATATGGGACACACTTTAGTTTTTGATTTCACGTTAAGCTACTTTTTATTGTAACGGATATTGAGGTTTATGCTCTGTGACAAGTGCAGCGATCTGCCTATTACGATTCAAGAGATATAAAGCAAAATTAAAAAAATTTAGTGGAATACCCCTTCATTTACATGACATGACATTGTAATACATATTTTGGCCTTATACGTGGCCTATGGGGAACTCCATTAATTTTTAAATTAAGGTTTTTATTACTCATTTCGTTGGGACCTAAAGTAATTTGTAATTTTTTTTTTTTTTGCATTTTTTCTAAACGGAACCAATCTGAATAAGTGTTATATTTCTGAAGCAAAAAATCATATAAATTGATATTTTTAAAGTATGATATTCAACACAAAAAATTAGCCACTGTGCGATGTAGGTATGTAATAAAACAAATAAAACAAAGGCGATGATTATGGTAATACTCATCAGAGTATATGGCTGGAAGGGGTACAAATCGAAGTAGTCAATGAGATGAAATATCTTGGTATTATTATTGATAACAATCTAAAGTTTGATGCACACTATAATTATGTTTGTAAGAAGATTTCGAAAAAAATTGCATTTCTGAGAAGAACTTGAAGTAAAATTTCAATGTGTACGGCTATATGAATCTACAATACCATTTTGAATATTGTTCAACACTCTTGTTTCTGGGTAGCCATCAAATGAAGGATAGACTGCAGAAATTACAAAATAAAGGAATGCGATGTATTTTACGCTGTCAACGCTTAAAACCAATTAGCTATATGCTGAGCAGCCTACAGTGGCTTACAGTAAATCAAAGACTAACGATGAATGTTTTGCTGTTTGTATTTATGATGAAGAATGGGTTATTACCAAAATATCTTCAGAATCAGCTCGTGTCTGTTGCAGAGGCTCAACCATATAAATTAAGAAATTCTGCTGATTTTAGATTACAATTTAGAGCAACTAATTTCCATCAAAATATAATATACTTTACAATGGTCTTAAATTATATAATCGAATTCCAAACGAAAGTAAGTGTGAAAATAATTTTTTTATCTTTAAACGAAAAATTGTAACATATGTAAAAATTGAATATTAATGTATAAAAATCTATTATGTATTGTGAAAGTGTAAAAATTATTAAATAGCCCAAGGGCTAAATAAATAAATTAAAAAAACACTGTAGCTCTTTTCGTTTATTATACGAACCTAATAGGTTTGCTCACTAATAGTATGACACGAGCAGGCATGGTTTCTGTAAGCTAGTTCGTGTTCGAGTATGACCACTTGCTCATGAGCGTTTGAGCATACCCATTAGATGAGCTTGCTCATGCAACTGTTTAGTATATGACTATGAGCGTTTTTCATTCCCAGTAAAAATTAATATCCGGAATCCCCTCCTATTTATCCTTCTTTGAAGCAACTGTTCATACACAAAATTGTTCTTCAAAGAGAAATTATTCGAGTCATCAATCAGATCAATATTTAATGAATAATCGAGTAGTATAACAATATTTTTTAAGCATGAAAAAAGAAAGTGAAAGTAATTTTGGGTCGCTTGAAAAGGATTTTTTATTCTAGCTAAAGTAGCTTGATGCTCTATATTGAGAGTATATATCTCCTCAAATCAAATGATCCATTTTATTGCATTTAATCTTAATTTCTTTTTAAACAAATATGTCTTTGAAAAAATTTTAAATCAATAATTAAAGATTAATAATTAAAAATGGAACAAAAAATAGAGATATTTCTTTCATTTAATTCTTATTTCATTTCACGCTTTAAGGGTTAATGCAGTATAAACCATAGATAACACATAGATAGTCAACTGAAACGTCAAAAACCTAAGTATCTTGTCAAAAAACCTAAGTCTAAGAATGTATTGGTAGGCAAAAATAAGTGTTGGTTTTTTTAAAAAAAAATTCACCACAGCACCTAAACTGCACATTTTGTAAAAATAGAATATTTTTTTACATTCAATTTTTGATGTTAAAATTAAATAATTCTTTTGCTTTTTAATAAAAATATGAATTTTGTATTTTTCTAATATATTTATGTGCAAAAAAAACGTTAGAATAAATGCTAATTTTAAATATTTATTATATTGATTTGAAAAGTTTCATCCCCTAAAAAACAAAAAAATACAATACTGTGTAGATATAAATTTCATCAAACAAATGTCAACAAAATTTAATTTATTTTGTATTAAAAAATTTAAAATACAATAAATTGTTAAATAATTTTTTGTGCAAAAATTCAAAATTGTTTAAATATTTGGAAAGTGCAATAAAATATCGCGTAATAGTGTCTAAATGTGAATAAAAATATTACTCCCCTAAGTGTGTTGAATTCACACCGTACCCGTATGTGTGAAGACATTTGTAGCCACGTTTTTGACATCTGGAGAGTTGGCCATCTATGTGTTATCTATGGTATAAACTTTTATAAAGCTGTTATTTTATTCGTATTTAAAGTTTTAAGTTTTATGCATTTGTTTAAATTTTAAAAACACTATTCATGCGAAAATCTGATGAAAATCTAAATAGAATACAGATGATGTGAAAAAGTATTTTTTTGGTTTACATGTTTACCAAAAAATTTACAGATTTGTGTTTCAAATAGAATTAAAGAGATTTTTTTTTAAAAACAATTTAAAAAAGGAAATTTCTTTTTTTAAATAAGATGTGAGTCAAAAGTAATTTCATATGAAGAGAAAAGGGCATTTTTATGTTGAGTTATAGAAAAAAGGCCTTTAAAATACGGTTGTATTAATGTTGTTGTTGTTTTTTGTAATCTGAAAAAAATTCGCTTCTCCAATGGTAATAACACTGCAGCAATTGAGCAGTCATTTAAGTGTCACTGATGAGAGATTTTTTCTCATTATGTAAAACAAACTTTCTTTCACATTATTAAGGGCATAGTATTAAAATGAGGTAAATATTTGTGTACGTGTGATTTTGCATCTCCCTCGAACTTATTAATTCTTTAAAGTGGTTTTACACGACGTGTGTTTGTCATATGACTTGTCAGTTTGATAACCCATATGTAATTTTATGTGAGTGTCAAAATAGGCATTTTACCTACGGATTACATGTGTAATTACATCTGGCATAACCTATAATATATAATTTTTCCGCCACACAGTTTTGTATTGTCAACTACAGCTGATGCAAAGATGGAAACGTTGTGCTTTTGCCACGCTTTTAGTGCTTTTGGTACCACAAAAAACCAAAAATAGCAAAATATCAAGTTAGCATTACAGGATATCAGATGCTTTGTCACATCAAAATAGAACACGTTCTAAATGAAAAATGTCATATGTATAGTACACATGAAAAATACACATGTTATGGTTGAAAAGGTTCACACGACGTGTTTAGAATTTACACATGGAAAATTGACATGTCATATGACAAATACACGTCGTGTAAAACCACTTTTAGACTATAAACATATCTCTATATTGCTCACTTTATTCCTGTTTACTGGTCAACTATGATTTAATATTAATCAACGTTGAGTACTCAAACTGGATGAATAAACCTCTCACAGCTCACTAAGCAAAATTGATGCATAAACAGATTTAATATTTTTTATATTATTCTAATAATTATTAAAATACATTTTAAAATTGAATTATAATTAAATTATACATATTTATTTAATATACACACTGTGTAATTTTTTAAGTCATGGCAAAATAACCATATACGGACACCACTACGTGATAAAAGACCAAAAAAAAAGACCCCTGTCTCCCAGTTTCACCCAGAGTCCTCAAGGTTTTTTTTATGGACTCTCAACGATGTGGGGCCTCGATGTCATTTTTGCAAAAAAAATGATCATTTCCTCAAGCTCATATTTTGCAAACCGTTTGAAATTTTGATATACTCTCTGAGGCAAAGTTTTAGCTCTTGTCATAAAGAACAAAAATTGTGAACATATAAAATCAAAAGAACTTCATCTTCAAGGTCAAAATCTTAACACCGTTTAGGTAGCCGCAAAAGTGAAAAATTTCCCGAAAAAATTTTAGCTACCTAAGCGCTACCTAAACGGTGTTAAGAATCATTCCTAGGAAGTTCATATGTTCTAGAAAGTTGTTTATTGAGATCTTAGGTTCATTTTTGTAGTTGATTGTTTCCTTGAATTTTGAACGGTTTGCTACCTATGGACCTGAACAGGGGAAAAAAGGTAAAAAATTGAATTTTTTAAAGTTTTTTGCGATTTTGACCTTGAAGATGAAGTTCACAATTTTTGTTCTTTATGACAAGAGCTACAACTTTGCCTTAGAGAGTATATCAAAATTTCAAACGGTTTGCAAAATATGAGCTTGAGGAAATGATAATTTTTTTGCAAAAATGACATCGAGGCCCCACATCTTTGAGGGCCCATAAAAAAAACCTGGAGTACTGTGGACAAAACTGGGAGACAGGGGTCTTTTTTTTGGTCTTTTATCACGTAGTGGTGTCCGTATATGGTTATTTTTTTCCGTGTTGCACTGTGTATATGAGCCCTTGATTATGAAAGTGGTATAAGTCATATATTTCTTGTTTCGAGATATTAAGAGGTTTACATTTTAAAGGATAAAAAAATATTTTTGCATTATGGAATTAAATATTTTGACAAATAAATAGTGCCAACAAATAAGTATTTATTATGAGTTTGAAATTTATAACCATTTTTAAAAGGAAATGTGGTTTTGAAATGTTGAAATGACTTATACAAAATTAATTGCATGACTTTATAAATGAGTTAAACCATCAAGAAAAAAATTTTTTGTTAGAAATTAACATTTTATTCAAACTCATTACATTGTAACTAAGTAATTTATTTTTTAGTATTTAGGGAAATAAAGTGTTTGTGGAAAATTGGTGGAATATAGGGTAGTAAATCCGTCATATATTTACGTTTTTCATCTATTATTAGTCTAATGGTTGTGTATAATGAAAGCAAATCAATATTTTCGTATATTCTTGGGCTTTCTCCTTTAGGTGAAAGGTCTAACACTTTGAATTCGAAATTGTCATCCAAAGAAGTTTTATAAAACATCTTATATGAAGCATTATTTAAAAATCTAATCCATTGTGTTTTAGTAAAGACACAGCTTCTCCATTGGTGTTTATCCTTCTATTAGTCGTTGATTGTCCTCGTTTATTCGTCGAAATGAAACGAAATCTTTCTGAGCCATTTGTTCTTATTTGTTTCCATTTCTTGGGAGCATTACTTACACTTCTTCGCCGTATAATGTCTACAATTAACTATAAATAGTGCATTTTTACATTAATAGGATTACCCGCTCATACCTGAACCGCTATCTGAAGACATGACAAAATTACTAACAAATATTTTGAGAAACTTTAAAAACAGACTGACTTATACCACTATCAAAATATATAGTAACTGTATTTTGTTTACCAAGCAAAACATAAACTCAATTTATCAACTTAATTTTCATGGCATACTGCGAATTACTTCAGATTATATTATTTTATTAGGATTTGATATGAAATAGCTGACAAACCAGATTTTTAAAATTTTTGACTTATACCACTTTCAAAATCAAGGGCTCATATAATTTAAAATATTTAATTAATTTTTTTTCGTTCAATAATGACTGCGTACTACTGGCATTCGAACGCTTTTTTCAAATTAAATCGCTGTAAAACATCTGAAATATGAAGAAGTATATAAATAAATAAATATTTCAAGATAGATCAAAATATGTGCACCCCTCGAATATATTTTTCTCATCTACCTTTCTCATTGTACTCCTCCAGCAGGTATTCCGATCAGGTTGCGAGGATGTCAGCAGTATTCCCCGATGTTCATTTTAGCTTGCGCAAATAATTAGTCTGTGAAGTGGAACAAGATTAACGTGAGTACCTGCCTACTCGGCCTAACCTCACGGTGGTCTTACCACCGAGTGAAACTTAGGCGTAGACTAGCGCCCCCATTGTGTAGTATAACGATAGATATAACGATTGCCACCAATCGCTTTTTGTGTGTGATACAGTCACAATGAGTAGCAATTTATATAATATGGCAAGCCTTTCCAAGGCAAGCCTAGATCCACATTATAACCTCTTGCTTAGGGGTTTGGAGACTATCCAAATTCCGTCTGTTGAGAGTGCAACAGCACACTTGATTGACCTTGCACCTTACCTACATAAATCGATCTTAAACCACAACCACCACGTGTACCCCCGAAGGGGACCTCACCAATAACCTGTCACAGAGAGGATAGGCTCTCTGTGGGGCCACCGATTCCCGTGGTACCAGTCCTTTGGGCACTGGTCGGGCCTCGAAGAGGACCCGTATGTTTTAACACACAGACCTTTTCTTCCAGATTTAGGCTCTAGGAACCCTAGCGTCTGGTGCCCCTATTTTCCCCGAGTGAACCGCGTCAAAGCATTTGCCATATTCCTGCAGTGACAATTGGAATCCCCAGGGGTAGGTCTGTGAAGTATAAAATATTAATGTGAAAATTGGATTTAGTTACTATTGCTAGAGTGAAATTTGCTGTCTATAGTTTCAGCTCTATCTCTCCGCTGTCTCGAGGTTCTTCAAGGAAAGAATGCTGGCGACTCCATGTTAACACATGCCATTTTTGTCATTACTTTTTTATACACCAAACTACTATTTAAATATATTTCCTTTTCATATTCAACATTTATTTTAATATTTTAAAAACACACTACTCAATGTGGTTTTATGAAAAATGCAACTCTGCCACTCACATTCATATTTTTATTTTTGTTTATATGTGAGTTTGTTCATTGTTGGTCATGTGTTAGTTTCAATCATTCATTTCTAGTAGGGAAAATGTCGACAAAATATTTTAAAAAATATGGCCTACTAAAACAGTAATTTAAGTGATTATAATAATCAGATTGCGAGTGTATAACATTAGTTTTGTGCCACACCTTACATCTTGTATTTATAACTTATACTATAAATTTTACGTTTTTATTTACATAACAATATATTCTATCTCAAAATCTAAACTTAAATACCATATGTCAAAGTAAAATTGTGGAACGATTAGAATAATACGTTATCAGAAAATGTGCAGAATTATTTCAAAAATATTCTGGTTCTGCACCATTGTGCACTAGAATGGTTTGAATAATCAAAAGCTGAAACATTATAACAGCTATGAACTATCAAAATCTACCTGTCACTAATGAAATAATATGTTTATTATTATGGGTCATTCCATGTCATATCGACATGTCACTCAAAATGAGTATTAAACATTTTCTTGAAACTTTTTTTTATTTATATTACAGTCTCCAGCGCAAATGCAAAAAAGTGATATTTTTCTATTTTTATAAATTTATAGAGATAGAATTTTTTTTCAAATTATGTTTGAATTAATTAACCCGGTATTTCACATTTTTTGACCTAGATTTTTTTAAAATACATATTCTGATAAATTTCGACCTTCTAAGCACGAAAATGACCTCAATTTTTCAACACATTTTTACAATTTTCCGGAAAATGCGAAAAACTATCGTTACCATATGGTAACCGTGGGTCGCCTAGGGTACAAGTTTTTTACCAAAGAAGAAAATATTTTTGGACTTAAAAAAATCACAAAAAATGTAATGTTTGCAGTAGTGTACCGCCAATTGTCGTTGAAATTCTAGTTGAGGCGTTGTCTGTAGCACTTTACGCATTGTACGCATCTGTAAGCCATGCTAGAGCACTTTTTTTCTATGTATGTGATGCGGTATTGGTTCAGATTTTAATCGAATCGGTCTACTCTACTTTACACATATACATATTTGTTGTGTTCCGTGATCGGTGTCATTGATTTCATATTTTTACCAAGGCTTTTAGATAATATACATACAACATTGTTATCTTTTGATTTCACCAAACGAATACCAGTGCTTCTAATCATAACGGAATCCGACTAACCTCTTTGCAATACGGTTTTCGCGGATTGTCTCGGTAGCATTATTTGAGATAAGCCAACAAAGGATAACCAGTTATCAAAGTAAAACGAAAATGGCAGCGATTTCAATGTATTAGGTAAATCATCAATCGTACTGACCAAAGGAGCAACGCATTTTCCAAACTTCACTTCATACTCAACATTCGAACTAGGACTTTTTCCCTGGTAGATTTCGAAGTGCGCCTAATACCCTGATGAAGTGCAAAGACACCAAACAGCCAAATCGTAATGGTTTGCCTTTTATGAACGGCTTACATCAAGTTATGCCAAAGTAAGATATAATGCTTTCCTCGAAAGAAAGATTTTGTTCTGGATGAAAATGTTCAGTCATTTTTGTGAACGCAATTTTCACAATTTATTTGCAAGGATAAGTCTCTAAAGGTGGTTATTTTTTCAATTATCAACAAAATATAAATGAATATAGTAGAAAAATATCCAAAAAGCCAGAGAAAAACACATAGAATGTAAACAAAAAACCTGTACCCTAGGCGACCCACGATTACCATATGGTTACGCCATAAGTAAATTATGAAAAAGTGAAACAAAAAAACATTTTTTCTACAAAAACAATTTCGAATTTTATAGTTTGATTCATTAGCTATCAATTGAAGTAATTATTATTAAATGGGTTGAATAGGTGTTAATAAACACGTGTGCTTACTGACGTGCTATATCTAAAAATGGGACTTCCGAACTTTTTTTTTAACTTAATTTAAAACGCCAAAGCTTCGCTAATTTAACTCAGAATGACAGGAATTTTATTTTCTCTTTTGAAGCTTCAATTATTTTGCACTAAATAATATCTTTATTTTCTTGAAGTTTTGTTTTGTCGTTTTGGTGTAATTGTTGTAAATGTAACGGCATATTTTACATTACCATATGGTAACCGTGGGTTATTTCGGGTTAAGTCAAGGAGTATACAAAATAAAATAAAAAAGTTTCAATAAAATCTGGTAAATTAGAAAACAGTTTTTTTTTTGGTTAATTTGACATGGAATGACCCATATAATAAAATTTAAACATAATTTTCTTATCTTATTCCTGTTCGCTTCTTTACTATTCTATCGGTTTCATTATTAAACTGATGCATGCAGATATTTTCAAGAATTTAAACATTTTCATTTTGCTTTGCTTTGTTATGTTTGATGTTATTGATTTAATGAAAACTTCATTATTGAAATCTGTATATAATTTATGAATTATAAATAAAAAATCTACTTTAAGTACTACAGTAAAATAACGATAATTATTAACCCGTTTTATCCAAAATATTAATAATTTGTAATAAACGAAATGTCCCTTAAATAATTCTTGCAAAAAAAACCGACTTCAAAACAAACAAACTTAAAATCATGTTTCTTTAAGACGGTAACTATTGCGACTCCCTGTAATTTCCGAATTCAAATTTTATACAAGTTATAGCGGTCGTAGCAATACAGGTTCATTGTAAATTTCAACCGTCTGTCTGTAACGGTTTAAAATTTTGATCATATACAACAAATTATATAAACTATTGCGACACCCTTTAATTTACAATTTTAAATATTTATACTTCTTATAACAGATATAGTAATGGACATTCTGTCTAATTGTTAAGTGTGTATCAATAACTGTTTAAAAGATAGGGTCATATATATCAAATGACGTCACCTATTGGGACACCCTTTAAATTCAAATTTTAATATAAATACTTTTTAAAGAGGACTTTGTCATACAGATTCTTTTTAAATTTTAACTTTGTGTCCATATACATCAAATTACATCAACTATTGGGACACCCTTTAATTTCCAATTTTAAATATTTATACTTGTTGTTATACCAGACATAGTAGTGAAGATTCTGTCTATATTTCAAGTGTTTGTCTATAACGGTTCCAAAGATGAGGACATATTGGTCAAATTACATCAATAATGGGGACACCCTTTAATTTATAGATCCAAATTTTATACTTATTGTAATAGCGGACTAAGCAATATAGTTTCTTTGTAAATTTCAACTGTCTATCTATAACAGTTGAAAAGTTTGGCCATATATATTACTTTTACATTAACTATTGGGACACCCTTTAATTTCCAAATTCATATATTATACTTGTTATTTTAGCGGACTTAGCAATACAAGTTCTTTGCAAATTGCAACTGTCTGTCGATAACGGTTCAAAAGTTTGGCCATATATATATCAAAATAAACCAAGTAATGGGACACCCTTTAATTTCTAATGTTAAATATTTATACTTATTATAACAGCCATAGTAACAAACATTCTGTGCAACTTTCAAATGTTTGTCTATAACGGTTCAAAAGATAGGAGAATAAAGGTGAAATTACGTCACCTATAGGGTTACCCTTGTAATTTTATTTTTTAATTACTTTTTGTTATTGGGAGCTATAGTGATACGCACTTTTTTTAATTTTAAATTGGTGACCTATAAAGTTCATAATACACACAAAAAGCACCCTTTAATTTTTTAAAATTTTGAACTTCTTTTAAAATAGTGGTCCCATCTGTAGCCATAACCTATCTAATAGCGCAAAAATGTTTAAAATCGGTCCAGAAATGACCGAGTTCTGAAGGCACAAACATACAAAAAAAAAAAAGCAACACACAGACGAATTGATAACCTCCTTCTTTTTTTGAAGTCGGTTAAAAATAGGGTTAAATCACAATAATTCCATTTATTTGGATCCCCTTGCTAATTTGTATTTTTGTTTTTCCATATAAAATCTACTTATAAATTTTATTGGCTGTTTATAATTCATAATGCAACGCAAAATAAAATCAACAGTTAAAAAATATATATTAGTTTGTACATAATTAAGTAAATGAAAGCGTATGTATATGTTTTTGTATTAATCTTCTTGTCCAAAGGAAATATATTTTCTTTCATACTCATACCACAGGTGGATTTAATTGCGTTTCTACAACTTTCACTTAGGACCCAATAATGTGTATATATCCAGAATTCTTATACATAGAAAATCTGATTTAGCAATGTCCGTTGGTCCGTCGATCCGTCCCTGTTCGGGTTGAAATCAATTTTGCTAAGACACCGGAAAATTTAAGCCCAACAATCTCTCAGAAATAGTTTCTAATATTTTACTATTGAAATTCAGGGCTATTGGTCTATAAATGATAGAAATGTCGTCAAGGCATATTAAACAAGGTGACAGCGTAAGGGAGAGGAAATTTGAGCAAAAAATTTTTTGAATTTTTTTATATGGATTTTGACAGTAAAATAGTTATTATTCTCTCTTAAAAAACCTGATTAATGTCAAACTCCATATAAAAAAAATTGAAAAAATTACTCTTTAACATTAGCTCCGCCTTGTGCAGTCACCTGGTTAAATATGCCTTGGATGTCGTTAAAAAAGGAGAATGTTATTATGACTTTTTTTTAATGTATTGAAAAATTATAATTCCGAAAAAAAACTCAAAATTATCAAAGAATCAGAAATTCACTAAACAATCAAAATTTCAGTTACAAATTTTAGTTTTACCAAAATTTCAAATTTATTTAAAAGCAGAAAGTTTGCTTAAAGATCAAACATTCTCCTAATAAACACATTTTCATCAAAAATTACAAAAAAAAAATTTATTATAAACAAATCATCTTCATTCAAACAAATTATTTTATAGCTCCTCCATAAAATTAAAGAAAAAATTGTTTCAGTTTCAGAAGCTCATAAGACGCTCATTATACCCTTCATCACCGGTGGAAAGGAAAGATATAATTTCGTCATTCTGTATAATTTCTACATTATTAATTTCCGACCCCATAATGTATATACGTATATTCTGGATCCTTATACATAGATGTCCATCTGTGCGTGTTTGGGTTGAAATGTCATTTGCCAAGGCAACAGACAAGATAAAGAAGATTTAAGCCCACCAATCTGCCAGGCATAGTTTCAAAAATTTTAGGATTGTAATTCAGCAACATCACACGATTCTATATGAAGCTGCGTGCAAGAAACCACGACCACCTATATTTTTTTACTTTGTTTTTATTTTTTTCGGTTGTAATGATTCTCTTTTGCTTTTTATTTGTTAAACAATATAAGACCGCGAAAAATATATCGCAAGGAGTGCATACAGATCTCGTGGGATCAATAACCCCCTGCGAGGGTTGGGTTTTTGTTTGTTTTTAAGCTGGTAAGGTTTTTCTGCTTTGATTTTTATTAAAGACCTTTATATAAAGCAATACAAATAGAGGTAGCCAATAGAACCACAGGGTGCCCACTGGTAACCAGGAGCAGTCAAAAGACTTGATTGAATTTTTGATTAAATTTTTTTAATTATTTTTTTCTTTTCTCTGGCCAGTTTAAAGCAATATTGATTGCAGTAAATTCCCAATTTTTACAAAAAATTTAAAAAAAAAAAAATTTTACGAAAAAATTAAAAAAAAATTTTAGCATAAAATTTTCCAAAATCCAAAAATTTTTAAAAAAAATGTTACTAAATATTTAAAAAAAAAATGAATAAATTAATTATTTAAGCTTAAGTCCTTAATTATAAAGAGATAAAGAAAAAATAGATACCAGCAGAGTGGAATGCATTTTCTAGACAGCTATTACGTCCGTCAACTGATTCCAAAAAAATTTTTTAAAAAAATTTCCGAAAACTTTCTATAAAATTTTTACATAATATTTCCTATAAAATTTTTATAAATAATTTTTAATTAAACTTTTACAAAGATTTTCTATAAAATTTTTAGAAAAAAAAAAATTCAATAAATTTTAACAAAATTTTCAAAAAAAAAGTTTGTAAATATTTTACTAAAACTGTTTCAAAATAGATTTTTAAAAATATTTTCCAAAAATTTTCTATGCAATTTTACCAAAGATTTTTAATAAAATTTAAAAAAAAATTTCAATAAACGTTTTCAAAAAATATTTCTATCAATTTAAAAAAAAAATTATATAAAATCTTAAAAAAAAAATTTGTATAAAATTTTTCAAAAAAATTGTCTATAAAATTTAAAGAAAATCTATAAAATTTTTACCAAACAGCTTTCTTTAAAGTTTTTAATATATGTATACCGTATACGAAATTTTGCTGATTAGTGAGAAAAAGCGCAGTTATTTTTTAATGCGTTTGTCTCTTAAATTAAATCAATTTTGTACCTGTAAAAATAAAATCACCGTGGTGAACGGTATAGAAGGTTCGGCACGGAGCAATCTTGTTTTAATTCATGTATTCATAAAATTCCTAAATGGACAATAATAAACAGCGAAGACCAGCGACCTAAAAGAGATGTTTTTGCAGAGTTTCCATAAGCAAGTTTGAATAAGTATGAGTAAACGTTAAACATAATAACAATGAACTTGAGCGAGTTGAAGCAGTTTTATGCTTTGAGTGAAACACGAATACAGTTAGAGTGTACACAGAGTAGGCTTTTTTATTTTTCTTAAAGATAACGTTTAATAAAAGTCATAGTCATAGATAACACATAGATGGCCAACTCTCCAAATGTCAAAAAGGCGGCTACAAAAGTCTTCACATATACGGGTACGGTGTGAATTCAACACACTTAGGGGAGTAAAATTTTTATTCAAATTTAGACACTTTTAAGCGATATTTCATTGCACTTTCCAAATATTTAAACAATTTTGAATTTTTGCACAAAAAATTATGTAACAATTTATTGTATTTTAAATTTTTTAATACTAAATAAATTAAATTTTGTTGACATTTGTTTGGTGAAATTTATTTCTACACAGTATTGTATTTTTTGGTCTTTTAGGGGATGAAAATTTTCAAATCAATATAATAAATATTTAAAATTTGCATTCAATCTAACGTTTTTCGCATATAAATATATTAGAAAAATACAAAATTCATATTTTTATTAAAAAGCAAAAGAATTATTTAATTTTAACATCTAAAATTGAATGTAAAAAAATATTCTGTTTTTACAAAATATTTTATACAACTATGTACAGTTTAGGTGCCGTGGAGAATTCTTTTTAAACCAACACTTGTACAATTTTGCCTACCAATGCATTCTTAGACTTAGGTTTTTTGACAAGAGACTTAGTTTTTTGACGTTTCAGTTGAATATCTATGTATTATCTATGATCATAGTAACCTCAAAAAATTCAAATGCTTTTTAAAATATAATAAAATAAATTCAATTATGTTTTAAAATAAACTCAAATATTTCAATTAAATTTTTAACAACATTACTTACGTCCACTTTAAGATCTTTATATCTAAAGAAATACAATAAACAACTAGTGCAACTAAAAAGCACTATGTTCTTCACAGCTACTAAACAAAATAATACATTGAGAGCCTTGAACATGAGAGGGCGCTCACTAGTATAAAAAGTTCGTTTTACTTGGTCAGCTCATTGTGTTTACGATACGAATAGAGGCTTGCTAAATAATAGTATGATATGAGTAGGCATGTGTTTAATAAGCTAGTTTTCGTTCGAGTATGATCACTTGGGCATGAGATCATCAGCAGACCCATTAGGTGAGCTTGCTCATGCAACTGTTTGTTATTTAATCTATGTCCTGAGCAATCAATTAAATTAGATGTGTCTAGTAGTACAAAATGTAATGCCAGATGTTTACTTATGTATGTGTAAAATATTTGTGTTTTTGTTGTTGTTTGGGGACTTAATTGATATTTTATTGATTTTTATTTTTGTTCATTCTAATAAATAACGGGTCCGCCAAATAACTTTTTTTTTGGAAATGCTATAAAAAAAAACTACTGAATATTTTCTCAAATTTCTTTTTATATTTGAAAGTACAATCCTTCCGGTTAATAATGGAAAGAAATTTCATTCAAATGGCTGCCTCGGCTGGCCATGCAGTAGCCTACATGATTGGTCCAATTTTTAAGCACATTATCTATTGTGTGCAGCTGTATTTCACCAATGGCTTCACGAATAGTCTCCTTTAAAGCGTCAATTGTCTTTGGCTTAGCGACGTAACACTTATTTTTGACGGTACCCCACAAATAATAATCCAACGGCGTCAAATCGCAGCTCCGAGCTGGACAAACGACATCAGCTTGTAACGGCGAAAGTCGCCTACTCGTTTTCGCCTACACAGATTTTGTAATAACACCAATTATAATAGCATGGAATTTGCTTATTTATTTTTATTATTTTATTATTTTTTATTTTGTAAGATTATCACTGAATTACCTTTATATATTTTACATTTCCTATTTTTTTATATATATATATATGTTCGTTTTACCCGTATCAATTTATTGATATTCAATGAATTCCCTAAAGTAAAACGATTGATCCTCAACTGATCTCATGTCATTTATAAACGTAAATTTAAATTAACGGTCAAGAAACTCATAGCGCCACCTATGATGGCTGGCAACCATTGTAAACAAACCATCAGACAAGTGTGTGTGTGAATATGTGTGCCCACTCAAGGGTATAAAAGACGCAACATTTCAAATAATTCTTGAGATAGCAAGCAGCTCGCCTGCAGATAAGAAGTCTCTTGGAGGAATTTTATATTCCGCAATTACTTCTTATCGACAAGTGCAATTGGTGGAAGTACCAACACCACAGAAGTTTATCTTCTACCGGTGTTGGCTCGACCGTGTGACTAGTGCTGGTGTGGAATTTTATATTCCGGCCATAATCTTGGACACGGCCTAGAACTCCCTACAATCGCTGCCACTGCTAAGTACAGTGTGTTACTTTTACCGTCGTTGCCGCCTGTACCGCTGCCGGGTACCACCGCTACCGCTGCCAGGTACAGCTACTGCCGCCTGTACCGCTGTCAGGTACCGCCGCTGCCGCCTGTACCTCTGCCAGGTACCGTCGCTGCCGCCTGTACCGCTGCCAGGTACCGCCGCTGCCGCCTGTACCGCTGCCAGGTACCGCCGCTGCCGCCTGTACCGCTGCCGGGTACCGCTGCTAGGTATCGCCGCTGTCACCTGTACCGCTGCCAGGTACCGCCGCTGCCGCCTGTACCGTTGCCAGGTACCGCCGCTGCCGCCTGTACCGCTGCCGGGTACCGCCGCTACCGCTGCCAGGTACCGCCGCTGCCGCCTGTACCGCTGCCAGGTACCGCCGCTGCCGCCTGTACCGCCGTTGCTGCCTGTACCGTTGCCAGGTATCGCCGCTGCCGCCTGTACCGCTGCCAGGTACCGCCGTTGCCGCCTGTACCGCTGCCAGGTATCGCCGCTGCCGCCTGTACCGCTGCCAGGTATCGCCGCTACCGCTGCCAGGTATCGCCGCTGCCAGGTACCGCCGCTGCCGCCTGTACCGTTGCCAGGTACCGCCGCTGCCGCCTGTACCGCTTCCAGGTACCGCCACTGCCACCCGTACCGCCGCTGCCGCCTATACCGCCGCTGCCGCCTGTACCGCCGCTGCCGCTATACCGCCGCTGTTACTTAAACCGCCGCTACTGCTTGTACCGCCGTCGCTACCACTCAGACCGTCGCTGCCACCAGTACCGCCGCTGCCATCTGTACCGACACTGCAATCTGCACTCCGCTGCTGTCTGTACCGCCGCTGCCATCTGTACCGCCGCTGCCACCCGTACCGCCGCTGCCGCCTATACCGCCGCTGCTGCCCGTACCGCTGTTCTGACCTCCCATTCATCGGCTACGAGTTGAGACCGTCTGTCCTCTACGTTGTAGTAGAACAAATACACCAAATAAAACATTGAAGATAAGATTTATAACGTTTAACGAAATAAAACCCGACTGTTTCTCTTCTTTCCCAGATAAAGAAGGTAAGTAACAAAACATAATAAAAACGACCCTGGACTCCGCTGAAGCTATCCCAGCAACCAGCGGAAAACGTGTCGTTACATTTGGCGCCCGAGCAGGGACACTAGTAGTGTCCATATAAAAAAAAAAAAAAAAAAAAAACAAACCAACAATATATGTATATTGATTGAAAATTAAACATCATTATAAAGGAAAAGTAAAAAAAAAAAAAAGGAAGATGAGGCAGTATTTAGAAGGGTATCGGTTTGAAGTGATTACTGACCACCTGTCCCTTAAGTGGCTCAACAACATCGACAACCCGACGGGTCGGCTGGCACGATGGGCCTTGGAATTACAACAGTATCAGTTTACGGTACACTACAGGAAGGGTAAGCAGAATGTCGTAGCTGATGCCCTATCTAGGCATCCAGTTGAAACCGCCCATTTGTTACAAGTCAGCCAGGATCTAGATTGCCCCTGGATAAAACGACTAATGGAGGAGGTTCAACGTCACCCCGAAAAATTTCCCGATTATATCATAATCAATCAGCAATTGTATAAAAACACCGGCCGTAGCATCAATGATGAAGATTGTACCCCATGGAAATTGTGCGTCCCCAAGTCTCGTCGTCACCAAGTCT
Organism: Phasia obesa; assembly: GCA_949628195.1. NCBI lineage: Eukaryota > Metazoa > Arthropoda > Insecta > Diptera > Tachinidae > Phasia > Phasia obesa. The sequence goes on from OX451219.1 coordinate 105,269,209, forward strand.
TACAGGAGAATCATGATAGTACCACGGCCGGACACCTGGGAATTAGAAAGACCATAAACAGGGTAGCCAGTCGGTATTTCTGGCCAGGGCTGGCGAGGGACGTTAGTAGGTATGTGCGCCGATGCGGATCCTGTCAGCGATACAAAACGGATCAACAGAAGCCAGCCGGCGAGATGCTGACGCGACTACCTGAGGAACCATGGGCCACATTGTGTGCGGATTTTGTGGGACCCTTGCCAAGGACCAAGCATGGGAATACCATGTTGCTTGTACTTTTTGACAGGTTCTCCAAGTGGTGCGAATTGATTCCTCAACGGAAAGCCACGGCAGAAGGACTCATCAAGGCGGTTCGGGAACGGATAGTGGCTCGCTATGGGGTCCCCAAGAAAATCATCACCGACAACGGGCCTCAATTCACGGCACGGATCTTCCAGAGATGGGTCGACGAAGTAGGGATACAGCAGGAATTCACGGCACCATATACGCCCCAGGAAAACCCGACCGAACGAGCAAACCGCACTATCAAAACCATCATCGCCCAATTCTCGGGGAAGAGGCACAATACCTGGGATGACTTCCTACCAGAAATCATGTTGGCCCTCAATACGAGTACCTCGGATACCACGGGATACACAGCGGCATATCTCACACAAGGACGAGAACCGCGCCTCCCTAAGACACTGTACGACGAGGTTACGACGGGAACTGGTGCCCGAAACCCACCTCCAAAGGAGCGAGCTAATGAACTACAGGAAGTCTTCAAATTGGTGAAGCGAAACTTAGAAGCAGCATCGCAAAGACAACAGCGCTACTATAATCTACGGCGACGACCCTGGACACCCCGAATAGGAGCCCAGGTGTTAATCCGACAGCACCCACTCTCAAAAGCAACTGAAAAATTTGCTGCTAAGCTCGCCCCAAAATATGGAGGGCCGTATACCGTGATTAACTTTTTATCGCCTGTAATTGTGAAAGTACGTGGACAGCACAATAAAGACGAACGGACTGTCCATATTAGCGAGTTAAAACCCTGTCACGATTAGTCTACTAAACACAGCTGCTGGTCGGCGAACGAGGGGAGGTAATGTAACGGCGAAAGTCGCCTACTCGTTTTCGCCTACACAGATTTTGTAATAACACCAATTATAATAGCATGGAATTTGCTTATTTATTTTTATTATTTTATTATTTTTTATTTTGTAAGATTATCACTGAATTACCTTTATATATTTTACATTTCCTATTTTTTTATATATATATATATGTTCGTTTTACCCGTATCAATTTATTGATATTCAATGAATTCCCTAAAGTAAAACGATTGATCCTCAACTGATCTCATGTCATTTATAAACGTAAATTTAAATTAACGGTCAAGAAACTCATAGCGCCACCTATGATGGCTGGCAACCATTGTAAACAAACCATCAGACAAGTGTGTGTGTGAATATGTGTGCCCACTCAAGGGTATAAAAGACGCAACATTTCAAATAATTCTTGAGATAGCAAGCAGCTCGCCTGCAGATAAGAAGTCTCTTGGAGGAATTTTATATTCCGCAATTACTTCTTATCGACAAGTGCAATTGGTGGAAGTACCAACACCACAGAAGTTTATCTTCTACCGGTGTTGGCTCGACCGTGTGACTAGTGCTGGTGTGGAATTTTATATTCCGGCCATAATCTTGGACACGGCCTAGAACTCCCTACAATCGCTGCCACTGCTAAGTACAGTGTGTTACTTTTACCGTCGTTGCCGCCTGTACCGCTGCCGGGTACCACCGCTACCGCTGCCAGGTACAGCTACTGCCGCCTGTACCGCTGTCAGGTACCGCCGCTGCCGCCTGTACCTCTGCCAGGTACCGTCGCTGCCGCCTGTACCGCTGCCAGGTACCGCCGCTGCCGCCTGTACCGCTGCCAGGTACCGCCGCTGCCGCCTGTACCGCTGCCGGGTACCGCTGCTAGGTATCGCCGCTGTCACCTGTACCGCTGCCAGGTACCGCCGCTGCCGCCTGTACCGTTGCCAGGTACCGCCGCTGCCGCCTGTACCGCTGCCGGGTACCGCCGCTACCGCTGCCAGGTACCGCCGCTGCCGCCTGTACCGCTGCCAGGTACCGCCGCTGCCGCCTGTACCGCCGTTGCTGCCTGTACCGTTGCCAGGTATCGCCGCTGCCGCCTGTACCGCTGCCAGGTACCGCCGTTGCCGCCTGTACCGCTGCCAGGTATCGCCGCTGCCGCCTGTACCGCTGCCAGGTACCGCCGCTACCGCTGCCAGGTATCGCCGCTGCCAGGTACCGCCGCTGCCGCCTGTACCGTTGCCAGGTACCGCCGCTGCCGCCTGTACCGCTTCCAGGTACCGCCACTGCCACCCGTACCGCCGCTGCCGCCTATACCGCCGCTGCCGCCTGTACCGCCGCTGCCGCTATACCGCCGCTGTTACTTAAACCGCCGCTACTGCTTGTACCGCCGTCGCTACCACTCAGACCGTCGCTGCCACCAGTACCGCCGCTGCCATCTGTACCGACACTGCAATCTGCACTCCGCTGCTGTCTGTACCGCCGCTGCCATCTGTACCGCCGCTGCCACCCGTACCGCCGCTGCCGCCTATACCGCCGCTGCTGCCCGTACCGCTGTTCTGACCTCCCATTCATCGGCTACGAGTTGAGACCGTCTGTCCTCTACGTTGTAGTAGAACAAATACACCAAATAAAACATTGAAGATAAGATTTATAACGTTTAACGAAATAAAACCCGACTGTTTCTCTTCTTTCCCAGATAAAGAAGGTAAGTAACAAAACATAATAAAAACGACCCTGGACTCCGCTGAAGCTATCCCAGCAACCAGCGGAAAACGTGTCGTTACAAGCTCTGCTGCTGATAATGCGATCTTCAAAAACAGGGCGCAAAACATCGAGTGTAGCTTCGGCTGTATGGACGTAGCGCCGTCCTGTTGAAACCAAATGTTGCCAATATCCTCCTCTTTAATTTTTGTGAACAAAAATTCGTTCAACATGGCCCGATAACGATCGCCATTGACTGTAACGGCCACTCCTTGCTCATTTTCGAAGAATTGTTTACATACCCGCCAAGATCAAAATGAGCTTCATCTGAAAAGATGATTTTTTGGCAAAATCGGCATCTTCTGTAAGTCGATCGAAGACCCACTTAGCGAAGTGGAAATGCATTGATGGTCAGTTGGCTTCAACTCCTGAACCAATAGGACTTTGTATGGCTTCATACCAAGGTCTTTAGGCAAAATTCGTCTCAATGATGTCTCCGGAATGTTCAATTGTTGAGAACGACGGTTAATTGATGTTGATGGCGCTGCACGCACACTTTCTGCCACATCAGCAATATTCTCGGGTGTACGGACTGTTTTGCCTTTTCACGCTTTGGTTTATCGATGAGGATGCCAGAGTCTTTTACTTTTTTCACGAGATAACGAACATACGGAGCTGATGGTGCTTCCCTTCTTCCAAAATCCCAACGCAATTTTCGCACACATTCTGCAACATTGCCATGATTTTCAAAGTAATGTCCAATATTTCCTTAGATTAAACCATTTTTTTATATTCTCCCACAAAACAAATTATAATAATTCTGATATTTTTACAAATTTATCGAAAAACATATAAAAAAAATTTCCAAATTACACAAAATCCATAGATTTAGGAGCTTTATAAGCTTCAATTAAGTCTGAGAGATTTGCTGTTGATTGAAAAATATTTTTCTGTTAGAATTGATTCATTTTATTTGCATAATAAATTGCTTTTACAGGGTCAACTTCTCTGGACCGTAAGCGCGCATAAAACAAATAAATTTACACAAAAAGTAATGTTGCCGCTGTTGTTATTTATATTTAAGGTTTTATTTTCAACAGCCAGAAAATTTGTGGTATTCAATCATTTTTTGGAATATAAAAGACATTCACATTTACATTTCACTCAAACAGTGTTGGACAAAACATTTGTTAATGTAACTGGGTTTTTAGCAGCCGTTTTTGCTCCAGTCAAAATTTTTATTTTGCAGGTAAGGTTTGTGGATATCCCACAGCACAAATATATACATATGTACGTTTTATACAAGTAATGACTTTTACATTAATGTTTCGTAAAAAAAATACAAAATTTTAACTGACACAACTTCTCGCCGGACTGAGACTTTGAATCAAATTACTTTTTGCTTTAAGGTTTTTTATGTGATATAATTAATTAATTTTTAAAAACCATTTAAAACCAATATTCCCAGAAAAGTTGAATTTTGCTAATTAAAAAAACAGAATTGGCGGTAAAGTTACCACAATCTATCTATGTAAATAAAATCAAATGTTGTTTGTTGGTAATCGCATCACTTAAAAACGGCTGGACTCATTTGGCCAATTTTTTTGTTTTAATAATCATCATAACTCAACTTAGGTTTCTACGGAAAGAAAAACTAACCACGCCCACTTTTTAAGTAGCTAGAGAACAATTAGAGGTAGCTCCAGTAACACCCTTCTTAATATACATAGTTTAACGAAACACAGACTGGATTGGCATAGAGGGCGTGGTACCTCCCATACAAAGTGAACAATTATTATCGTCTACCTGGCGATCTGTAATAGGTAGAGTCTTGAAACTTTGCACAAGTAACACTTATAACAATGTGCATAGTCTAGCAAAATTTAGACTGGATGGAGACAATGGACGTGGTAGCTCCCATAGAAAGTGAAAAATTATTATTATATAACTTGAACTCTACAATATGCAGAGTCTTGAAAATTTGCACAAGTAATCCTGATATTAATGTGCATAATCTAACCATATACAGACTGTATTGGAATAGTCCAGTGGTACCTCCCATAGAAGGTAAAAAATTATCGTAGTAATAAGCATAGTCTAGTAAAAACAGATTGGATGGGAACAGTGGGCACCATACCTTGCATAAAAACCGAAACAGTTCTGTCGTGAGAATAGTATGCGTTTTCGAATAATAGTTTGGTCGCACTTTACTTCCAAGTGGTTACTGTATTTTTTGTTAATGGGTATAGCGAAGGGCAATGTCAAATGAGAAAAATAAAAAGATGAATTTTTCCAGTCCTTTTTTGGACCTTAAAGATGTCTTTAAGGTAAATTTTATCTAATTATAATTGGTGACTAGTTCTTGTGAGCTGCTTTGATCTGACTGCTATTAATTAAAAAAATAAATACATGTTTACGTAAATTAACCCTAGAAGTAAGTCTATGTAAACATAAACGTTATTTTCAAAATCTCACATTATTTCGTTGTCTGTTTCATGTAAAAAGTCCCTAAAGTAATAAACGAAGCTAAGAAAAGCAAAAGTTTTGCTCACCACTGTATATTTACGCTTCCAGGTTTTCCGTCCATACATGAACATTTGTCAGGATAAGAGTTTAAAATGGGTGTGTGGACAGACAGAAAACAGTAAAAAAAATATTGTTTTTCAACAAATGTTTGATGTCATGCATACAAAAGTCTATTACGATTCAGTTGGCAAAATCAAATAGACTTTTACACAAACATACATACGAATTGTCTACAGTTCTGTAGGGTGCATTGGTTGCGTTAGCAAAAAACAGCAGCTGAAAAAGGCAGAGAAATGCATATAAAATCTGTCATTTGTATGCGTGACCATTAGCGCCATTTCGCCAACAACTCTTATCTGCATATTGCATTTGTGAGAAATTGTATTGTATGACTAGACAAATACGTTTTTATTGAATAAAATTCGTGTATGCAGTTGTATATGTAATGTGAGTTCTCACACTAACAAGTTCAAACCATTTGGTACATTTTTTATTGTAAATGTAGATAGTCTTTTATACAAAAGTAATTTAAAAAATGTCCAAGATCCAGTAGTCATATACGAGCGTTACCTACATTCACATACACATACACTCACACACAAATACATATATCTTTCTATTAAAGTCAGTGCGAGAAAAGAGAGAAAATAGTTCCATTTCTCAGATATAATTCAAATATCCCAAAAAAATCTTAAATAAAAGTTAATTACACTTCGCGCAAAATTATTTCACAATATAAGCTGTACATACAATAAAACAGTAACTTTTTTCCTGTCAAATCTGTCTGTCTTTTTGTGAGGAGGTACCTTAGTATCAAGATTCAAATATATGATACCTTTTTCAGCAAAAATATGTTATTATCAAGAGAAAGTGGAGAGAAAGCAGAGAAAGTACGCAATTTTACCGATATGCATATTTTAAGGCGGTATATTTTAAACACCTTTTACAGAGCTTTAAAATAATTCTTAGAATTTTATATAAATCTATATATACAAAAAAAGTTGCATTGTGTTAGAAATTGATGTTCTCTGGAATGCGAGAACCGATTTTGTTTCTGCAAAGTTTATATGAAAGGTGACGTCAATACCAAGGTTTTTATGTACAAACGGTCTCTGTATGTGTATTGGTTCATGAGTTATAGCTGGAATAGTTGGCGTGGTACCGCCTATACAAAGTAAAAAATTATTATTGTGGTCCTGGCGAATTGCAATAGATAGCGCCTTGAAACTTTGCAAGAGTAGCCTTTGTGCTAAGGCGCATAGTCTGCTAAAATACAGAATGAATTGGAACAGTGGGCGTGGTACCTCCTATACCAAGTGAAAAATTATTATTTTGTATATAGACAATTATAATAGGTATGGTCTTCAAAGTGGGTACAAGTAAACCTCATACCCATACGTATACTCTAGAAAAACATAGGCTGAATTAGGACAGTGAGCGTGGTACCCCCCATACAAAGTAAAAAATTATTATCCTGTATCTAGGAAACTGCAATAGGTAGCGCCTTGGAATTTTGCATCAGTAACCCCCATATTAAGATACATTGTGTAGAGAAACACAGACTGAATTTGAATAGAGGGCACCTCCTATACAAAGTGAAAAATTATTATCGCGTACCTAGAGAACTACATTAGTCTTGAAACTTTACACAAGTAAGATTCATACTAATGCATAGTCTAGCAAAATACAGACTAGATAATAATACTGGGAGTGGCACATCCCATTAAAAGTAAAAAATTGTTATTCTGTTAATACATACGCGGTTGGGAACATTTTTGACTTGAGAATAGCGTGCGTTTTTGCGTTAAAAGTTGGTCATACTTTTCTTCCAAGTGTTTATTGTGGATGAGTGTAGCGAAGCGCACCGGGGATAGCTAGTTTTATATAAAGAAAATACGTATACGTGAAGCACTATAAAAGTAAGAGTCTTACAATTTGGTGTAGATTACTTTCAAAGCAAACTCGAACAAAATATTGTCAGGACGCACACAACGTGTGTGGGCACAGCTAATGCACATAAATTTTTGTTTTAAGCAGAGCATACCTTTTCAAATTTTGAGAACACAGTGGTGCCCAATTAAAATGTGTGAAAAATATGCAATCAAAAAAATAGTACTGTAAAAAACTGTCCAAAATAATCTTTACTTACTATTGCCGGCCTTTGGTTATGCTCACTGTGTATGTCCAAAATAAGGTTCTCCTTCCAGAGTTTTGCTGTAGTAAAGGTACGGCCGAAAGCCAGCTTTGCTTACTAAAGCTCTTCTGTATTGCCGGCCTCTGAAAATTCGTAGGTCTTCTGTCCTATTGGCCGAAGGCCGATAATGTAGGGAAACTTAAGTTTGCGAACCATGTTGAAAACAAATTGTATAAATAAAATCCTCGCCATATCATAGCAATTTAGTAATACTTTACTAAACAATGGTGGTTCTGGACATACCTTAGGAGGAGAAAAATATCCCCCAATTAGAATAAAAAGTAAAAATAAAATAAATAATTAACTATGCAACAAAAGTGGAACGATCCAAATTATATTTTCTGTTGATACATTTGTAACTAGTCAACGAAAACCAAATAGTACATACTCTACAACATAAGGGTAAGGATATCCCACAATTTTCAAAAGAAAGACCAAAAATCTCAAAAGTAGCATTTTCAAGTATTTTGAATAAATAAAGCCCACACATATGGACTAGGGCTAATAAAATACTTTCAGCAACAATTCGGAGTATATATAAGCTGTATTACAGCAGTCCTCTTTTTTCGAACCCTGCTTTGGGATTTTAGGACATAAAGGCTAAAATCAAAATTTCGCTGTAAAATAAGTCAAATGGAGGGACCTTTATCTTTTAAAAGAATGATCAATTTCATACGAAATTTGGTTTAAACGTAAACACATAAATATAAAATTTTTTATATATTTTTTAAGAATTTTTTTTTCTATAAAAAATACATTGACGTCCCGTTTTAGGCTAAAATACATAAAAATGTAGTAATTTTGAATTTTTTAAATTGAAAATCCTCCTGTTTTTAACTTAGAAAAGATATACGCCTTTATCCAAAATAAAACTAAGTCTATTTCAAGTCTACTTTATTTCAAATTTTATATGAATTTTGACTTAACCCGAATTCTCCCGGTTTTAGAAATAGGCATCCGATTGCCCTAATACTTTATTTACAACATATATAGAATGCGTTTAGTACATATTAAGAAAAAAAATTAGTACATATTAAGAAAAAAAATCGGGTGTCGTCATATGACGACGCTAGCAAAATATAAGTACAAAACCGCAAAAAAGTTTTTTCTTTAATTCATTTATTTATGTGTAATTAAACATTAAAAAATAATAAATTATTAAGTAAATTAAAAAATTAAATTATTTATTTTATAAAATTGTATGATAAGAAGCGAAGCAATCAATACATAAGCCTTTATCACATCTTTTGCATTCAGTTCTTACTGTTGATTTGCAATTGTCCTTTGAACAAAGTGCATAAATCCATCATATCTAATGGAATCAGCTCCTGGTTGAGCTTTCGGTGTTCTCCCAGGACCTTTCGGTGCATTATTCTCTAATAGAAGATACGACATCACTAGGTCTCTTCGAAAGCTCTTTTGCCTAAGCTTAATGTCTTCTTTTCTAAAAGCCAAGCATTTTGTATAGAAACGTCTAACATCAACGTGAAAAGTGGCCACCACCATTTTTTGCCTCTTATGGATATGCGGTCAGCATTTATGTTTTGATCCATACGATCAGTTCCACCCATATTTTTATTATAATTTTGAATGGAGTATGGAATATTTACTTCAACGTGTTTAAGTTGAGTCTTGCTCCATCTCGTTGCTTTTCCTTCGGGGTCTGCGGAAAAAGTTGTTGAAGCTACTGTTACAACAGCATTATCTTTCCACCTGGTTACATGAAAATCTTCTTTTTGATATTCTGCAATTGCAACTTGCGTAAAGCCTCTATCTTTTATTTTGAATTTGGTGGGATCTAACAAACAACAACTATTTCCTAAGCGGTTACATCGTATAGTTCCCGTGCAATTATAACCCCGACTTCTCATTTCTTTTAGTAAAAGAAATGTGGTGAATAAATTATCACAATAGAAGTGGTATGGTAGGATCGATTTTGATAAAGGGTAGTGGTCAAGTAAGTGCAGCAGTGTGGATGCACATTTTCCAAACTTCTTTTCCATTTCTTCCTTGCCCTGAAAGGTTTTTCCTATATGGATATGGATCAAAAGCAATGAGATAACCTGAGGGTGAATTTTGGCACCAAATTTTATATCCAAAACGAATTGGTTTGTTTCGGATGGCTTGCTTACAGCCGTGTTTGCCGAAATACTCCACCATTGCTTCATCATGTGCCACTGACTCTGTAGGTTAGAAATGCTTCATAAACCCTTTTTGAAAATGGCAAATAAGTGGACGTAATTTGCAGAACTTGTCCGTCTTATCTAAATTAGCATTAGACTGAAAATGCAACGCTTTCATAATGGCATCGAATCTATTTCTACGCATTGCTTTGTATATAGCATTATTACGTAAATCTTCGTCAGTGTTCCAATACATTCCTTGGCTAGATAATAGATTGTATCCAGAAACCACTAAAATACCTAAAAATACTCTCAGTTCCTTTTTGGTTAACTTTATATCTGGCCAATTTTTGGATAAACAATATTCAGTACTTTGAGCGAAAAAAAGTTCAAAGTACTGAACAGCCGTCATGGTTTCATTGCATTCGGTTAAAGGCATGTTGAATTCTGGAATTGTTGCTGTTTTTCCGCCTAATTTCCAAGTAATGGCATTTTCATTTTGTTGTTTTCCTGGCACTTTCTTTCTTTTGATATCTTTCTCTGCGGAGTCTAAAGAAACTTCTCTATTGTTTATTATTTCACAAGGTGCCAGAAGTTGATTTCGAGACAGAGTATTGACATTACCATCGTTTTCTTCATCCGAATCTTCATCAGTCAACACATTAACTTCTGGAGGCTCGATATAAAAATCGTTCAATTCGCCATCTTCCTCCAAAATATCAAATATTTCTGCTACACTAAGAAACTTACTATAAGAAAAAAAATTAAATAGTAAGTACTCATTTTATCATAGCGTAGTCATATGACGACAGCCAAATATATTCTCAAAATACAAAAAAAATATTTTACAATTTTTTTAACGTTTGTTAATGAACAATTGCCTGGTAATGTAAACTTTTAACTTATTTCACTTTTAAGTCATATCAATAAGTTTTACCCATTTTTCAACACTTACCTTCTAGTTGAGCTCATAATTCTTAACTTTTCAAAAAAACAAAGAAATTAAAAAATGGACTGAACAGGAACACTTTGCGCAACAACTGTAAACTAAATATTTTATGAAAAAGTTATCAACGTAGAAAACATGTGCTCTGGTTTTATTTGTTTTTGGCAAATTATAACTGTTTTACAACAAATTGAAGTAGACTTTATTTTTTATTTTTGGATAAGGGCAAAAATCTTTAAATTTTTCCAAAATATTTTAAATTTTTATTCGTTAATACAGTAAAAATAAAAAAATAAAAAAATATGCTAAAAATAGTACCGAATATTTAAAAAAAAACTGGACCAGGGTAACGAAAAATCCAAAAATTTTAAAATCTTTATAGCTCGATAATTTTAAAACAGAGCGGCTCTCTGTTGGGCTACTGATTCCCGTGGTACCGGTTGTTTGGACACTATTCAGGATTTGAGCGACCCTACATTACACAGATCTGTGCTGCCAAATTCAGGTGTCTGGTGCCCCCATTTTCCCAAAAGCTAAATGGGGGTATCACGAAAGCACTAAAATTTACTGAAGAACCAAAAGGGAGCCCGTATCCAGCCGATGCGAAAATTAAGTTTTTCTGCATGTAAGTTGAGTTAAAAAAAAATCCTTTTTAATCCATATTAAATAGAGTTCATGAAGCCATAATTCTTCAGTTTTCTGACATTAAAAAAATGCGAATAAAAAAAAAATTCTTAAAGACAAGACTACTTGTAAAGCTTTTTGCTAATTTGCAGAAAACACCCAGAGTCAAAGGCGGCAATCGAACCCACAACGTCCCAACTGATGGACCACCACACTACTAATAAGTATATCGAGGCACTCCAAAATTACAAACAAAAAGCTTAAATGTGGTCTAGGAGCTACTTCTGGCTGTACTTCAATGCCAAATCATTTAGGTTTTTTTTTTTATCGGTCAAATACTTTTTGAACTAAAAAAATGAATTTTATTGTAAAAACAAGCACTTAACTGTATAAGTGAATAAAGCTTTTAAAAAGTTGTGGGTGTATTTTTGAACTGAGCCTATATTTGTGGGTTGTTTACACAATGCCAAACTACCTTGTGGCCACGCACGTTGTGTGCGTCTTGACAATATTTTGTTCGATTTTAAGACGCTTACGTATTTACTTTATATAAAGGTACCCATCCCTGGATAAAATTCTAAAATTTATATAAAATTCTAAAATTCTAAAAATTATTTTAAAGCTCCGTAAAAGGTGTTTAAAATACATATGAAATTTTATAGTCAAGCTTAAGTTCGTTTTATTCTCTCTAGAAAGAATAATTTAAATTACAAATTAGGTGATAGTCTTACAGAAAAATTGGGAAAATTAAATTTTTAGACACTAGCAGAGCGGAATGCACATTTTCTAGACAGCTACATCTGTCATCAGCACTCTTCGTATCTATCTAATAAGGGTAGTGTTTAGTTGTAAGCATCATCTATTTAACCAACCAAACCCAGATAAAGGAATACCAGAAAACTTGTATTCAATTATCAATCGTCTGTTGGTGACAAAGAAGTCTAACACTACCTTAAGCTTCCCTCTTGTTGAATATTTTTACTTTAAGATTTACCACCTTATATTTGTTGTTGGTGTTTAAAATATTTTAATAACAACTTAATTCCACAAAGTAAAAATACAAATCAAATTCCAAATTTTATGCAATTGGCTGTTTGCCAGTAAGTAGTTCATATTTTGTTATTAGTTTAAGACAGCGCCATCAGTTGTGCAAACGAGTTTAAAATATCCCGCTTTCAATTCAGATTTTGTTATTATTGCAAAACAGCGCCATCTGTTGCACAACCGTGTTTAAAAAATAGCGCTTTCAAAAAATAAAAGATGCCTTAAAGTATGCAGTAATTTTAAGTCGGTAAAAAATCGGCCTACTTTTAAAGCTTTTTCTCCACTTTCTCTTTTAAATAAAATGGTTTTGCGGAAAAGAGTATCATATATCAGGTTCATGATACTAATGTACCTCCTCACAAAATTTTGCTAAATTCCATCTAGTAAAGGGTATTTTTTATAGAGGTACAGAACTTTAAGTTGCAATAAAAAAGCGATGGATTATTCGATTGACATGAATTTTATTTATCCGAAAGGTAATCTTGTGGCATTACATTTTAAATATGCTTTATGATCGCCACGGCTGGCGCGGACGTAGTCCAATCTCGACGTCCAATTTTCGATGACTTTTTCCAACATTTGTGGCCGTATATCGGCAATAACACGGCGAATGTTGTCTTCCACATGGTCAAGCGTTTGTGGCTTATCCGCATAGATCAATGACTTTACATAGCCCCACAGAAAGTAGTCTAGCGGTGTTAAAGCAATTCACAGGTCCAAAACTTGAAATTAGGCGCCCACCAAACGTGTCTTTCAATAAATCTATTGTGGCACGAGCTGTGTGACATGTTGCGCCGTCTTGTTGAAACCATATCTCCTGGACATCATGGTTATTCAATTCAGGAACGAAAAATTAGTAATCATGGCTCTATACCGATCACAAAAAGTACGGACCAATGACTCCACCAGCCCATAAAGCGCACCAAACAGTCAGTTTTTCTGGATGTAACGGTGTTTCGACATACACTTGAGGATTACCTTCACTCCAAATGCGGCAGTTTTGTTTGTTGACGTAGACATTCAACTAGAAGTGCGCTTCATCGCTAAGCAAAATTCGCTTATGAAAATCTGGAAAAACGGTAATCTCGTTTTGGGCCCATTCGACGAATTTACGCCTTACTTGATGATCGTTTGGCTTCAATTCTTGCACGAGTTAGATTTTGTAATTACGCAAACCAAGATCCTTCCGCAAAATCTTCCATAAAGTGGATGGACACAGATCCAATTCCTTTGATCGATGGCGGATGGATTCATTCGGGTCTTCCTGGGGATGCGAGTTATTAATAAGAGTAAACGCGGTCTGAAAACGTTCCATGATTAATCGAATTAACTGCTCTGATGGACAATTTTGTCGACGATAAAATGGACGTAGTGTGCGACACGTTTTCCGCACAGAACTATTATTTTCGAAATAAAATTGCCCTATTACTCATGATGAATTGCCACACCAAACTGAGAATAAATCACTTGACAGCTGTTAAATCGGTCGCCATCTTGAAAAGTAATGCCAACTTAAAGTTCACCCTTTAGTTTTTACGTGATGCGAACACAGACAGACAAGAAATGAGTTACTGTTTTATGTGTATAGATTAGTTCTAACTTTAGAATATTGAATCCTTCTTGTAAATAAAGAATTAAAACAGACACTATTCTCTTAACGTCCTTTTAGGCCACAGAAAAGTACATCTCACGTAAGTGAAAACAAAATATGTTCGCAATATGATGGAAAGCACACACTTTAGTGCTATAAGGAGAATATTTTATATGTAAATGTATAACAGCTTACACAAATTTTCATACGCTTTCAAATAAATACACTGCCACACGGCCACACAGCTAGCTTGTCGTGCAAACAACAATCTACATCCATGCATATACATTTTGCCATTCATTCATTCATTCATTTGTTCGTTGGTTCATTTGCTATTCAACATTCATTTAAAATGGATTTCAATGGTATTCTGTATTCCTCAGTGTAAATTAAACTTATTAGCATAATTATATGTAAGTGGTCAGTCGAATTCAGATAGAGAGTAAGAGTTTGCACCCATACGAGTACACATGGATTCATGGACATGCACAGCTTATGTTTGCTTATGTATAAGCGACAAAATTTTATGCGAAAACGCATACAAACACTGATACCGTATTGTGTTTAGGTGTGTATGGGGATGGATAGGCGATGGGGAATATTCAAATCTATTAATGAATAAAACACTATGAGTTATGAATGTTATTTCTTTCCTATTGTTTGATCATCTTCAGATATGCGCACAAGAAGGGTAGAAGTCTAATTAATGGAAAATTTGTATATATTTATAAATAAAGTGTTTGCATTAATTTTAGGTCAAGTGGTGGGTGTGGAGGTTTAAAAATGAGTTGATGTAAAATAAAGCTTTAAAAAATATAATTGAAATTATGAAAGAAAAATAGAAGGTAGTTTGGTTCTCTCCTTATTATGTGGTAAATAAAATCTTATAATGTATAAGGATATTAAGATTTCTATTCAATTGTGCTACTATACGTCTTCTACTTCTTCTACTGTTTTATTTTTGTTTTGTTTTAAAAATAATTTAAATAAATATAGATAATTACTCTTAAAAGTAATAGAACTTAAGACTACTAATAAATAGTTCAACTAGTAAATTTAATGTTAAACAAGTAAGAGTTTTATATTCGGCCGTGCTTTAAAGAAATAGAAATTCCATTGGCTTGAATTGTCGCCGTGTACTCAGCTACATAATGATATTGAAGACGACAGCTACATCGTAAACTTTGACATTGTTGTAGAAATACCTCTTTGGCTTTTATATAATTCTTGCAAATAAAAACCGAACCGACTACAAAAATAAAAAAAATATCTATACATAACGGTTAGGCAGATAAAGGCATATATGACAAATTACGTCAGATATGAGGACACCCTTTATTTTTTTACACTTATTATTACTGACACAGTAATAAAAAGTAACGTTTCCAAAGATATGGCCATATATATAGCTTAAACAATATCACCTAGGGGACACCCTTTAATGTGCAATTTTAAATTAAACACTTATTTTAAAGGACAGATTCTTTGTAAATTTCAAATGTCTGTCTAAAACAGTTCTAAAGTTTGGCCAATTGCATCAATTTACATCAACTATTGAGACACGCTTTAAAATTTTCTTATAAATGTTATTATACGGGACATAGTAGTGGAGATTCTCTCTAATTTTCAAGTGTTTGTCTATAACGGGTCAAAAGATAGAGCTAGATAGGTAAAATTATATAAATTATGGGGACACCCTTTAGTTTCAAAATTTAAATTATATACTTGATCTTATAAAGGACTTACATATACAGGTTCTTTGTAAATTTCAACCGTCTCTCTGTTACTGTTCAAAAGTTTTGCAATATACATCAAATTACATCAACTATTGGGACACCCTTTAACTTCTAATCAAAAATATTTAATTTCTGATTATAAATATTAGACATTCTGTCCAATTTTCAAGTGATTGTCTACAATGGTTCAAATGGTTCATATATTAAAATTGACGTCACATATGGGGACACCCTTTAATTTTTAAGTTTATTTTTTATTAATTTCTGTTATTGGCAGCTATAGTAATAAGCAGTTTTTTTAAATTTTAAAAGGGTGCCGTTTACGGTTGATAATACACGTAAAAAACACGTATGTTGAATGGGGACACCCTTTAATTTTCAAAATTCTGAACTCCTTTTAAAATGGGACCAATCTGTAAGCATTTCCTTTCTAATAATGAAAAAAATTTTAAAATCGGTTCAAAAATGACTGAGTTCTGCGGGCACAAACATAAAAAAGCAACATTCAGACGAATTCTTTTTTTGAAGGTCATCCGTCTAATTTACGGTCAAGAAAAGCAGTATCTCTTCTTTTTAGTCAAATGTAACCAGGGCCCTATTCCACAAAACAGCTTATCAACTTTTCACTTTGCACTTATCAAATTTTTCGTCAATTTGCAAAACTTTATGTTCCACAGAACTATAGAATTTGATAAGTGATAAGTTGAAATGATAAGTGTAATTTGCAAAGTCCTTGCAATTTTTATATATTCTTTGCAATTTCTGTTCCACGTACGTTCTTCTATGCAAAGTTACTATTGAAAAGTGACTTGGCAAATAATTACATTGTATCGTTCCACAAAAACTCTTAGTTCTATTTTTGCAAAGCAAATTTTGATAAGTTTGTCAAAAAGTTGCAAGGTAAACGATCGCTTTGCAAATTTATATTGTTAAAACTACTGAAGCTTTAAAAATGTTAAATGTAAGTTTTTGTTCGACAATAATGAAGACGCGGTTATAACAAAAAATTTTTGAGACCGAATAAATTTTCCGAGTGAGCCTTTGTCGGCTGAAAATCAACTGCTTCTGTGCTTGCTTTAGCTCAGAAATAGTTGCCACTACCATAAAGTTGCAGCTATGCATGGTATTGCAAAAGCAATAGTTTTCAGAACCATACATAGAGATAACATGATGTGATGGCCCAATGACGTCAGTATCCATTGGACCGACGACAGTTGCAGGATAATCAGGCAGCCTGTTTATCTAATTTTCAAAATGAAATGTAAATAATGTTTTTAACTAAAACACCACTTAAAGTAGATGGATGCCAAAAATGCTGAAGACGGATGTAGCGATCCAGAAAATGCAGACAATTATCCAATTTTTTCTTTAAAAATAATCACTTCATTTGTAATAAAAAATTTTCTTTCAACAGTCAGAATAAACCGAATTTGAGCCTTATATTTAGCAATGCAAAGTGAAAAGAAATAAGACAGAATTGCAAAGATGGTTAAATGCTTTGTAGAACACTTTTCACATTCACTTTGCAAGAAAGTGCAAAGACTTTACAAAGGGTGCAAAGTCTTTGCAAAAAGTGCAGTGTTTGCAAAAATTTGCTTAGTGTAAAGTAAGATTTGAAAAGAATATTGTGGAACAGAAATACTTATCATTTTTACAAAAAATGCAATTTGATAAATGCAAAGTGAAAAGTTGATAAGTTGTTTGTGGAATAGGGCCCAGGTTCATTCAGCATGTTACGCGCCAAAGATTTTGAATGAGATTCAAGCCTCTTTAGATATGTGGCTGCATGTTTCGCTATTTCTGCTTTAACTGATGGCATGTTTAGGTCTTTGTGGATGTTCGAATTTTTTATATACCAGGGAGCAGATGTAATAATACGTAGTATCTTATTTTGGCGCCTTGGAATTTTTTCTACATTGCTAGCTGAGGCAGTGCCCCATAACTGAATCCCATAACACACCGAATTGGTTTGAGGATCGACTTGTACAGTAGAAGCTTACAATCTAAGCTCAGGGTGAAGTTTCTGCCAATAAGTCAATTTAGTTGTACTGCTTTTAGTTTCATTTGTGTTAACTTGAACTCTATGTGGCTTTTCCAAGTAAGGCGACGGTGAAGATGTATAATCAGGTATTTAACGTCTGAAAGCTGTGGTATCATTTGGTTATTTATGCGAATAGGAGGGCATGAGTCCCTACGCAGTGTGAAAATTATGTGAGTACATTTTTGTTCAGTCACTTTTATTCTCCATTTTTCTAACCATTTTTTCAAATTGAGTATGTGGTCTTGTAAAAGTTGTGATGCTACTTGTGCACTTTCATGAATACTCAAAAAAGCTGTGTTATCTGGAAATGTTGATGTGTGGACTAGGGTGCTAATTGGCATATCTGATGTGTACAGTAAATATAAAATTGGTCCCAAAATACTACCTTGGGGAACTCAGGCTTCAATGAGCTGTGGCGAGCTTAAAAAATCACCTTCATTTAGTAAAAACGATTGCGATTCGTTGAATAATCTTTTAAGAGCTCATAAAAGTTTTCGGGCCTTCGTGCCAAACCTTATCGAATGCTAAATCCTATCTTTACCTAAAGGCAAGTTATAGTAATGGGCCTTAATCTGTTGCATAATTGTGACTAAAATCAACATTTGTGGATCGATTTTCATCATTTATGGCTCATTTTATTAACCGACTTCAAAAAAGAAGGAGGTTATCAATTCGTCTGAATGTTGCTTTTTTATATATATTTGTGCCCGCAGAACTCAGTCATTTCTGAACCGATTTTAAAAATTTTGTCTTTATTAGAAAGGAAATGCTTACAGATTGGTCCCATTTTAAAAGAAAATCAGAATTTTGAAAATTAAAGGGTGTCCCCATACAACATACGTGCTTTTTACGTGTATTATGAACCGTAAAGGGCACCCTTTTAAAATAAAAAACTGCTTATTACTATCGCTGCAAATAACAGAAATTAATAAAAAAAAAAATAAACTTAAAAATTAAAGGGTGTCCTCATATGTGACGTCAATTTTAATATATGAACCATTTGAACCATTGTAGACAAACACTTGTAAATTGGACAGACTGTCGTATAATTGTAATCAGAAATGAAATATTTATAATTAGAAGTTAAAGGGTGTCCCAATAGTTTATGTAATTTGATGTATATTGCAAAACTTTTGAACCGTAACAAAGAGACGGTTGAAATTTACAAAGAACCTGTACATCTAAGTCCTTTATAACATCAAGTATATAATTTATATTTGGAAACTAAAGGGTGTCCCCATAATTGATATCATTTTACCTATCTAGCCCTATCTTTTGAACCGCTATAGACAAACACTTGAAAATTAGAAAGAATCTCTACTACTATGTCCCGTATAATAACATTTATAAATATTTATAATTTTAAAGGGTGTCTCAATAGTTGATGTAAATTGATGCATATGGCCAAACTTTTGAACCGTTTTAGACAGACATTTGAAATTTACAAAGAATCTCTCCTTTAAAATAAGTGTTTAATTTAAAATTGCACATTAAAGGGTGTCCCCTAGGTGATATTATTTAACCTATATGGCCATATCTTTGGAACCGTTACACATATATTTGTTTTGTAGTCGGTTTTTTTTGCAAGAATTATTCCTATATGTATAAAATATTTGCTAATTTATGTTTTTACGAGTTTTTGAAGACAAATAATTTTTTGCATTAAAAATATTTTTTTTCGCCACCAATTTCTGAATAACTCCGAAGCAATTAAAAACGAAAAAATATGTAAAGTTGACTTAAAGGTAATTCTATCCCGCATCTTTTGGTGTTTCAATTATTAAAATCGAAAAATCCGTTAAGGATTTTATTTCGATTTTAAGTTAGCGATTTTTTCGCTAACTTATTTAGAAATAAGTTAGCGTGGTCGCCTTGTTTAGGGGAAAATATTAGCCCTGCCCATAAAAAAAAATTACTTTTCATATAAAATATTTGACATGTTTTTCACGTATAGTGACTCATTTTTTTAATCGTAATAGTTAGACTCTTGATATATTTATAGAAACAGAATTACCATGGCCGTTATAACAAATAATAAAATTAACGAATAATAAAACTAACAAATAATAAAATTAACAAATTTTAAAATTAAAGGGTGACCCATAAGACATAAAAAATTAAAAACTTGAATTTTTAAGTTGTTCTGAACATAGTACGGAACCCTACGTGTGTGAGTCTAACTCGCCTTGATTGATTTAATATATTATTAAAAAAAAACTAAAACAAAACAACAACTTTGACTTTAGATTAGCAGATATGAAACAATGTATTTTTGACAACACATGAGCAAAAAACGAGAGCAAAAACCAATCATCTGGGCTATTAACTCCAACTGGTATGAATTCGCCTTGATGAAGTCTTAACCAAATCGTTTTTATCGTGACCAAAGTAATGTTACAAACAACTAAAAGTTGTTCATTGCAACCATACATATGTGGTTCCTGTGACCATACCATAACCAAGTTTTTTCTTCGCGTGTATGTTTGTAAAAATCTACAATTAAATTATCAAAATTAAAATTTACTAACTTAATTATCTGTTAAAAATACTGCACGTTGACTGCTGAAGCTGTTGTCATGTTCTTCAAAACAAAAGTATCTGTGGCATTGTTTGGCAATGCCTTTGGTCATAATTAATTTAAGTTTCATATCACACCATAAACACCAAATATGCTTACTATTACTACTAGTAGTAGCCATTTTTATGAACATTTACGCTGTTTTTTTATTTTTTTTTTTTTTAATTATTTTATTAAACAACACCAAATACAACGGCATTTCGGTGTATAGATGTAGTGCCAGCAAGTGGATGATTGAATGAGTGAATGAGGGTGCTTGTGTTTGCGTTTGTGTTTACGAGTGTGTGCAACAATCCATTTTTGGTAAAATACAGAATAGTGCAATTAAGCGTTGTATATAATGCTTCCATTTTCAGCAACAGACATGAACATAAACGTGTTGCTTATAAATGTTAATTAGTGTGTACAACATGAAATGTTCGCTGGTTGCTTGGTTGGTTGACATCTATACAGTCGAATAAAAGTGAATGACGTCAATATGGAATAGTGACTAACTATTTACTACCTACTACTGACTGATATTCCTACACACAACAATATATCTACTTGTACTTTGTAACTATTATTATTCAACTTAATAAACAGAGTTAGTGAATGTCAATTTTAAAAATGTGATGTAGGAGTTGTCAGTTGCAATTAAAGTAAGTCAATAAACGCATTTTACACCAACGACCTAAAATTTATTTGGATAGAAGCATGAAATGAGAGAAAACATATTTGTTGACATGAATAAAATTAGGAACAACTAAACACTTAGATACGATTTATGTTTGTACAGGTACGATTTATGTTTTGATTTTAAGAAACAAATCGTCCATTTTTCTCTACCCTGAACAAAAAAGGCATGTTTTTAAATCATCGTCTAAATTCCCTCTTACTCTACAGTTTACTTGTTTATTAGGCAGTAGAAAAAAAACAAAAAATTTCTTGCAATAATAAAGATTAGACAGAAGAAAATTTATATTTTGCAACAAAAACTATTGCGTTCTCATCAGAGTACGAAAATAAACAAAACGACACGTTTTCTTTTGGTTTGTTTTGCTCTTTGCCGTAAGTAAACCAAAAAAAAAAAAAACAAAAAAATAGAAACAATGAGAAAGATTGTGCCATTTGGTTTTGTAGTGTTTAAAACGATCACTACATTCATTTAAACGTACGTAGCAGGGAAAATATAAAGAAATAAACAAAAACCGTTTGAGAAAAACCTTTCGCAAACGTTTCCTTACTGCAGGTAAGGACATATAAACGTTATATAACTTTTATTTTTGAGAGATATTTAAAGACAGCTTATAAGATTTTTTGTTTTTGTCCACGAACTCAAAAGTAGCATTCGAAAGAACTTCATCAGTCGCACAAGAAAATACGTTTCTATTTTTGTCTTGTTTTTAATTGTTATCTTTTTGTTATCTTTTTTGGACCATAAAATAATTTTATTCTTAAAGTCCTAAAAACTAAATAAATAAATAAAAATTGATCGATTATAATCATGTATACTCATCTGCTTGAGTAAAAACACAGTTGTTTTGTTTGCGATCTTTGTTGTTCAAAAAATATTTGTTTTGGTTTTGCTCATCTAGAAAACGATAAAAAAAGTTAAAAAGTTTCTATCTTCGCATGAAACGTTTGCGAAAAGTATTGTGTGTTTCAATACTCTACACAGTGGGGCAGATTTAAAATATCATGGAAATAACTCATTTTGAGGTCCGAAGTTCTCTAATTTGATGCCACATAGCGCCTGATAAGAAAATAGTTGCCCCAGAGTCAAAATTTAAGTTCAGTGACTTCTTTGCTATACCCATGGATCAATCGGATCAATTTACAAATGGCTGAATTATTTCGAAAATATTTTCATTCTGGCCCACTTATTTTGCCTTATGTCGCTTAAGTATTAAATTAAGCGACTTAAGGCAAAATAAAAAAATAAATTGTTTAAGAATTATTTCATGCTAAGTCTTCAATATCAGATTAGTTGATGCTGAAACTCATAAACGAACATTATATGTAGCCATAATTTGTTTACATCTTCTTTTCGCTAATAACACAGTGCAACAGTGAAAAAAAATACTTGGAAGTGAGAGTTTGATTCTGCTATCGAAGGGTAATAAAACCCTGTACTCAGTTTGGCGATATTAGTGACCATTTTATATTTAGGAGTCTCAAAAGATTCGGAAAACCAGTGGGCCCTTAAAAAAAGGTGTCATCAGTTTTTGTCAAATATCTTATTCAAACTACGTGATAGAGCTTAACTTTGTTCGGAAATAATGTAGCTGAGGATTCGTTGAAAAACGTTCTATTAAAATTTAATGCCAAAAACATAATTCATCCCTGCACTTTTTAACCGACTTCAAAAAAAGAAGAAGGTTATCAATTCGTCTGAATGTTGCTTTTTTTTGTTTGTGCCCGCAAACTCAGTCATTTCTGAACCGATTTTAAAATTTTGCCTTTATTAGAAAGGAAATGCTTACAGATTGGTCCCATTTTAAAAGAAGTTCAGAATTTTGAAAATTAAAGGGTGTCCCCATACAACATACATGTTTTTTACGTGTATTATGAACCGTAAAGGGGACCCTTTTACAATTTTAAAAAACTGCTTATTACTATAGCTGCCAATAAGAGAAATTAAAAAAAAATAAACTTAAAAATTAAAGGGTGTCCCCATATGTGACGTCAATTAAAATATATGAACCATTTGAACCATTGTAGACAATCACTTGAAAATTGGACGACAGTATTTATAATCAGAAATTAAATATTTATAATTAGAAGTTAAAGGGCGTCCCAATAGTTGATGTAATTTGATGTATATTGCAAAACTTTTGAACCGTAACAGAGAGACGGTTGATATTTACAAAGAACCTGTATATCTAAGTCCTTTATAACATCAAGTATATAATTTAAATTTGGAAACTAAAGGGTCTCCCCATAATTGATATAATTTTACCTATCTAGCCCTATCTTTTGAACCGTTATAGACAAACACTTGAAAATTAGACAGAATCTCTACTACTATGTCCCGTATAATAACATTTATAAATATTTAAAATTATAAAGGGTGTCTCAATAGTTGATGTAAATTGATGCATATGGCCAAACTTTTGAACCGTTTTATACAGACTTTTGAAATTTACAAAGAATCTATCCTTTAAAATAAGTGTTTAATTTAAAATTGTACATTAAAGGGTGTCCCCTAGGTGATATTGTTTAAGCTCTATGGCCATATCTTTGGAACCGTTACTTTTTTTTACTGTGTCAGTAATAATAAGTGTAAAAAAATAAAGGGTGTCCTCATATCTGAGGTAATTTGTCGTATATGGCTTTATCTGCTGAACCGTTATGGATAGACATTTGAATGTACAGAACGTATATTACTATGTCCGTTACGGCAACAAGTATAAAAGTATTTGATTTGAGTACTATTTCTTACAGATCACTTCCTTTTAAATTTTTAGTTTAGAATTGATGCACATATATTTGTTTTGTAGTCGGTTTTTTTGCAAGAATTATTTATAATAAGAAAAATATTTTGTTTTTTTATTTTTTCAAGCATAACTTATAGGGACTTTTAAATTTTCACTAAAAATATATGAGAAAATTGTAGCTACGATAAAACTAAATAACTTTTGTGAATATACAAATACAATCTGAACAAGTCTAGGCATTCGAAATTGCTCATTAAGCTATTTTTATGAACCACACCTAGACATCAAGTTCTTTTCTGCATTTAATTTGACATTTCTCAAGTTCAGACTAACTCAATTTGAACCATGGAAAGGTGCACAATTAAGCAACGCTCGATTGTGTATCTTTTGCGCTACAAATTCATTGGGCATGTTATCTCACGTGGTGACGATGTCAATTTTCCGCCAAGATCAACGCAAGAGCTAAAGGGTGAGATAATTCGGCACATTAACGGCATAGACCCTCAATTATGCCTCAGCGTCATCGAAAATTTGGAGCATCTGATGGAGGTGTTACGCCGAAGTCGCGGTCGATATTTTGTTCCATACATAATTGAACCATACCAATACTATCAAAATAAAAAGAAATTACAACAATTTCCTAAATAATTTGTATGATAACCAACATCGGCCCATAACATTAAACAACCCTTTACATAAATATTTGTATTACTATCTGGTCAAATAAAGTTTTTAAATTATTTTTTTTTTTCTAGTAGTCAAATTGCAGAACAAACTTTTCAATTCGTAGTTATAAACTTGTCAGCTGATTTACATAGCATTACAATGTACAATATTTTATTTTATAAAAAATACCATGAATTGCTTAAATGAATGAATTGCTTAAATTGTTTAAATTCTTCTGTTGTTCTTAAGGTAGCTACACTCGATGTTTTGCGCCCTGTTTTTGAAGATCGCATTATCAGCCGCCGAGCTGATGTCGTTTGGCCAGCTCGGAGCTGCGATTTGACGCCGTTGGATTATTATTTGTGGGGTACCGTCAAAAATAAGTGTTACGTCGCTAAGCCAAAGACAATTGACGCTTTAAAGGAGACTATTCGTGAAGCCATTGGTGAAATACA
The DNA here is from genome assembly GCA_949628195.1 of Phasia obesa. Classification (NCBI taxonomy): domain Eukaryota; kingdom Metazoa; phylum Arthropoda; class Insecta; order Diptera; family Tachinidae; genus Phasia; species Phasia obesa. Next base: position 105,293,929 of record OX451219.1, read on the forward strand.
GCTGCACACAATAGATAATATGCTTAAAAATCTGAGGTTACTATGACTTTTATTAAACGTTATCTTTAAGAAAAATAAAAAATCCTACTCTGTGTACACTCTAACTGTATTCGTGTTTCACTCAAAGCATAAAACTGCTCAAGTTCATTGTTATTATGTTTAACGTTTACTCATACTTATTCAAACTTGCTTATGGAAACTCTGCAAAAACATCTCTTTTAGGTCGCTGGTCTTCGCTGTTTATTATTGTCCATTTAGGAATTCAATGAATACATGAATTAAAACAAGATTGCTCCGTGCCGAACCCTCCATACCGTTCACCACGGTGATTTTATTTTTACAGATTTTTACAGGTACAAAATTGATTTAGTTTAAGAGACAAACGCAATAAAAAATAACTGCGCTTTTTTTTCTATAATAAAGGTCTTTAATAACAATCAAAGCAGAAAAACCTTACCAACTTAAAAACAAACAAAAAATCGACCCTCGCAGAGGGCTATTGATCCCATGAGATCTGTATGCACTCCTTGCGATATATTTTTCGCGGTCTCATATTGTTTAACAAATAAAAAGCAAAAGAGAATCATTACAACCGAAAAAAATAAAAACAAAGTGAAAAAATATAGGTGGGCGTGGTTTCTTGCACGCAGCTTCATATAGAATCGTCTGATGTTGCTGAATTACAATCCTAAAATTTTTGAAACTATGCCTGGCAGATTGGTGGGCTTAAATCTTCTTTATCTTGTCTGTTGCCTTGGCAAATGACATTTCAACCCAAACACGGACAGATGGACATTGCTTAATCAACTTTTCTATGTATAAGGATCCAGAATATATGTATATACATTATGGGGTCGGAAATTAATAATGTAGAAATTATATAGAATGACGAAATTATATTTAGCCTTTCCACCTGTGATGAAGGGTATAATGAGCGTCTTATGAGCTTCTGAAACTGAAACAATTTTTTCTTTAATTTTATGGAGGAGCTGTAAAATAATTTGTCTGAATGGAGATGATTTGTTTATAACAATTTTTTTTTTTTTTTTTGTAATTATTGATGAAAATGTGATTATTAGGAGAATGTTCGATCTTTAAGAAAACATTCTGTTTTTAATTAAATTTGAATTTTTGATCAGAATTAAGCAATTTTTGGTAAAACTAAAATTTGTAACTGAAATTTCTAATGTTTAGTGAATTTCTGATTCTTTGATAATTTAGAGTTTTTTTTTCGGAATTATAATTTTTCAATACATTAAAAAAAAGTCATAATAACATTCGCCTTTTTTAACGACATCCAAGGCATATTTAACCAGGTGACTGCACAAGGCGGAGCTAATGTTAAAGAGAATTTTTTTAAATTTTTTTTATATGGAGTTTGACATTAATCAGGTTTTTTAAGAGAGAATAATAACTATTTTACTGTCAAAATCCATATAAAAAAAATCAAACGTCAAAAACGACTTGACGACATCTCTATCATTTATAGACCAATAGCCCTGAATTTCAATAGCAAAATATTAGAAACTATTTCTGAGAGATTGTTGGGCTTAAATTTTCCGGTGTCTTAGCAAAATTGATTTCAACCCGAACAGGGACGGATCGACGGACCAACGGACATTGCTAAATCGGCTTTTCTGTGTATAAGAATCCTGGATATATACACATTATTGGGTCCTAAGTGAAAGTTGTAGAAACGCAATCAAATCCACCTGTGGTATGAGTATGAAAGAAAATATATTTCCTTTGGACAAGAAGATTAATACAAAAACATATACATACGCTTTCATTTACTTAATTATGTACAAACTAATATATATTTTTTAACTGTTGATTTTTTTTGCGTTGCATTATGAATTATAAACAGCCAATAAAATTTATAAGTAGATTTTATATGGAAAAACAAAAATACAAATTAGCGAGGGGATCCAAATAAATGGAATTTTTGCGATTTAACCCTATTTTTAACCGACTTCAATTCGTCTGTGTGTTGCTTTTTTTTTGTATGTTTGTGCCTTCAGTATGTTTGTGCCTTCAGAACTCGGTCATTTCTGGCCCTATTTTAAATTATTTTGCGCTATTTTAGTGAACACGAGAAAGGTATGTGTGTAAAGACAAAAATCATTTTTTTTATTGAAAAAATATATCATGCGATAAAAAAGTTTTCCCATACATTTAGTACGTATTCTGCACAGATTTTCGGACTTTTTAAAAAAAATATTGTTACTGTTTCCAAACCCTTCCTTCTCAGGGAATCAAACCGGTACGATTAGGAAAATAATAGATCATACTAACAAACTGTGTTCACACTTTTTTCTAAAAGTATTTTTGAACATTTTTATAACATTTTGAAAATGTGACTTAGTGAAAATTTCTAGTATATGAGTTCTATGACGGAAATAGCCACTGTGTCCAAACCCTTGTGATAAAAAATTGCAACATTTTAAAATCAAAAGATGTTGGTAAACTTTAAATAAAGTTTCTTTAGATATGAAAAACATTATAAAATATGAAATATTATGAACTTTAAATAAATTTATGTTCCGAAAGTTTCAGGTACCCAGAAGTCAAATCATATTTAAATATGACAAAACAACTTCAATTAATTTGTTATCCATTTTGATATTCATTACTTCAGTTTCTAATGTTGACCAAAAGTCAATGAAAAATCGCCAACAACATCGCCAAATATTTAAAAAATCGCCATAAAATCGCCATGTCGCCAAATCCAAAATTTGATCGCCAAATAAGATAGAAAATCGTCACGTTTGGAGAGAAATCGCCATATCTGACAACCCTGTTTAGTAATGCGTTGACCATCATGCAGTTAACATTAAAGGTTAGGTATTATTTGTGGACGATGTCAATTATATCTTACTTTGAGAGAGCCTGGTTGTTAAATGAAGTTGTACATGAAATCGCACGCTAAATTGTATCGTTTCTAGAGCGCATACAACTAAGTACTATAATTGGTTGAATAACTCATCGCAACGTGTATGGCTTACTTAATAAGAATCACCTTAAAATTATGTTTTTCTATGTTTTGAGAAAAATTTATTAAATTTCCCTCGTAGCTTAAAATTTTGTTTAAATTAAATGTTACAAAAGAAAAGAAAAGTTTAAACATCACACTTTTACCTGTAGCTGATTTCTAAAAATATTAGAACTCAACTACAAATGCATTTGGAATTCATGCTAAAAGAAACATTAGATTAAACCCATTAGTCGGCTAAGCGTGTATCTGTGTGTGAAGTTTTTATTAGAGTATGAAGTATATAGCAAATTGTAAGTTTATATCTCTATAATATTTGTTTTACTACCACCTTTTATAGCATTTGACTATTAACTACCAAAAACTTCACCAGTTAATCAGTAGCATGACCCAGTAGACAGTCAATTCAACTATTATTCAGATGTTTTTCTAACTAATTTGTACAAATATTTAAATTGAAGTTCTTGTAAAATGTTGTGGCGTAAACAACAGACAAACAACAACACGAAAACAACAATATAATATTGTGTTCACGAGGTTGTTGTGGATGTCACTAAAAAATTGATGTGGTTTAATGCAACTTAATGTCAATAAATAAATAATAAATTAGTGGGAATCTTGCAGGCAAGGAAATTCATGAGTCGACAAAATTACAGACAAAGTAAACACATGGTAATGGTATGATCACCAGAATCATATTATACGTTTATATAGTTGGTGAGAACATAAATTATTGTTGCTTTAACTATAATTTGCTATTAAATATTTGTTTAAGTTCTAACTACAAATAAAGTTTTTTTATTTTTCCAAGATAATGCAGCATTTGTGAACATAAAATATAAGGAACAAACACTACATCGCCCACCAAATTATAAACAGCAATAACTCAAAATTAATCAAAATCGTTTTTCTTAGCATAACCCAGAGTGCAGATGAAATCTCTAATGACTACGAAAATTTATTTTTAATCACTGTCTTCTTTAACTGTGGAACACAATTTGATTCTAAAATTACAACCACATTTTTTTGCAATATGTGACTTTGTATGATTTAGTGTGCGATATGTTAAATTTATTCCTATGCAATCAAAGAAATTATTTTATTTAAAAATATTTTTCCCTCACTTTTAAAAAATAATTTTTTTTTTCATATTTTATTTATTGAATCTTCAAATATATTTTTGGACTAACAATAATTACTTAATATATGAGTTTAAAATAAAAATAAATATACTTGTTATATCCAGCCAGTACTAGACACAAAAAGATATATGTTTCCCGGTTGCATCTATCATTTTCGGGTCATCCCTCTTATGTTCGGGTGAGAGAAGAAATATCCCTCCTTCTTAGACGAATGTAACAACGTTCATTTAGAATGTTGCGAGCCAGCGGATTTGGATGTGTTTCAAGCTTCTTCAAATACGTTACTGCATATTTCGCTAATTCTGATTTAACTGTTGGCACGTTTAGATCTTTGTGGATGTTCGAGTTTCTTATGTATCAGGGAGCAACTGTGATCATCCGTAGAATCTTATTTTGGCGCCTTTGAATTTTTTCTACGTTGGTAGCTGAGGCAGTGCCCCATAATTGAATGCCATAGCACCAAATTCGTTTTAAAATTGACTTGTACAATAAAAGTTTGCAATCTAAAGCGAGAGTAGAATTTCTGCCGATAAGCCAGTTTAGTTGGACTGCTTTTAACTACATTTGTGTCAACTTTGATTCTATGTGGCGTTTCCAAGTAAGGCGCCGGTCAAGATGTATGCCGAGATATTTCACGTCTGAAAGCTGAGGTATCATTTGGTTATTTATGTGAATAGGGGGCACGATTCCCTACGCAGTGTGAAAGTTATGTGAGTACATTTTTGTTCATTGACCTTAATTTTCCATTTCTTCAACCACTTTTCTAAAATTAATATGTGATCTTGTAAATATCATGATGCTACTTCGGGACTTTCGTGAATGCTTAAAAAAGCTGTGTCGTCAGCAAATGTCGATGTGTGGACCCGATCACTAGTTGGCATATCTGAAGTATACGGCCCCAATATACTACCCTGGGGAACTCCGGCTTCAGTTGGCTCAGATGAGCTTAACAAATTGCCTTCTTTAACAATGAATTTCCGATCTGTTAAATACCTTATCGAATGCTTGGGAAACGTCGATTAAAAGCGCAGAGCAGTATTTTCTCTCTTCAAAAGTCTTCTTAACAACATTTACTAACCTGTGAGTTTGTTCGATTGTACTATGTTTTTTCCTGAAGCCAATTTGATGGTTCGGAATACATCCTATGTCGCTTAGAATGGGGTTCAGCTTTTTTATTAACATCCTTTCAAACAGCTTTGACATATTTGATAACAGACTTATAGGTCTGTATGATTCAACTTTTGTGTGGTCTTTTACTGGTTTAGGAATCATAAATATTAACAAAACCTTCCAAACTCAAGGAAAAAGTAATTAAAATAAAAAGATCATCTGATGCAATCTGGCCAATTAAATTAAATTTATGAATAAAAATAATTGTGAAAAAATGATAAATAATTGTGTTATATTATTTTTTGATCATAATATAGTAATTTTTTATATAAATATGGTCTTATCTATATATATAAAACAGGATGTGTGTATGTATGTAACGTATGGACTCCATAACGGCTAAGCCGATGTTAATGAAATTTTCTGGATATTCAGGCGGGTGACACTGTGAAGTCTGATTTTTTATTTTCGGTCTGAGGGTGCAGGGGCGTGGCACCATCAATGACATATACATATATTTATTTTTTTTGCGTTTTTTATTTTATTTTATTTTTTTTTTTGAAAGTATATTTATTTTTATTTTAAACTCATATATTAAGTAATTATTGTTAGTCCAAAAATATATTTGAAGATTCAATAAATAAAATATGAAAAAAAAATTATTTTTTAAAAGTGAGGGAAAAAATATTTTTAAATAAAATAATTTCTTTGATTGCATAGGAATAAATTTAACATATCGCACACTAAATCATAAAAAGTCACAAATTGTTAAAAATGTGGTTGTATTTAAGAATCAGATTGTGTTCCACAGTTAAAGAAGACAGTGATTACATGTTTTTCAAAACGAGATATCAAACTTTTAAATCGGATATGTAGTTCCGAAGATATTACCAAATGATCCAATCCAACAAATAATGATCCAATATCCAAATTTTATAACTTTCGAAATGTTGCATTCAAAAATCCGAGTTTTCGGTTTATTTAAGATTTCGTTACCGCCTAACTTCTGTCAAATGCAAATGAATATTCAAGCCGTTGTCCCCAAGGTATTCCCAAGTCTAATAACCTCCTACAAAAATTCGCTGTGAGAACGTCCAATTTTGGCACCAAAAATGATAATGTCAACAAGCTCAATGAGCAAATTCAATTGAAGCTGCCCGGCAAATTAATCAAATACAAATCGATCGACACAGTAATGAAGAACAAGCCGTCAATTATCCCACTGAATTTTTGAATTCATTGGAACCACCCGGCATGTCACCGAATGTACTAACATTAAAGGTTGGATCACCGGTAACTCTTATTCGCAACTTAAACGCACTTAAGTTATGCAACAGAATCAGATTGAGCATCAAAAATTGTTTACCAAATTTAATCGAGCCAATAATCATCGGTAGCAGATTCAAAGGCGAAGACGTACTTATTCCATGAATTTCGATGATTTCCAACGATTTACCTTTCCACTATTTTTATGGAGTTTGTACAGGTCATACCGTTTTATATATCAAAATGAAATTTAGTATGTGCTTTTGGTATGTGGAGATGAAGAGCTGTATAGTTTTTGGGCATAATCGGGAGGGGACAAGGGGTAGTTTCCTTACCCCCAAATTTTGTGGACGCTCTACAGGTCATAGCGTATGACATATTAAAACATATTAAAATATTTGGTTTGTGAAGATGAAGAGATGTATAAAATTCGTCCATAATCGGGAAGGGGCAAGGGGTAGTTTACCTAACACCCCAAATCGAAAATAATTTTTTTATTCGATTCGATTATACTTTGAACTTTTATTCTTTATGTAATATATCCTTAAAAATACCTGTTTCCATTTAGTATGGTAAAATTGAGTGTAACCACTCCAGTTTTAAATTTGTTTCCTACAATATATTCGCATTACCAATAATTTTTTTGTAAATGTTTTTTTTATATTTCAAACAGGTATTCTCAATGGAACGGATATACGAAAATTAATGAAAAGCAAATCTTTCACAAATATGCTTTCGAACCATTATAACCACCTATGTGCATGGGACGTATTGAAACAAGTCATCGAAGGCATTTTAGGAAAGAACCGTGTACAGCGAGATGACATACAGACACGAGTGGACAACTTGCTGTATTACTTTCAAAAAATCAATGCATCCATGACTTTAAAATTACATTTTCTGCATTTTCACCTTGATACCTTTTTGGCACAATCACCTCAGGAATCGGACGAACAAGGAGAGAGTATCCACCAGGTGACCATGCCAATGGAAAAGCGATTCAAATGCAAAAAATTGGATGCATCGCTTGCGGAGGTTTGTTGGTGGAGTTATAAAATTGTGCAGTTAGAAGATAAAAGCACCGAAGATGAAGATAACACTGAAATTTGTGGACACACTGAACAAAACATGCCCTTGAATATTATGTCTAACTCGGATGATGCTTCACTCTCAGAACATGAATATGAACAACCTACGAAGGGAATAAGGTCATCAGAACCACAAGCGTCAATTTCAACGAGGATGGATAGTGACAATTATTGAAAATGTTCTAAATTTTGTTTCCATGCATAGAGTGGCCTACAAATATTATTCATCGTGTAGTAGGTAGCGTCTTGAAATTTCGTACCCGACCCATGTTTATACTCTAGAAAAACATAGGCTTAATTGGGACAGTGAGCGGGGTACTCCCCATACAAAGTAAAAATTATTATCCTGTATCTAGAGAAGTGCAATAGGTAGCGCCTTGGAATTTTGCATCAGTAACCCCCATATTAAGATACATTGTGTAGAGAAACAGAGACTGAATTTGAATGGAGGGCGTGGTACCTCCTACACAAAGTGAAAAATTATTATCGCGTACCTAGAGAACTACATTAGGTGTAGTCTTGAAACTTTGCTTAAGTAACCCTAATACTAATGTGAATAGCCTAGTAAAATACAGACTATATAAGAATACTGGGAGTGGCACATCCCATTAAAAAGTTATTATTATCTTGGTAACACGTATAGTCTAGCAAAAAACAGGTTGGATGGGAACATTTCTGACTTGAAAATAGAGTGCGTTTTCGCGTTAAAGGTTGGTCATACTTTTCTTAAAAGTGTTTATTGTATTTTTTGTGGATGAGTGTAGCGAAGCGCACCGGGGATAGCTAGTATTACATAAGGAATAAAAGTTCAAAGTATATTCGAATCAAAAAAAAAATTATTTTCGATTTGGGGTGTTAGGTAAACTACCCCTTGCCTCTTCCCGATTATGGTCAAAATTTATACAGCTCTACATCTCCATAAACCAAAGGCACATACTGAATTTCATTTTGATATGTCATACGGCATAACATGTAGAGTGTTCAAAAAATTTGGGGGTAAGGAAACTACCCCTTGCCTTCTCCCGCTTATACAGCTCTTCATCTCCACATTCCAAAGGCACATACTAAATTTCATTTTGAAATAAAACGGTATGACCTGTACAAACTCCACAAAAGTAGTGGCATACACACCCACCAACAGACATCTTCGCGAAAATAGTCAAAATGCATTCAGGAGACCTCTAAACGTAATTCTTAATTTTTTTTTTTTAAATTTGTTTGAGCTTATTCGGACTAGTGGTTCTCGAGTTATGACAAACAAAATAGCCTAAGCCGTGACAAATTCCCCTATACGATACTTACTAACTTCAAATTAATTTTTAAATTATTATTTGATATACCATGACCAAACGAATGATGCAGAAGTTCTTCTTTTTGGGGCTACTTTCATAAACAATTATCAGAATTGAGTCCCGAAATCATGTGTTGTACTTACTGTGTTGTTATTAAACGATAATTTTTACTTATTTCTTCGCAAACAAAGTACTCCCTAATGACAGCTTAAGTAGCAGACAAGTCATGTGTGGTCACTGTGGCTAGTATTGTATGTATTATGTATTTTAATTACAAACATATTTGTTGGTCAACCTAATTTTCATTTGCTTGGCATTATCGTTGAGATTTTTTTTATACTCGTATTTTAACTAAAAGTGAAGATAAAACCGTTAAAAATTCTTCGTAAACTTCCGCATATATTTTTTTCTTTTATTTTGCCGGATGTTTTAGCGGTGTTTACGAGCAACATATTTTTTTAATGGCTGCTCAAGATTTGAAGTGGAAGTGGTAGTAAAAGTGGAAAAGAGAAGAAATATATACTTTTACTTTTTTATTATTATTTTCATTTCCCCTTTTGATGGAAGTTTAAAGTGCTCTGGCACACACCATCACTTATGTTAATTGAATATTTAAATTTATAGTTCAATTCAAGTAAAGCGTAAATTAAATTGTAAATGAAAAAAGTTCTGTTGTAAAAATTTAGATTTTTTAATTCAAGAAAATAAATTAGAAAGAAACAACCAGATAAATAAAATTACTTCCATTATAAAGTATTTTTGACATTATAAAGAGTTTCTCACTGATATCTTCTTATATTCTCGTACAGCTTATTTTTAACTCAGTTGAAAAAAGGATGATAACCTTTTACATCTGTATGTTGTTTGTTTTTAGGGTTCCGTGCCCAAAGGGTAAAAACGTAACGGTTTAAAAAATAAGCTAATATACGCGAAAAACATGTCACTGATGGAACACTCTTTAGTTATTAGTAATTATTACGGTGGCCGAACTAACACATCTACTGTAAACTCTTCAAGTGTCTACCAAAAATAAATCTATTGACGTAAAAATCATCTCTCTGTCGCGAACATCCTTTAATTTTGTTATTTGTTATAGCGGCCATGGCAAATCTCTTTCTACGAATATATCAAGAATCTACCTATTACGATTAAAAAAAATAAGTCACTATACGTAATAGTCATAGCGGCCGTGGCAAGACATCTTCTGTAAAAATGTCAAGAGTCTACCTACTACGGTTCAATAAATAAGGCCATTTGCGTGCAAACCACAACACTGTCGGAACACCCTATAATTTTTACTATTTGTCATAAAGATCATATTAATGCACCAACTGTGAAAATCAAGAGTTTATCTATTATGGTTCAAATCTTAGGTCATATTCATGTGAATCATGTCACTGTCGGCACACCCTTTACTTTTACTATTTGTTAGTGTGGCCATAGTAATAAACCTTCTGTAACAATTTCAAGAGTCTACCTATTATGATTTAAAACTTAGTCCATATACATGCAAATCACATTACTATCGGAACACCCTTTAATTTTTAAGTTAAATTTTTCAAACTTTTTTATAAAGCGAACTAAATTTTAATTACTGTCTGCAAATTGTAAGTGGTTGCCTACTATAGCTCAAGAAATAAAGATACAAACGCAAATAACACATCATTTTCGGAACACCCTATAAATTTTAGTATTTTTTGCTATAGCAGCCATAGTAATACACCTTGTTGCCGTTGCATTAACAAAGCGAATAATTAAATATTTATCTCAAAAAAAAAATCTGTTGCCTGGTGTATACAAAATATTTCAATATGTTTCCGCACAAAATTTACTTCCTTTGACCGGCGGCTTATAATTAATTCATGTCAATAATATTTCTATTACTTTTACTCTTTGTATTAAGAAATATTAATGTAATCATTAGGCGTATGAATACTTCCGTTTTTATATATTTTTCGCTTTCTTCTTTGAAAATTGAAATTTTTCTTGTAAATATCACTTATCTACTTGTAATCCAAAGCATTTTCATAAATTTACTTTCACTTAAATTTCAAGTGGGTTTTGGGATCTTCATTGATGCAAAGAAAGTTTTTGAAACCAGTTTATTTATTAAAACAGGGGCCGAGTTACGGCATTTCTGATCGAGTAGCTTTTCTTATCGAATTAATAGATTTTTTTTCATTCGATATCTCACGTATCGAAATTTTTACAAAATGTAAAAGATTTGTTTGTTTTGTAATAGAATTTTGGAAAAAATTACACATTTTTTTCAAGAACAAGCAACGTTTGATCTTTGTAAAACTAACGAATGGAATTTAAAAACGATCAGTCGATTGCTCACACCTGATCGTATGTTATCATCCCAAGTTTCAATATCAAATGCCGTAATCCCAAAAAGAAAAATTACGAATAATTTTTCTAGATCACGAATGTGTAAGTTTGGCCCAAAGATTAAATTTTTAAGGTTCGTTACCCAAAGGGTAAAAACATGCCCCTATTGTTTTCGCTGCAATGTCTGTCCTCCTGTCCGTCTGTCCGTCCAAAGCATACACTTAAAATTTACAAACAGTAATTAAAACTTAATTGGCTACACAAAAAAGGATAAAAATATAAATCTAAAAATTAAAGGGTGTTGCGATAGTGACATGATTTGCTGTATATGACTTAAGTTTTGAACCATAATCGGTAGACTCTTGAAATTTTCACACCAGGTGCATAACTGTGGCCTCTATAGCAACAATACCACTAAAACTTATAGGGTGTCCCAAAAGTGACGTGTGATTTGCGTTTATGTCTTTATTTTTTGAGCAGTAGGAGGCAACATTTTAAAATTTGCATCGTAATTAAAACTATGTTCGCATTATAAAGTATACAAAACTAAACCTAAAAATTAAAGGGTTTTGCGATAGTGACGTGATTTTCATAAATGTAGTCTAATTTTTTAACCATAATTGATAGTCTCTTAAAATTTTCACAGATGATATATTACTACGGCCTCTATAAGAAATAGAAAAAATGAAAGGGTTTTCCGACAGTGACTTGATTTGAATTTATATGGCCTAATTTTTTAACTATAATAGGTGGACTCTTGAAATTTTCACAGCAGGTGTATTAATGTATGGCCATTATAACAAATAGTTAAATAATTAAAGGGCATTGCGACAGTGTCGTTATTTGCACGTATATAGCCTTATTTTTTGAATCGTAATAGGTAGACTCTTGAAATTTTTACAGTATATGTGTTACCATCGCCGCTATAACAAAAAGTGTGTTCCATAACAGCACGTTTTTCAATTATATTCCTTATTTTTTGAACCGTAATAGGTGGGCTGCTGATATTTTTATAGAAAGTTCTTATATTTAAACAGTAATGGCAATATCTACTGTAATAACAAGATGTGAAAATAAATTTAATAAAAATAAAGGGGAGTTCCCTACATGGCCCAAATATTTAGAAATTTGACCTTTTCTCCTAAACGTTATAGGCAGACACTTGAAATTTTGCACAGGGAATTTAGTACTATGCTCCAGTACAAAACATAATTAAAAATTACAGGGTGCCCATAAGACGTAAAAAATATAACAACTTGTACTGAACATAGTACGGAACCCTACGTGTGTTAGTTTGACTCGCACATGACTAATTTATTTTTCTTTCAATTTTGATCAAATTTGATGTTTTCTATTTTATTATATGCAATACGTCTGTCGATCTGTCTGTCTGTTAGCGTCTTCTATCTCCGGCAATTCTCTTTCTATGAATATATCAAGAATCTACCTTTTACGATTAAAAACAAGTCACTATACGTGAAAAACATGTCACTGTCGGAACACCCTTTAAATTTTAGTAATATACATAGCGGCCGTGGCAACACATCTACTGTATAAATCGGAAGAGTCTACCTATTACGGTTCAAAAAATAAGGCGTTATACATGCAAATCATGTCACTGTCGGAAAACCCTTTAATTTTTACAGTTTTTTATAGCGGTCATAGTAAGACACCATGTGTGACAATTTCAAGAGTCTATATATTATGGTTAAAAAATTAGGTCATGTTTTTGCAAATCGCGTCACTGTCGGCACACCCTTTAATTTTTGGGTTTAATTCTGAATGCTTGCTTAAAATGCGAACATATTTTTAATTACTGTCTGCAAATTTTAAGTTATTGCCTTCTACAGCCTGTCTACTTATTATGGTTTAAAACTTAGGCCATATACATGCAAATCACGTCACTATCCGAACACCCTTTAAATTTTAGATTTTTTTATACTTATTAATATAGCGAACTAAGTTTTACCTATTACGGTTCTAGATATAAAAGGCGCTAAAAGACGGACAGTAGCGAAAACAATAATGTTACGTTTTTACCCTTTGAGTACGAAACCCTAAAAAGGACATCACACGTCAATTTAAAGGAGAATGTTAAAACTATATGACGTCCTTTTCTCATGTACGATTGTTATTCATTTTCTTGATAACAAAAAGTTTCATTTAATACCGAGTTAATTATAAAAAAATTATTAACTGCCTATTTCAGAGTGTCACACGTATTCGTTCTTTCGCACAATTACATTTAATAAAAAAAATAGTTTAAGCATATATTGTTGTAAAGCATTATTGTTGTAAAATATTCAATTTAAAAAATAAACACGTAGAAAAAATATTACAAATTAATTAATAAAAACACAAACCCGCACCTTTTGTTTTGTCTGACACTGTACATCCAAACTAATAATAATACCTTAGCAGATCTTAAGTAATTTGTTTGTCTATTGAAGAGTCTTTTCAATTTGTATGCGAGTCACACACTTACTGATTTCGTTGTTGCTTTTATGTTTTATTTAATTTTCATAACGAGTATTTTGGTGCCTATAGATGGAATAGAGTTAATAGTTTATTCAAAAATTTTATTTATTTTTTAAACTATATGAATTAAGATAACAATTACGTCTATTATATTTTGCAATTAAATATATTTTTGTAAATTTTTTTTATACACTTTAATTTGTTCTTTTATTTTATTTCCTCGGGGTCAACGAAAAACAAATTAATTTCGCAAAGTTCGTGTAAACTTGACTGACTGACTGAATGAGTTCATGTAGATGATGGTAAAATTGAAAACTTCATAATAAAAATAACAATTATGTTAAACATTTTGTTATTACTGCTGTGTTTTATTCCAAAATGTTGTTTTCCTTTTTTTCACATAAAAAAAAATGTTTGAAACTAAAATTAATGTAAATTAATTTCAAAAAAAGATAAGAGTAAAAGTTGTACGCTGTACAGAGTACTGTTGTCTGAAGTTTATGAATTTTGCTTAATATTAGCATAATGGGGGTACATGATCAACCGTGGGAAGTAGCCAACTTCATTAGCCCACTGTAAACCAGGGTTTCGCAAAGTCGTCTATGTAGGCTTCAGTTACAGAAGTAATTCCATGATTTATCTTAAACCTTTCATTGAACTTTACAACAAAGAAAAGTCACTTGGACCCAAACTTGAAAAATAAGATGGAGATGTCAATATCAAGTCGTGTATTTTTCCATTGAAACTGAACAAGTGAAGGACACAATATCTTTTATAGAGTTCCGTACCCAAAGGGTAAAATCGAAAGCGTATTGTTTTCGCTACAATGTCTGTCCGTCTGTCAGCGCCTTTTATTTCTGGCACCGTAATAGGTAGACTCTTAAAATGTTCACAGATGATATATATAGCTGTTGCGGCTATAGCAACAAATACTAAAATTTATAGGGTGTTCCGATAGAGAGGTCTTATTCACGAATATGTGTTTATTTCTTGAACTGTACGAGGCATACACTAAAAATTTACAAACAGTAATTAAAACTTTGTTCGCTTTTTAAACAAGCCTAAAAAAATAAACCTTGTAATTTTCACAAATTGTGTATTACTATTATGGCCCCTATAAAAACAGTGAAAATTAAAGGGTTTTCCGACAGTGACGTGATCTGCATGTATAACGCCTTATTTTTTGAACCGTAAAAGGTAGACTCTTATAATTTGCACAGAAGATGCGAGTGTTGCCACGGGCGCTATGACGATTACTACAAATTAAAGGGTGTTCCGACAGTGACATGTTTTTCACGTATAGTGACTTATTTTTTAATCGTAAAAGATATACTCTTGATATATTCATAAAAAAGAGAAATACCATGGCCGCTATAAAAAATAACATAATTAAAGGGTGTTTAATTTTTAAATTATAGGTTGCCCCATAAGACATGAAAAAATTAACAACTTGAATTTTTAGAGTTGTACTAAACATAGTATGGAACGCTACATGTATGAGTCTAACTCGCACTTGACTGATTTAATTTCAAATTATTTATTGTATCTTCTATTATAATTAAACTAACAATAAGCATTCATAGCGAGGCGCATAGCTGTTCGCCTTGACAGCTAAGGGCCTACACGCACAGTCTGTGTATTGCATCGACCCATTAGCTCTGATTTGACCCCCTCATAACATTATTTCCCTATTATTAAAAATGATAAAACTTATAACAAATGGACACCACATATAGATAATCGTATAGGTTTAAGAGTTTTAAAATAAAGGCTTTCGGAGATAAGGACACGCAAAGAAAAAACATGGTTGAGGTAAACATAATCTGGGAGCAAAATGTTATTATAAAATTATATGGTTGTAGTCAAACTATACTATTTTTAAACATACTAACAATATTGTATATTATATTAGAACCATATTATGGTCAACTCTGATAATGACATTGTGAAAAATAAACAACATTTTTTCAAATATAAACATGTTATAAAAAAATG
The DNA here is from genome assembly GCA_949628195.1 of Phasia obesa. NCBI lineage: Eukaryota > Metazoa > Arthropoda > Insecta > Diptera > Tachinidae > Phasia > Phasia obesa. The sequence continues at coordinate 105,309,623 of OX451219.1, forward strand.
AATAGAATGTTTAAAAGACATTTATATTATGATTAAATATAAACATTATAAGGATAAATTTAATGATTATATGTGACCCGGCCTATGAAAAGGTGGCTTATAACTCAAAAAAAATTGTTCCGCTTTTTGTTGTTGTTGTATTGTTTATCTATAACAGCTAATTTTTCGAAATTTTGTTTTTGAGTCATAAGCCACCTTTTCCCTTTTCATAGACCGGGTCACATATTATGATTAAAAATTATAAAATGAGTGTTTTTAACATTTATTTTAAAATTATCTATAAAACAGTAACTCATTTCCTGTTTGTCTACCTATCTGCGTTCGCATCACGTAAAAATTACTAGACAAAATTTTGTGAGGAGGTATCTTAGTATCCTGATTCCAAGATAGGATTCCAAAAATATCTTATTTCCAAGAGAAAGTGGAGATAAAGCAATGAAAGTAAACCGATTTTTTTTTATCATTAAAAGGTACTGCATACTTTAAGGCATCTTTTATTATTGAAAGTAGTATATTTTAAGCAATGTTGTGTAACAGATGGCACTGTTCTCACTCATTTCCTGTCTGTGTTTTACAGCGCTTTGCAATAATTTTTAGAAATTTAGAATTTTATATAAATTTTAGTAGTTTTTATCCAGGGATGGATATCTTTATAAAAAGTAAATATGTGAGGGTTTTAAAATTCGGTGTGGATTACCTTCAAAGCAAAATCGCATAAAATATTGTCAGGACGCACACAGCTAGTTTAATATAAAAATAGGTTTCGGTGTGTAAATAACCAGAAAAATCTAAAACCTAGAAATATTTATCTATATAATTTTTGGCCCCGGCAATTTTATAAACTTAAAAAAATTAGAAAAAAAGACTTAGACCCCCACAAAGACATAAACGCTAAAAATGAGAACCAATGTCTTGCTTTGTCCATTAAAAGATAGCAACTTGACCTTATTTTTTCCAATAGGCTTTTCTGGGATCTTAAGCCGACGAAATTATATTCGTAATTTTTTAAGTCCAGTGCTGGAAAAAACACTATTTTCATATATTTTAAACACGATTGTGCAATAGATGGCGCTGTTTCAAAATGTAGACGAATTATTAAGTGAAAACGGAATATTTTAAGCACGGTTGCGCAACAGATGGGGCTGTTTTAAGATATTGGTAAAATATGAATTACCTACTGCCAAATAGCCAATAGAATAAAATTTGTATTTGATTTATATGTGCATTCCGCTCCTGCTGGTGTCTAAAAATTAAATTTTCCCAATTTTTCTTTAATATTATCACCTAATTTGTAATTTAATTAATTCTTTCTTAGAGATAATAAAAACGAACTAAAGCTTGATTATAAATTTCATTGTATGTAGTACATAAACAGTTCAACTAATAATAATTAAAATATTCAAAATTGTTTGTGGAATTACACATAAAAAATTTTTTGTACACCAATTAAAGTTTTTAATTAGGTTTAAGTTAATGTTCAATTAATTTTTTAATTGATTCATATATATATATATATATATATATATATATATATATATATATATATATATATATATATATATATATATATATATATATATATATATATATATATATATATATATATATATATATAATATATATATATATATATATAATATATATATAATATATATTTGTTTAAAACAGAACAAACAAATTTCCCAATTAAACAAATAATGGAATCAATTAATTTTTTAATTAAATTCTAATGTGAAACCAATTAAACCTTTAATTGGTGAGAATATGTTTTTCTGTGTAATTTGTTATTAAAATATTTTAAACACCTTTTACAGAGCTTTACAATAATTTTGAGAATTTTAGAATTTCATATAAATTTTAGAATTTTATCCAAGGATGGGATCTTTATTTTTTTTTTTTACTTTATACGTATACGAGAAGTACTATAAAAGTAAGAGTCTTAAAATTTGGTGTGAATTACTTTCAACGTAAAATCGAACAAATTCTTGTCAGTACGCATACAACGTGTGTATGGGCACAGCTAGTTTGTAAATAAAACTAAAAGCCAGACTTTTCTTTTTTGCCATCAAATTTGACATTATTATCCGCAGCAGCAGTAGCACTGCATTTATTATTAGTTCATTTTAAAGTTTAAATTTTTAAATAGTTTTAACCAATTATAAATTCAACTACACAATTTGCTTTTTTTTAAGCTGACTACGTTTAATATTTCAACTAGTTTTTTTATTGTAAATACTTAAATGAGTTTCGAAAGAATACAAGCAATACATTGCAAAAATCTCTATGATTTCCTGGAATTCACTAATTTGAATAAGTATTTATACATATAAATAATATAAATAATATAAATAAATAAGTATTTATTATATAAAATAAAAATATATTTACACTATTTTAGTATAAATGCTAACGGTGTGAAATTATTTAACCCTTTCAGGAAGGTTTCAAATAACTAAAAAGATTATATTAAAGAGGCTTTAAAGTAAAAAGATGTAAAGTAAACATGTAAAAATGAGAAATTACATTTTAAAACATTTTAAATAACTTTATTTCGGGCGCTACTGTAAGCTAGTAGTTAGTGTACTATCAGTCTGGGGGTTGTGATTTTGATACCAAACATAAAAGGTGGTAGGCGTGGCACGTTCAATACAAAGTCAGTTTTTATTATTATCGTATAGCGAAGTATAATTTAATTTTCAGATACAAATTTGATTAAATTTTTAATTAATTCAATTATTTATTAGATAAAAATAGTACAACATTGACTGTTATAGCATTTTCCTCCTTTTTATTTAAACAAAAGTTTAATTCCGATTCACACCACAGGGGAAGCTATGTAGTTTATCTTTGAAGATACACTTCCGATTAGTAAGTCTAGTTGCGATTTTGCAATTCTTGAAAGTAGAAGTTTTGCTTCTCACAGATCCCTTCAAGTTAAGATATGCTGATATTTGTTACACATTACTTATGTGTGCTCACACCTTAGGGCTAGGATGTTCTTGTTGACTCTATGCTTGAATTTTTGTCAGTTAATGCTATTGACACGATTTAATGTGCGTCGACCACTCTTAAAAAATCCGAAAGTTTGAACTTGTTGACCATCTTGTTTTGTTTATCTTCTTCTATATAAATAAAATTAAATGTCCTTTGTTGGTAATTGCATCACTTAAGAACGCTGCACCGATTTGTCAATTTTTTTTAAGTCTTCATGATGATCCAACTTAAGTTTTTACGGAAAGAAAAATTGACTACGCCCACTTTTACACCTACTTTTACGCCTCCTTTTTGAGTAGCTAGAGAACTATAATAGATCTTTGAAACCTTGCACATCTAACCCTGTTACAAATTTGAATAGTCTAACTAAACACAGACTAGATTGAGACGATGGGAGTGGTAACTTCCATACATACATCGAGAACTACAATAGGTAGAGTCTTGAAGCTTTTAATAAATAACCCTCATACTAACGTGCATAATCTAGGAAAATTTACACTAAATTAAGACATTGGGCGTGGTAGCTCTTATACAAAGTGAAAAATTATTATTGTGTATCTATACATAATATATACAAACTGAATTAGGATAGTAGAAGTGGTACCTGCCATGCAAAGTAAAATATTATTATCGTGTTAATACACATAGTCTAGCAAAAATTGATTGGATGAGAACAGTGCGCATCATACCTTGCATATAAACTGATACAGTTTTGTCGTAAGAATAGCGTGGTTTTTAATCGACTTCAAAAAAAGAAGGAGGTTATCTATTCGTCTGAATCTATTCGTTTCTTTATTAGAAAGGAAATGCTTACAGATTGGTCCCATTTTAAAAGAAGTTCAGAATTTTGAAAATTAAAGGGTGTCCCCATACAACATACGTGTTTTTTACGTGTATTATGAACCGTAAAGGGCACCCTTTTAAAATTTAAAAAAACTGCTTATTACTATAGCTGTCAATAATAGAAATTAATAAAAAAAAATAAACTTAAAAATTAAAGGGTGTCACCATATGTGACGTCAATTTAAATATATGAACCATTTGAACCATTGTAGACATTCACTTGAAAATTGGACAGAATGTCCAATATTTATAATCAGAAATTAAATATTTATTATTAGAAGTTAAAGGGTGTCCCAATAGTTGATGTAATTTGACGAATATTGCAAAACTTTTGAACCGTAACAGAGAGACGGTTGAAATTTACAAATAACCTGTATATCTAAGTCCTTTATAACATCAAGTATATAATTTAAATTTGGAAACTAAAGGGTGTCCCCTTAATTGATAAAAGTTTACCTATCTAGCCCTATCTTTTGAACCGTTATAGACAAACACTTGAAAATTAGACAGAATCTCCACTACTATGTCCCGTATAATAACATTTATAAATATTTAAAGTTATAAAGGGTTTCACAATAGTTGATGTAAATTGATGCATATGGCCAAACTTTTGAACCGTTTTAGACAGACATTTGAAATTGACAAAGAATCTCTCCTTTAAAATAAGTGTTTAATTTAAAATTTTACATTAAAGGGTGTCCCCTAGGTGATATTGTTTAAGCTATATGGCCATATCTTTGAAACCGTTACTTTTTATTACTCTGTCAGTAATAATAAGTGTAAAAAAATAAAGGGTGTCCTCATATCTGAGGTAATTTGTCGTATATGGCTTTATCTTCTGAACCGTTATGGATAGACATTTGAATGTACAGAACGTATATGTCCGTTAGAGCAACAAGTATAAAAGTATTTGATTTGAGTACTATTTCTTACAGATTACTTCCTTTTAAATTTTTAGTTTAGAATTGATGCACATATATTTGTTTTGTAGTCGGTTTTTTTTTTTTGCAAGAATTATTCGAATTAAAAGTTAGGTATACTTTTCTACCAAGTGTTATTGTATTTTTGGTAGATAAGTGTAGAGAAGCGCTAGTACAAATACATATAAATTTTTTAAAATTTCGTTGCTAACGTAAAAATGGTTTGTTCCCTAAAAAAGAATAAAAGGCGTTGATTATCGTGTGTGTACTTCATGAATAATATAATGATTTCAATGGATTTTGCAAGTAGTGTCGCCACACACTAGAAATAAATTAGTCAAGTGCGAGTTAGACTCACACACGTAGGGTTCCGTACTATGTTCAGTATAATTTAAAAATTCCAGTTGTTTATTTCTTTATGTCTTATTGGACACCCTTAAATTTTAAAAGTAAAGTAATATTTGCGAAAATTGCATCATAATTAGAACACCCTTTAAATTTTAATATGTAATTCATTTCATAGCGGCCATGGTAATACATTTTCTATTAAAATATCAGGAGCCTACCTATTGCGGTTGAAAAAATAAGGTAATATTCGTGAAAAACACGTTACTAATGGACACACTTCAATTTTAAGTATTTGTTATAGCGGCCGAAGTAACACATCTACTGTAAACATTTCAAGAGGGTATCTATTACGGTTTATAAAATCATGTCACTGTCGGAACACCCTTTAATTTTATTATTCATTATAGTGGCAATGGCAACTTCCTTTCTATAAATATATTAAGAGTCTACTTATTGCGATTAAAAATAAGACACTATAAGTGAAAAACATGTCACTATCGGAACACCCTTTAATTTTTAGTAATTGTCATATCGGCCATGGTAACACATCTTCTGTACAAAATTTCAAGAGTCTACCTCTTACGGTTCAAGAAATGAGGCTTTATACATGCAAATCACGTCACTTGCGGAAAACCCTTTAATTTTTATTATTTGTTATAGTGGACATAGTTATACACCTCCTGTAAAAATTTCAAGATTCCACCTATTCATTCAAAACTTAGGATATACACATGCAAATCACGTCACTATTGGAACACACTTTAATATTTAAGTTCAATTTTGTATACTTGTTTATAAAACAAACATAGTTTTAATTACAGTCTGCAAATTGTAAGTGGTTTCCTCTTACAGCTCAAAACAAAAGACATAAACGTAAATAGCACGTCTCTTTTGGAACACCCTACGTTTTAGTATTTTTTGCTATTGTGGCCGCAGTTATACACTTTTGGTAAAATTTTCAAAAGTCTACCTATTATGGTTCAAAACTTAGGCCTTACACATACAATGCACACCACTATCGGAACACCCTTTAATTTAAAGGTTTATTTTTTTAGACTTGTTTATAAAGGGAACTAAGTTTTAATTACTGTTTGTAAGAAATAAACACATATTCGTAAATAACACCTCTCTATCGGAACACCCTATAAGTTTTTTTTTGCTATAGCGGCCATAGTTATACACCTTTGGTAAAATTTTCAAGAGTCTACCTATTATGGTTCAAAACTTAGGCCTTATACATGCAAATCACTCCACTAGCGGAACACCCTTTAATTTTTAGGTTTATTTTTTCAAACTTGTTTATATAGCGAACTAATTTTAATTTAGTGCTTGCATATTTTTAGTCAATTCCTCCTACAGTTCAAGAAATAAGCACATATTCGTGAATAATACCTCTCTATCGGAACACCCTATAAGTTTTAGTATTTGCTAGTATAGCGGTCACAGTTATATACTTTCTGTGAAAATTTCAAGCGCCTATCTATTACGGTTCAAAACTTAGGACTTATAAATGCAAATCACACTACTATCGGAACACCCTTTAATTTTTAGGTTTATTTTTTTATACTTGTTTATATAGCGAACTAAGTTTTAAATACTGCTTACATATTTTTAGTGTATGCCTCCTACAGGTCAAGAAATAAACACATATTTTTGAATAACACCTCTCTATCGGAACACCCTATAAATTTTAATATTTGTTGCTATAGCGGCCAAAATTATACACCTTCTGTAAAAATTTCAAGATTCTACCTATTATGATTCAAAACTTAGGCCTTATAAATCAAAATAACACCACTATCGGAACACCCTTTAATTTTAGGTTTATTTTTTAGACTTGTATATAAGGCGAACTACGTTTTATTACAGTTTGTAAATTTTTAGTGTATGCCTCCTACAGTTCTAGAAATAAACACATATTCGTGAATAACACCTCTCTATCGGAACACCCTATAAGTTTTAATTTTTGTTGTTTTAGCGGCCATTGCTATACACCTTCTGTGAAAATTTCAAGAGTCTACCTATTATGGTTCAAAACTTATGCCTTATAAATGCATTTCACACCACTATCGGAACACCCTTTAATTTTTAGTTTTATTTTTTTATACTTGTTTATATAGTGAACTAAGTTTTAATAACTGTTTGTAAATTTCAACTGTATCCCTCCTACAGTTCAAGAAATAAACACATTTTCGTAAATAACACCTCTCTATTGGAACACCCTATAAGTTTTAGTATTTGTTGCTATAGCGGCAACAACTATACATCATCTGTGAAAATTTCAAGAGTCTACCTCTTACGGTTGCAGAGATAAAAGGCGCTGACAGACGGACAGACGGACAAACGGACAGACGGACAGACATTGTAGCGAAAACAATAGGGTTTCGTTTTTACACTTTGTGTACGGAACCCTAAAAACGACAAAAATGTGCATAAGAACCAAATGTTGTTTTTATTTTTTATTTTTTTTATGTATTTTTTATTGATCCCCTCTACCCCAATCAATCGTCGGAACCTCGTATTTTTTTTTTTTTTAACCCTGTGGCAAAAAGGAATAACTGCTTAAGTCGACTTAAGCTCTTAAGTTTAGCTATCATAAATAACTCATTTATTTGAATGTGTTATTTTTGAGAACGAAGAACGATATATATATTTTTTTTTAATTTATAAAGTCCCGACCGTAATAAATATCCTTAACTGCAATGGGAATGGGAATTAATAAGAACCAACTACAAAGTCTTAAATTAGTCTACTTCAAAAATACAGAAAAATCGAAAATTTGTATCTATTAGCTTCAGAAATATTGGTGTTTTTTTTTTAATTTATATTGACGGCTAGCTGTGCCCGCCATGTCGCACAGCGCTTTGTTCCATAGACAAAAATAGAAATAAATTAGTCAAGTGCGAGTTACACTCACACACGTAGGGTTCCGTACTATGTTCAGTATAATTTAAAAATTCCAGTTGTTTATTTCTTTATGCCTTATGGGACACCCTTAAATTTTAAAATTAAAGTAATATTCACGAAAATTGCATCATAATTAGAACACCCTTTAAATTTTAATACCTATGTAATTGATTTTATAGCAGCCATGGTAATACACTTTCTATTAAAATATCAGGAGCCTACCTATTACGGTTAAAAAAATAAGGTAATATTCGTGAAAAACACGTTACTAATGGACACACTTCAATTTTAAGTATTTGTTATAGCGGCCGAAGTAACACATCTACTGTAAACATTTCAAGAGGGTATCTATTACGGTTTATAAAATCTTGTCACTGTCGGAGCACCCTTTAATTTTATTATTCAATATGGTGGCCATGGCAACTTCCTTACTATAAATATATTAAGAGTCTACTTATTGCGATTAAAAAATAAATCACTATAAGTGAAAATCATGTCACTGTCGGAACACCCTTTAATTTTTAGTAATTGTCATATCGGCCGTGGCAACACATCTTCTGTACAAAATTTCAAGAGACTACCTGTTACGGTTCAAGAAATAAGGATTTATACATGCAAATCATGTCACTGGCGGAAAACCCTTTAATTTTTATTATTTGTTATAGTGGACATAGTTATACACCTCCTGTAAAAATTTCAAGATTCCACCTATTCATTCAAAACTTAGGAATATACATGCAAATCACGTCACTATTGGAACACCCTTTAATATTTAAGTTCAATTTTGTATACTTGTTTATAAAACAAATATAGTTTTAATTACAGTCTGCAAATTTAAGTGGTTTCCTCTTACAGCTCAAAAAAAAGATATAAACGTAAATAACACGTCACTTTTGGAACACCCTACGTTTTAGTATTTTTTGCTATTGTGGCGGCAGTTATACACTTTTGGTAAAATTTTCAAGAGTCTACCTATTATGGTTCAAAACTTAGGCCTTATACATAAAAAGCACACCACTATCGGAACACCCTTTAATTTTTAGGTTTATTTTTTTAGACTTGTTTATAAAGCAAACTAAGTTTTAATTACTGTTTGTAAGAAATAAACACATATTCGTAAATAACACCTCTCTATCGGAACACCCTATAAGTTTTAATATTTTTTGCTATAGCGGCCATAGTTATACACCTTTGGTAAAATTTTCAAGAGTCTACCTATTATGTTTCAAAACTTAGGCCTTATACATGCAACTCACTCCACTATCAGAACACCCTTTAATTTTTAGGTTTATTTTTTTCAGACTTTTTTATATAGCGAACTAATTTTAATTTAGTGCTTGCATATTTTTAGTGTTCAAGAAATAAGCACAGTTACAGTTCAAGAAATAAGCACATATTCGTGAATAACACCTCGCTATCGGAACACCCTATAAGTTTTAGTATCTGCTAGTATAGTGGTCACAGTTATATACTTTCTGTGAAAATTTCAAGCGCCTTCCTATTACGGTTCAAAACTTAGGCCTTATAACGAGTGATTTTTTAAGAGCTTGAGAACTTTTTTTAAAAAAAAAACGCATAAAATTTGCAAAATCTCATCGGTTCTTTATTTGAAACGTTAGATTGGTCCATGACATTTACTTTTTGAAGATAACTTTATTTAAATGTTGACCGCGGCTGCGTCTTAGGTGGTCCATTCGGAAAGTCCAATTTTGGGCAACTTTTTCGACCATTTCGGCCGGAATAGCCCGAATTTCTTCGGAAATGTTGTCTTCCAAAGCTGGAATAGTTGCTGGCTTATTTCTGTAGACTTTAGACTTGACGTAGCCCCACAAAAAATAGTCTAAAGGCGTCAAATCGCATGATCTTGGTGGCCAACTTACCGGTCCATTTCTTGAGATGAATTGTTCTCCGAAGTTTTCCCTCAAAATGGCCATAGAATCGCGAGCTGTGTGGCATGTAGCGCCATCTTGTTGAAACCACATGTCAACCAAGTTCAGTTGTTCCATTTTTGGCAACAAAAAGTTTGTTAGCATCGAACGATAGCGATCGCCATTCACCGTAACGTTGCGTCCAACAGCATCTTTGAAAAAATACGGTCCAATGATTCCACCAGCGTACAAACAACACCAAACAGTGCATTTTTCGGGATGCATGGGCAGTTCTTGAACGGCTTCTGGTTGCTCTTCACTCCAAATGCGGCAATTTTGCTTATTTACGTAGCCATTCAAGCAGAAATGAGCCTCATCGCTGAACAAAATTTGTCACATTTGAACATTTCGAACCGAACACTGATTTTGGTAATAAAATTCAATGATTTGCAAGCGTTGCTCGTTAGTAAGTCTATTCATGATGAAATGTCAAAGCATACTGAGCATCTTTCTCTTTGGCACCATGTCTGAAATCTCACGTGATCTGTCAAATACTAATGCATAAAAATCCTAACCTCAAAAAAATCACCCATTACATGCAAATCACACTACTATCGGAACACCCTTTAATTTTTAGGTTTATTTTTTTATACTTGTTTATATAGCGAACTAAGTTTTAATAACTGCTTACATATTTTTAGTGTATGACTCCTACAGATCAAGAAATAAACACATATTTTTGAATAACACCTCTCTATCGGAACACCCTATAAATTTTAATATTTGTTGCTATAGCGGCCAAAATTATACACCTTCTGTAAAAATTTCAAGATTCTACCTATTATGATTCAAAACTTAGGCCTTATAAATTTAAATAACACCACTATCGGAACACCCTTTAATTTTTAGGTTTATTTTTTAGACTTGTATATAAGGCGAACTACGTTTTTATTACAGTTTGTAAATTTTTGGTGTATGCCTCCTACAGTTCAAGAAATAAACACATATTCGTGAATAACACCTCTCTATCGGAACACCCTATAAGTTTTAATTTTTTTGTTATAGCGGCCATCGCTACACACCTTCTGTGAAAATTTCAAGAGTCTACCTATTATGGTTCAAAACTTATGCCTTATACATGCATTTCACACCACTATCGGAACACCCTTTAATTTTTAGTTTTATTTTTTTATACTTGTTTATATAGTGAACTAAGTTTTAATAACTGTTTTTAAATTTCAAGTGTATCCCTCCTACAGTTCAAGAAATAAACACATTTTCGTAAATAACACCTCTCTATTGGAACACCCTATAAGTTTTAGTATTTGTTGCTATAGCGGCAACAACTATACATCATCTGTGAAAATTTCAAGAGCCTACCTATTATGGTTCCAGAGATAAAAGGCGCTGACAGACGGACAGACGGACAGACGGACAGACATTGTAGCGAAAACAATAGGGTTTCGTTTTTACACTTTGTGTACGGAACCCTAAAAATAACTATATCTTGTATTGTAACGAAAGTTATACTTTTCGATAGATAACAACATAATTCGAACCAATGTAAAAGAATTTTTAAGTTTTAGCTCCTATTGACGGCACCAGAGGGCGCCAAATTCAGATAATTATATGCTTTATTAAAAATAAAACTTAATTTGACTCTTTCTTAAAAACAGCTGTGTGTTCTTAAACAGCTGTACACATTTCAATTTTGGAAGATCGAAATTTATTAGCAATAATAAGTATTAGAAGTTTTTGCAAATATTTTGTTATAGTGACTTCTTGTTGCACGTAAAAACTCAACCTTCAGAACATATGAACTTCCTAGGAATGATTCTTAACGCCGCAAAAGTTTTTCACTTTTGCCTCTACCTAAGCGCTACCTAAACGGTGTTAAGAATCATTCCTAGGAAGTTCATATGTTCTAGAAAGTTGTTTATTGAGATCTTGGGTTCATTTTTGTAGTTTTGTTTGTTTTGTAGTTTTGTTTCCTTGAATTTTTAACGGCTTGCTACCTATGGACCTGAACAGGAGAAAAAAGGTAAAAAAAAATTGAATTTTTTAAAGTCTTTTGCGATTTTGACCTTGAAGATGAAGTTTTTTTGATTTTATATGTTCACAATTTTTGTTCTTTATGACAAGAGCTATGAGCTTTGCCTCAGAGAGTATATCAAAATTTCAAACGGTTTGCAAAATATGAGCTTGAGGAAATGATAATTTTTTTGCAAATATGACATCGAGGCCCCACATCTTTGAGAGCCCATAAAAAATACCTGGAGGACTTTAGGCAAAACTGGGAGACAAGGGTCTTTTTTTTCTTGGTCTTTTATGACGTAGTGGTGTCCGTATATGGTTATTTTGCCATGACTTAAACAATTACACAGTGTGATATTAAACAAAAGAGAAAAATATAGTCTTCTGGTTTTTTTTTGCCTATTTGTTGTGTTTTCTAACAGCGGGTTAAAAAAAGTTATGACAATTTTGCCGCAGCATTGAATAAAATTAATTTTGTTTAATTAAATATCTCTACTTTTTAAAGGAAAAAAACTACAAACGCAAAATATAGGTTAAATTTTTCTATTTCCATAAAATTTACAATCGGGAAAATGCTGACGGAAATAAATATTGGAATTTTCTCCTTTTTTACTGCGAGGGAGCCTGACATAACAAATTAAGTAGTTTTTTTCACTGTTTCACAAAAATAATCGCTAAAAAATTATTTTCTGCATCAATAACTAAAAATTTAGTTTGTATAATAGCTAAGTATATTTCCTATAAAATACATATAAATTTTAATATATAAAGTTTGTTTATAATATTTTATTTAATTGTTATATAGATCGCATTTATTTTAATTGCAGCTTGAAAATTGCTAAAGTTTTATTGAACACTACAAAAAAAGGAAAGATATGGTATTCTGGTCTTTTCCGGTTTTTGTACTCTTATAATTTCTTCTATTGATCAGCAGAAAAAAAATTATATAATCCGAACCGAAACTTGGAAAAAAATCAAATGAAGAATATGATATTTTTCTATAGTAAGAATATATTAAATAAAACAGAATGATTAAAAAAATTTAATTAGTTTTAGATATAATTTTAATTAATTTTTTAATTGATACAATTATATATTTATTTAAGAAAGTAAAATTCGAATTAAATAAATAATTGAATTAATAAAATATTAAATTAAATTTGTATCTAAATCTAATAAAAACCTTTAATAGGAGCAAAAAATTTTTACTGTGTATTAATGCCCTTATACATAAAAAAATTAAGTTTACTTGAAGTAATTTTTATAAAAAATTAGACATAAAGTAATCTTTAAGTAAGCTTTAATTTTTATGAATATGGGCAAAATACTGTACCCTGAGGAGAGTACAAGTGAATGACTGTGGTCTAGTAAATCTAACGAATATTAAATTTTAATCCACTGAATTAATGTAATATTTTAACTTGCCACTAGATACATATGATTTAGAACACCTTTCTGAAATTCAAATAATAATTAAATAAAAAAAACCATTTGAAGCTGGTTGTCGGAAGAAGTGTTAAAAGCAAATCACAAAAATGTGCGAAAAGTACGGTTGTCGCATACCCGACAACGTCTCGAATAGATACGCATAAGGATTTGATGAATCGTTTGTTAATATCCAAAGAACCATTTATGTTTTCAAGAGGGAATATTAAGATTGAAAATAATATAGTTTGTGAAAATATTTATAAATATATACAAAAAGAAAATATGATGAAGATACCATTTCAAGCAGTGGTGCTTTGTGCTTTGAAAGGATTTTTTTCTAAAATTAATTGCGTAAATGCGTTATCGTGCGTGAGTAAAATTTTTCTCACCGGGAGTAAGTCAAAAACAATCATTTCCACTTCCATACTAATAGGTATTCATAAGGTTCATGAAATTCGCTTAATTTTTGTAAGATTTATTGCATTTTTTCTATAAATGACATATGACTGGATTAAGAGTTCTTTTTTTAAGAGCGATTATGATGAGTTCGACAAAATTATGTTTTCACATTTTTTAAAGTATGTATACTAATCATGAAAAAAATCGAGGTCGGGATTTCCCCTGAATCCATTTTGGCTATTTTCGCGATGATGTCTGTGGGTGGGTGGGTGTGTATACTATTTTGTAGAGTTTGTACAGGTCATACCGTTTGACATATCAAAATGAAATTCAGTATGTGCCTTTGGTATATGGAGATGAAGAGCTGTATAGTTTTTGGGCGTAATCGGGAAGGGGCAAGGGGTAGTTTACCTAACACCCCAAACCGAAAATAATTAATTTTTCGATTCGAATATACTTTGAACTTATATTCTTTATGCAATATATCCATAAAAATATATGTTTCTATTTGGTATGGTAAAGTTGAGTGTAGGCCACTCCAGTTTTTTTAATAACATATCAAATATAAAAACATTTGCTTGTTGGAACGTGGGCGGTAGGCGTGTCCTTGTTGCGATTTTTTCCAAAAATAAAGTTTTTTCTTAATTAAATTTTTTCTTAATTGCACTGCAAAGTTTCAAAAGTCTGTGTCGATGTCCTGTCTGTCCCATCGTTATATGGGAACAAAGCACTGTGCCCTGACAATATTTTGTTCGATTTTGGTTTGGAAGTAATCCATATCAAATTTTAACACTCTTACTTTTATAGTACTTTAGTTATGATTGACGTATTTTGTTTATATGTATAAAATATATAAAATTTCCCGCTGAAAAAAATAAAAAGTGCTGTCAAGTCTGCAGTACCTTAAAATCTGTAAAATTGCGTGGTTTCACTACTTTTTCCTTATTTTCTCTAGAAAACGTGGGAAAAAGTATCGTTAATTTGAACCAAATACCAAGGTACCTCCTCACAAAAATTTAATAAAATTCATCCAGTAGTTTTTACGTGATGCGAACACAGACAGATAGAGACGGACACACAACAGTTCTAAAAATTGCTGTTTTGTATTCTATTTCGATTACTAACTGTAACAAAATTTTTAAACAAAATATTTCATGTTTAGAAATGGTTCTGTTACAGTTTTATTATATGTATAGATTGGTTGCCTATCAGTCATTTGCATGATATCCCCGCCAGGATTGCATTTGATTAGGCAAAATAAGCACACTATTATTATAGGTCGACGTATCACCAAATAAATCGAGAAATCTCTGGGGATATAAGCCAATAATTGGTATATTACTTTAATCGTGTGATCCTAACTTTAGCTTATAAACACCTTTAATAAAATAATGTCCTTTATCTAATGACAAGAACTGTATATATTGACTTAAACAAAATTTCAAGCATGAACAAAATATAATTTGCCACCTAAAAGATTAATATTTTTAAAGTGTTATTCCATGTAATACGTTTTATATACAAGCACTTGAATGGATTTTTATATAAAAGATTAAATGTTTTATATAATAATAACAGTGCACGTATTAAACATCCGCTTTATTAATATTTTTGCTCTTTCAAAATAAATGCAACCATACAAGTCAGCTCTTGCGTATGAATAAATTTCGCACTTTTGCTGGTGAAAATGAAATGAAAGAGATGGATGGGATAAAACGTACAAAGCACTATAAAAGGATTTCACACACATACACATACTCTCTCACATACACACAAAAGAGTCGTCTGCTTAAAAAATCCAGGCAACAGACTGTTGCCGAATAATGAAAAAAACAAACAGAAAAAAGGAAATACAAAATATATTTATTTATTAAAAAAAATGTAATGTGTCTTGCAGTTAAATTAAAATAATGAAAACGTACCACACAAACGTACTGAGTATTTAGTTTTTTTTTCATCAGTTTTTATTTACTGGCACAAATGATAAATAAATTTGTACACAAATCGCTGTATAAATAAAAAGAAGGAACTAGTTTTTCTAGCATTTCCATTTTATTAAAAGATTTGTCAAAATGATTTACAAATCAACAGCGTTAAAAAATGAAATGGAAACTAAAAGAAATTTTAATTTAATTTAATTTAAAATAAAATAAAATAAAATAAAATAAAATAAAATAAAACAAGTAAAAGAGCTATATTCGGCCGTGCCGAATCTTCTATACCCTTCACCACGGTGATTTGATTTATACAGACATGTACAGCATTATCCATATTGTTGACTCTTAAATAAAGTCGTATGAGAAAAAATCATTATTCATGAGTTAAAGAAATAGAATACAAATTCCGTTTGCTACAATTGTCGCCGTGTTGTCAGCTACTTAATGATATTGAAGCCGACAGCTACATCGTAAACTCTGACATTGTTGTAGAAATACTTATTTTGCTTTTATAAAATAAAATAACTTTTTCAAAAAATTATAAATATTTCCTCCAATACTTTTTGTTTGAATATGAATTTGTAATTTACAATTTTGTGACATTTTCTTCTGTTGAATAAAATAGAAATTAGTCTAAGTTGACGACAGCCACAATGGTGGCCGTGTAGCCATGTAGCTTTGCTGACTTCAAAATAATCGTTTTATTTTTGACAGTTTGTGGTCGGTATCCTGATGATGTCTATGTGTTTAATGCACCTAGGTTTTAAAACAGAGATATCATCTATTTAAAAATCAAACGCATGTAAAAAAATCAAACGCATTTAAAAAAATATGTTACTCTATATACACACATACATACATACATACATACATACATACATACATACATACATACATATGTATATTCTTATATATTATGTTACAGTCATTATTTTCATTTTCAAAGAAATATTGAAATTTTTGTTTTAATTTTTCGAAAATTGTGTGTAAAAATTTTTTGTAAAAATATTTTTTTAAAAATTTTTTGTAAAATTTTTTGTAAAATTTTATTCGAAAATTTTTTGGAAAATTTTAAAAAAATTTTTTTTCGAATATTTTTCTGTAAAATATCTTTTTGAAAATGCTTTGTAAATTTCTTTGTAAATATTTTTGAAAAAAAATTAAAAATTTTTTTTTTTTTTTAAAGCTTAAAAGAAAATAGTTAAATTAATATTAATAAAAAGGTCAAATAAACTATATAAAATAAATTAAATTTTTTTTTTTTTTTTTTAAATTTTTTTAAAAATTTTTTTTTAAAAATTTGATTGAAATTTTTTTGTTAAATTTTGGACCTTTCTCCAATCTATTGAGTTAGAATGGTCAGACTAAAGCAAAAAGAAATCCTTACAAAAAAAACTGCTCCTATTTATCAGTGGGTACCCTGTGGGTCCATTGGCTACCTCTATGCGTATTGCTTTCTATTAAGGTCTCTAATACAAATCAAAGCAGAAAAACCCTACCAATCTAAAAACAAACAAAAATCGCCCCTCGCAGGGGGTTAGTGATCCCCCGAGATCTGTATGCACTCCTTGCGATTTACCTGTCGCAGTCTAATATTTATTTGACAAAAAAAGGCAAAACAGAATCATTAAAGTCGAAAAAAATTAAAAAAAAAACGTAAAAAAAATATAGGTGGGCGTGGTTTTTGGCCCGTAGCCTCCAAAGGAATGATCCGATGTTGCTGAATTACAATACCAATATTTTCGAAACTATGCCTCACAGATTGGTGTGCTTAAATTTTTTGTATCTCTTCTGGTGCCTTGGCAAATGACATTACCACACTAACACGGACAGACGGACGGACGGACAGACGGACAGACGGACATCGCTTAATCAACTTCTCTATGTATAAGGATCCAGAATATATATACTTTATATATATTCTGGATCGGAAATGAATATAAAATGAAATTACACACGGAATGCCAAACTTATATATACCCTTTCCACCTGTGGTGAAGGGTATAATAAAATAAAATAAAATAATAATAAGAGAAAATGACTGAAACTACTTAAATGTCAGCACGCAATAAAAAATGCATTTAAAAAAAGCAAAATCTATTAAATGAGAAAAATATTAAAGAATCAGAATAGATATTCAATATAGTAGATATTCAATACACTGTTTGTGTATTGAATATCTATTATACACTTACATACAGTGGTGTTCCATAAAATAAAGACACCTTTTACTACATATTTCGAAAATGAAAAAAACATACTAAATCTTCATAAAAAATTTTAAGGTTTTTATTTTTGTGAGACCGAACAACTGCCCAACTAAATTACTATAGACCGGTTTTGATAAAAAAACTTAAAATGAAATATATACGTAATAATTCTTGCAAAAAAAAAACCGACTACAAAACAAATATAAGTGCATCAATTCTAAACTAAAAATTTAAAAGGAAGTAATCTGTAAGAAATAGTACTCAAATCAAATACTTTTATACTTGTAGCTCTAACGGACATATACGTTCTGTACATTCAAATGTCCATCCATAATGGTTCAGGAGATAAATCCATATACGACAAATTACGTCAGATATGAGGACAACCTTTATTTTTTTACACTTATTATTACTAACACAGTAATAAAAAGTAACGGTTCCAAAGATATGGCCATATAGCTTAAACAATATCATCTAGTAGACACCCTTTAATGTACAATTTTAAATTAAACACTTATTTTAAAGGACAGATTCTTTGTAAATTTTAAATGTCTGTCTAAAACGTTTTGCAATATACATCAAATTACATCAACTATTGGGACACCCTTTAACTTCTAATTATAAATATTTAATTTCTGATTATAAATATTGGACATTCTGTCCAATTTTCAAGTGATTGTCTACAATGGTTCAAATGGTTCATATATCTAAATTGACGTCACTATGGGGACACCCTTTAATTTCTAAGTTTATTTTTTTATTAATTTCTCTTATTGGCAGCTATAGTAATAAGCAGTTTTTTAAAATTTTAAAAGGGTGGCCTTTACGGTTTATAATACACGTAAAAAACATGTATGTTGTATGGGGACACCCTTTAATTTTCAAAATTCTGAACTTCTTTTAAAATGGGACCAATCTGTAAGCACTTCCTTCTTAATAAAGAAAAAAATTTTAAAATCGGTTCAGAAATGACTGAGTTCTGCGGGCACAAACATAAAAAAAATTCAACATTCAGACTAATTGATAACCTCCTTCTTCAAAATAGAGCCATCCACTTAAATTATCTAAAAAACACAAAATTCCAAAAGATGAATAGAATAATATACTTTAATTATCTTTATTACCTTAGTACTAAGTGGAATATAATTTATTTTTGATAACGGGTAAGCACCGTTTTGGCATAGGGTCAACGAGTTTTTGGCATGTCTCAATTGGAATATTACGCCATGGGAGCATGGCGTAATACTAATCCCCACAAGTGATCTTTATTAGTTGCATGTTTTGCCTTAAGAGCTGATTTAACTATTCGCCACAATTTCTTGATGGGTTTAAGATTAGCAACGGAGCAGGTCTGCTTAAAACAAATACCTCATATTTTTCAAACCAATCTTTTACCCACTTCGATGTGCGTTTCGGGTAATTGTCTTGCTGAAACACAAATCGTAGCGGCATTTCTTATTCTGCGTAAGCCATAACGTATTTGTTAAGCAGATTTGTGTAAAAAATAGCATCCATTCTTTCTTCCACTCGTACGGTAGACCCAGTTCCAATATATGAAAATACCCCCACACCATAATATTTCCGCCACCGTGTTTAATGGTCTTGAGGAAGACCGTTTGGTGTTTGGTGGCCTTCGTACACAATGGCTGCTTGTCAGAGTTAAATAAAATTAGTTTCGATTGGTCAGACCACAAAGTTTCTTCAAGTGAATTAAGCACAGTAAAATGTAGAAAGTGAAAAAGTGGCTCTGTTTAATGGAACATCACTGTATATATCTATACACAAAGAATGCATTTCTCATGTCGCACAGTGGTTTAAAAACGTTTTATTTTGGAAACAATTCGGTGGCTCATGAACTGCTAAAGAAATCTTAATGGAATTTCACAGAGGCATAGTAGAGGTGTTTTAGAGTGGACCTGCGATAATGAATATAAACTCGTTTTGCATTTTAACATAGAAAATGTAAAATGTAAAAAAATCATTAACCGCCAAGATTTTCGGGTCTCCCACAGCTTAAATATTAAACAGTTGCATGAGCAAGCTCATGAGCTTATGAGCACACCCATTAGTGCTCATAAGCAAGTGGTCATACTCGAAGACAAACTAGCTAGCTGAACACGTGCCTACTCATACCATACTTTTAGTGAGCATTGCTACGTTCGTATCATAAACACAATCATCTGACGAAGTAAAATGAACTTTCTGTACTAGTGAGCGCCGTGTTTATATGTTTAAAGCACCTAGCGTGTTTTGTTTGGTAGTTGTGCAGAACTTTTGGATACAGCTTACAGCCCCCACAGACTGCAGACGTTTTACCGCCCGATTTATTATTATTAATGTGGGGGGAATATCGCAGACCACTTCCATAATGGGTCCTTTTTCGACCCCCTTTCGTGCTCTATGATTACAGGCAACCGAAATGTAATTTACGGCTACCTAATTTCATTGAGTCACGTGCTACGACCAGCCTTTAATCTTGACTTAAGTGATTTTAGACTGTCGACTGGTAACTGACGGCCTTCTTTCTCATCACGCAGACTCTAGTAATTGCTAGCATTTGTTCAATACTCAGATCCCCCATGGCATCCACATTTAACAGGCTTCTGCCAGTGGTCCTGAGTCTTATGCTAGCCAGTGCTGGACATTCACACACAATATGCGCTTCCGTCTCAGCCTTTTCCTTTCCCCGTCTCCTCTTCTGGCTCTGCCTCTCACTTATAGGCATGAGCTGTAGAGATTTCAAATCGAAGTTGAAGGAATATTTTGAGATGCCTGCTTCCGAAAAGGATTTACCGAAGAAGTATCTCATAGACTGACCAGTCCACCCCGCTCCTTATCCAGAATTCGCATACTAAAGGCCAAGCACCCTCTTGACCACGCATCCCTGGCTTATGCTGTTCCACCATTGATTAGGGGAGCTGTTAACGACTAGTCCTCTTTAACCACTAACTAGCCATTCAGGTTCTCGGCACAGCTACCAACCACATTAGCCTTACAAGTGGATAGTTTGATCGATTTCTTAATCAGTATGGAAACACTACAGTATGGACACACTATAGCGATTAAGTATCGGCCGATAAAAAATTTTATACGATTTCTGATTCCATTCAAAGTAAACTCTCGGCCAACTTCCGACCGACTGTTTAGTCGTTATTGGCGGCCGATAGTTCAGTTCAATCTGTGCTTTGGCATCATGTGCGTGTATTTTGAATATGGCGTCGCCGAAATCTCAATTGTTTATTTTAGAAAGTTCTATCGAAAAGTTGATTGAAGAAGTCGAGAAAAGACCTGCGCTTTATAAAAAAAATTTGAAAACTGTACTCCGACACGAATGTAAAGAAAAACCTGTGGGAAAAAATCGAGAATAGTCTGCGCCCTGTACACCAACCAAACTGTTTAGTTGGCTCGTTGTGCGCCCTTGCAGCCCAATCCGAATAAACTATCGGCCGATAAAATTCAGCAGTCTGCGAGGCCGCTTAGTGCGTTTTGCTTTTTTTTATTTCCTAAGTTATGTTCTTAAAAGATTCTATTTTTTGTTTGTACACTCCAGCTGTGTTCGTGTTTCACTGAAAGCAAAAAAATTCTTGATCTCGCCCAAGTTCATTGTTATTACGTTCAACATATACTCATACAAATACAAATCTCATAAATTTTATTCAATTGGCGCCATCTGTTGTTTAAAATATCCCAGTTTTAAACCGAAAATTGCGTACTTTTACTGCTTTTTCTCTACTTTCTCTTGGAAATGAGATATTTTGAGAAAAAGTATCCTATATTGTAATCAGGATGCTAAGGTACCTCCTCACAAAATTATGTTAAAATCCATCTAGTAGGTTTTGCGTGATGCGAACACAAAGAAAAGCAGAGAGACAGACAGACGGAAACGAGTTATTATTTTATTATATGTATAGATGTATAGATGTATAGATAGGTATACTTTTTATACAAGTAATTGTAAAATTCTACTTTTATGTTTAAAAAAAATTTCGCGCAGCATATTTCAAGTGGTATTTGCCTTTAAAATTGGAAAATTGCCGATAAAATGATTTTCTTAGAATTAAAGTATAGATTTTGAACGAACTGAGATATCTTTACAAAGTGTTAAACTAACATATATAATACAGCTTTTAAATAAGTAGCAATAGATTGTAATATTTTATATTTTAATAGCAATATTCCTAAACCGGGAAAGATATGTTCTAAAAAATTGGGGTTTTTTTATAAAGCTGGCTACCGTGCCTTCGTTAACCACAGGGCTGTCACATTCTTTATAAAGTATGTAGCCAAGTGTTGAGGTTTTAATTTCTTTTACTCTTTAATAATCGGTGCTTTGCACTCGAAGGAACTTGAAAATAATTCATACATTTTGTCTTAAAATTGGCCATAAATTTGGATTGGGCTGGAGGAACAACAGTTACAATTTATGACCCAATTTTTCTTCTTTTTCGCATTTGGTATAGGATTTCTTTAAAATTGTTAAAAAAAAAAAAACAAAAATTACTAGCACCCAAGTAAGTTTAATTTATACAGGCAAACGGTATACCACCTTTCTGGGGACAACCCTGAAATAGACGGTAGTTTTTACATTTTTCCAATTCAGAGGCGTGTAATGAAGCGAGCTATCAGAACAAAGCTTTATACTATTTTATTCTAAACTTTCAAAGAATTATAAACAAAACGCTGCGTTGCCTTTGTAAAATTTCATTAAGATACATTTTTAGTGGTTCATGATCTACTGAATAATTTCCGAAATAACATCTTTTTAAACCACTGTGTGTCGCTAAAAACATAAAAGTTTTACTTGAGACTCGTTTTGGTTTCTTTTTTCTTTTCTTCTTCTTAGGTTATTCTGCTTTTAGCATTAAAGCGCAATAAATGTAATGCACAATGGTATAAAATATTTCGAAAACAGAAAATATTGAATATTATTGAATATCTAACCCTATTAATAGCATTGGTCGTAAAAAAATAAGAAAAAATCGGGAGCTTTTAATGGACTTTTATGTGCTGAATCCAAATCTGTGCCCAAATTTTTTCTATCACATTTAATTTTCGAGATATTCTTATTTTAATAAAATACTGATATTGGAACATTAAATACGTATTTATTAACAGTGGTCGGCAAAAAAAAGCAAAGTCGGGTGCAAGAACTTTGTTATATGATTTTAAATGACTTTTATGTGCTGAATCCAAATCTGTTCACAGAATTTTTCTATCACGTCTAGTTTTCGAGATATTCTTATTTAAATTAAATAAAAATATTAGATATGTGTGTAGATATTGTGATAACAATGGTCGGCAAAAAAAGGAGGGAGCTTGAACCTTGTTACGTGATTTTAATGCAACTTTATGTGCTGAATCCAAAAGTCTTTACAGATTGATTCATTCAAGTCCAGTTTTTGAGATATTCTTATTCAAATAAAATACTGATATTGAAATATTTAATAATTTGAATGTGTTATATAATGTTTGTCAAAGTAGGAACATTTGTGCATCGATTTTCATCATTTATGGCTTATGTTATTCCTAGTATACCTAGCTTTACGAATAAGGAAAAAAAAGTACAATATTTGCCGATTTAAGTTTTTAACGATTTTTTGAAACAAAAAATAAATTATTTTTTCATTAAAAATATTTTTTTTTTCGCCACCAATTTCTGAATAACTCCGAAACAGTTGAAAACGAAAAAAAAAAGTATGTAAAGCTTTTCGTGTTTCAATTATTAAAATCGAACTATCCGTTAAAGAGTTATATAGAAATAACTTAGCGTGGTCGCCTTGTTTAGGGGAAAACATTAGCCATGCGCATAAAAAAATTTGTACGTGATACGCGAAAGTTGAAAGTGGATTTGAGTTTAACGAGCTGAGATCACTATATTCCACATATTAATGTTCAGGGAGCCATTTTTTGCGGCCTGTGTAGTCAGCGAGAATTGCATAAATATTGCATAACTTACGATGTTTGCTTCAGCCAATAACTAACTCATTAATACATTCGACTGATATAATAGGCCATGATTTACGTTCGATCTGTTAAAAATAGCATGTGTGCTTCAAAAGTATGATAGTGCAGATTAGCAGTGTGTGTGTAGGACAGAATCTATGACAGGGTTCAAAAAACTTTTTTTATATAATAGTGTGGCACATACAATGTTATGTTGAAAAATTATTTTGTGTTGAACAGATTTCGGTTGGATTTTTTTTGTGATTGAAACATACGATTGTGTGGGATATTGAATCCTGGGTTTAGATACTAATAATATCGCCCAGATAAAATAATATGGTACCAATATATGGTATCCAATATTACTAAAGAAGACCTTAATTATTATTGAACCTTTGCCTATAAAACTTTTTACAGATTGTATTGGTTTGTCCAAGCTACATATATAAGAGTAAATGTAGTTAGCTAGTTGTTAAAATTTAGCACAGTGGTGCAAAGTAACAACAGACTGACGTTCCGACGCTTCGTTTCTACTTATACTTTAGAATGAAGAATTTTGAAAGAAAACATCAGAGTTAAGATACGAAATCTGTTATTTTCACTAGATCAATGTGCCTACCTAAAGGTAAATAAAAGTAGAAACAGCTTTTCATGATCTAAAATAGCAAAAATAAAGCAATCTATAAATCATGGAAATTTGCACCTGCGTGTTTTCCTGATTCACTTTTAATCAGTGTATGAACCGAAACAAAACTTTTCGCAAACGTTTCATTAAATTTTTTTTTGAAATTAATTTTTTAAATGCATAAATATTGTATCAATAATGAAAACATGAATAACAGAAACTCACTTTTTTGAATGATTGAATTCGTTCCGTTCGATTTTCGAAAGCTGATTTTGTTTATGATTTATTTTCTTGAATTGCCTTTTATTTTGTTTTTCTTCTTATACTGTTGTAGCCTAAAAAACAAATCTTACCTTCTGTCTTTCTATATATCTCAAAAATAAAAGTTTTATACCGCTTTCATACATTCTCAACTATTTAGTAAATCTTAGCGAAAGATTTTTTCATAAAACGTCTTTTCTTTTTTCTTTTCTACCTTTAAATGAATAAACAGTTTGTGTTTACGAGCTAAAATAATACAAAACGAAACGGCACAATCGTTTTCATTGTTTTTGTTTTACTCATTGCAAAATACACAACAAAACGAAATCAAACGTTTCGTTTTGTTTATTTTCGAACTCTGCTTTTAGTTACGTCGAATCCAGTGCAATTAAAAAGGCACTTAAAAGTTCTGGAGGTAGTAAAATAGTAAAATATTAGATAAAATAAATGCTCTTACAAAGGCAAATGCTCTTACTAGGGCAGGGCAAAATCCAAAAATTCAAGTTAAAGTAAAGGTGTCCCTATTGCTGACTTATTTCACGTACGAGTATATGGCCTTATCTTTTACAGTATAGTCTTTACTTCTTTATTTTTTATTTATTTAAATTAAATGTTACAATACAATCACAGATTATACTCTAACCTTATTGACGAGCATAGTAACGAAGACCATCACTCGTTCTAATGAACATTCAGTCTTTGGTGGGAATCGAACCCACAACCCCCGGACTGATAAACTAGCACACTACCTACTAGGCTACCGGAGCACCCCGTCTTTACTTCTGTGTCTGTCCGCTACAATAAAAGTTAAAAAAAAAAAAACTTAAAACTAACAACTAAAAGGTGACCCATGTGTTTTGTGATTTTATTTATCCTCTACTATTTTGAAAATAGTAAGGGATAATTAAAATTATCTTCCTTTTAATTTTTAATCTTTCTTTTAATTTTTTAATTTTTACTAATCTTCCTTTTAATTTTTTAGAGTATTGATATTAAAGGTTGTCCTCACTACAGACTTATTTTTGTGCATATAGCCCGTAATAGCCAGACGCTTAAAATTTACACAGTATTTACTTCTGTCTCCATCCACTACAATAAAAGGTAAACAAACATAAAATTAACAGCTAAAGGGTACTTTTTTGAAAACTAATGTTTACAGATTACTTCCTTCTAAATTTTAGAGTATTGCAATTAAAGCACGTTTTGAATTTAAAGGGTGTTCCCATTAAAGATATACTTTGATGCATATAGCACGTAATAGCCAAGCACTTGAAATGATCAATACTAGACGTGATTTTGACGTACATTGTTTATCTCTTACTATTGTACTTTAAAAATTAATACTTTCTTCGTTTTAAATTTTATAGTAAACTAGTGTACTTTACCCGGCGTTGCCTGGGTCCACCCTTAAAGCCCTTCTAAGTGATTGCGAAATGATTAACCTTTTTCGGTTTTATCCACCCGGTAGGTTCACTCTCAACAGAGGAGAAACAATTATAGTTTCGCGACAAAGCATTTGCCGATAGATGGTTTGGTAAATTTTTAAGTGACAACAAAAAATCATAATATGGAAAGGCATTTTGTTGATATTTGTATGGGAATATATAGGAAAATGTAAATGCCATATCTCCGGAACCATCTACAGACCATCCTAAACATACCATGTAATTTTATCTATAATCGGTCGACCCGTTTTCGCTGTTAGTGGTGACATCAAAGGGTACACTTTTTTATATATATATATATATATATATATATATATATACGAGCTTGAAGCAAGTTTTGAAATTAAAGGGTGTTCCCATTAAAGATATACTTTGGTGCATATAGCTCGTAATAGGCTAATTAAAATTTAAGAAGTCTCTACTTTACTCCTGTCCGCTTTAATAAAAGGTATAAAACATATGATTAACAGCGCTAAAGGGTCACCCATACTAGGCGTATTTTTAGCGTATATATTTTATATCTTACTTTTTGGAAACTTAATGCTTACAGATTACTTCCTTTTAAACTTTAGAGTATTGGAATTAAAGCAAGTTTTTAATTTAAAGGGTGTCACCATTAAAGACATACTTCAGTGCATATAGCACGCCCTTTACAATAACAGGTAAAAAACCATAAAATTAATAAATAAAGGGTGACCCACACAAGATGTGATTTTGGCGTAAAATATGTATCTCTTACTATTTTGGAAATTAATGCTTCCAGATTTCTTCCTTTTAATTTTTTAGTGTATTGAAATTAAAGGGTGTCCCCTCTAAAGACGTATTTTACGGCATATAGCCCATAATAGCCAGAAAAGGTTGACAATTAATGCTTACAGACTACTTACTTCCTTTTAAATTTTTAGTCTAGATTTGATGCTCATCTGTCTGTTTTAAAGCCGATTTTTTGGCAAGAATTATATTCCAAGCAAGTGTTTCAACAATAAATAAATACACCCACAAAGCTGGTTTTTTATTTAATTTAAATTTTGCTACACCCTGTAGACACTCTTTCGTATTTTATTGGAATTTTTCATCTTTATCATTTACCATATAACTTGTTGTTTACTAAACCTTCCAACCAGTGTTGGGATCTGACAATTTTTAAATTGTACCCTCCCAGTGATAAAATTGTACCAAATCAGCATCAATTGTACTAACATTTGACATTAAGGAAAAAACAAGCAAAACATATATATAGTAGCTAGACATCAAAAGATGCTAATTAACACTTTAATACTAGGGCATTTTAAAGTGATGATAATTGACCTTGATTCCTTGAATTTTTTTTTCTGTGGATAGTAGTCAACGAAAATCAAAGCGTATACAAATTTTTAAGATTAAGGTAAAGGAAATCCAATCGCAATTCCTAAAATAAACACCAAAACTTCCAAAATTGGAATTTTTAGGCTTTGGCCCATAAAGTCCACATATGAACTAGGGTTCATAAAATACTTTCAGCAATAATGGGGAATTAATATATATAGATTTTTTACAGCAGTATTATTTTTTCGATCTCTTTGCTATTTTAGAACATATAGGCTAATGACAAAATTTCGATGTAAAATAAATCAAATTGCAGGACTAAATAGATCTTTAAGACGATGTAAAATTTTGAAAAATAGAACAAAAATTTAAAAACTGCCAAGCACTAAAAAAATTCGAGGGTGTGAGGTTCTCAATTTTGAGACCACATAGCGCCACCACTGGTAAGTGAATGATCCCTAGCTTTAAAACTTAAGCTCAGATACTCCTCTGCTACACTGAGGGGAAAACGACGTTGCAAAATCGACAACGATTGTGATCACTTTGATACCATTTCGTTGTCACTTTTGTTTGACAACGGGTGTTGTTAACTTGTAAACGAGCGTGGTCTAATTGACAACGAGTGTTTTCAATTGACAATGAACGTGCTTTAATTACAACGCACGTTGTCAACTTGTAAACGAACGTGATCGAATTGACAACTTCTCAACGAACATGCTCAAATTGACAGTGCAATGTTGTCAAATATTTTTCATTGTGTTATTTTCCTTTAATTTATCCAGACGCATTTTTTTAAAATAACAATATAGAGCCAGATTCTATTGCAGATTGTATAAAAACGACTGGAGAAAGTTTTAAAGGAAGCACTGCGGCCAGGGAGGTGATATTTGCCTGAAAAAAAAAACATAGATAATAAAATGTTTTTATTGTAAACTGCTTATAATTTTTATGATTATATAAATTCACAGTTCAAAATTAATGCCTGAGCAAACCAAGGTGGACCAATGGTGGAAAATGATGACCACCAACAATACATTTGCATCATATTGCTCCATAAAGCGAGGGAGTTTTAACGAAGGTAAGAGAAATTGCGATAGGAATTATATAGAGCATCTTGAACCATTCTATTGTGATATAATTTCAGATTTGATGACACCAATTAATGAAACATCAAAGGAAATATGCTGACGAAAATAAAAAATTGACCTGTGAGCATAAATATTAAATATTATTGTTATTATTTATAAGATAAATTATTTTAAAATTAAGTTTATTTAACATTTTAGTTCTTATAATTAAAAAAACATTTTGTAAATAAAATAAGTGTAAAAATTATAATCTATTACAATCTGTTTTATTATAATAAATTTGGAAAGGAATGAGCATTTACAAAGCGACAACGGTATGGTGTCAACTTAACAACAGCGTGGTGTCAATTCGACACCCTAATGGTGTCAGTTTGACAACAATATGGTGTCAAACTGTATACGTTCGTTGTCAATTCAGCAATCCCTAGTAGTCAATATTTCGTTGTCGAATTGACAACGTCCGTTTACAATTTAAGTACAAGCGTGGTTGATACACTTTCGACACCGTATGTGGTCGTTTTGATAACGGATGGTGTCATTTTTTCTCTGGGTGTACGTCCATGTCAAATTGGATCAATCGAACTAGCCCTTTACACTGTGCAATGTTAGGATCTGGCTACACTACAATTGTAATCAGGTGCTTGAAACTTCACTAAAGTCACCGGATCTTCATCCGATTAAAAATTACTGGAGCTATTTGAAAATACAATGAGTCTTTAAGATTTCTCACCAGAAAGAAGGAAAAAATATATCAGCCGAATAATGCCGGAAACTGATTAAGGCGATGCAAAGACGTAACTAAATTACATATCACTTATATATAACAGATTTAGCAGAGTAAATAATAAAAATTCTTAACATAAATCAGGAATGTTGCAATTTGGACAGGGTTGGAGAACTATGAAGTTAGAAATGTAAAACAAAATTTTTTTGTTGATTAAATAAAAAAATGTATTGAATTAATTTTATATGAAATTGTACCAAAAAGCATTAAGTGTACCAGAGTACCACTGATGTTTCGATTGTACCAAATTTGCTACAATTGTACCACAAATCTCAACACTGCTTCCAACCCGTAAGTTTCCTATGCTGTTTTTAAAATTTTTTTTTTTTTTTTGCAAAACGATTGTCGAAAAATCTCCAGATGTTCTATAGAGAAATATCAAATTTAAACATTAAACGCTTGAATTGTTTTACAAATAAGAAGATAAATAAAAATACAAAGGTACAATAAATTGAAAATTTTGCTAATGTTGTTGTTATACTTTTCTTCAGAAGTTTCCTTTTGAAAACAAAAGGACTCCATAAAAATGTAATATTTCAACATTAACTATCGGAAATAAATTTTACACTCATTGTACATGTGTTTCATGGAAATTCGTATTAAGTTGTTCGAACAACATAAAACATTGACTGCAAATGTTTTTTTATCAGCATTTCATTTCTTAGTTTGGGAAAATACTTATAGTTTTGTAAGCGGATTTGCAGATTTTCACGAATTATTTCTTTAGAATTGAAAATTTTATATTTTTGTTATTTGAATTCGCATTGCAAAAATAATTGCAATTGAGTAGCAATGTAGTTTTTTTTAGTTTTTGTTAAATTATACTTGAAAACTAAGATACTGCATGTAAGCTGCCATCAATGGAAGTGATTGAAGATGAAGAAATGTAATAGATACTTTTTAAATTATTTAAAGATAAATATGTGACTGCGCAAAAAATAGTAAATTAAAAAAGTAAATTTTTCAGGAGAGCAGTTTTTTCCGATTGTAAATGATGTTAGCATGTCTGTAATGACTCCGAAAGTACCGATTACATACTGTGTAATTTTTTAAGTCATGGCAAAGTAACCATATACGGACACCACTACGTCATAAAAGACAAAGAACCCTGTCTCCCAGTTTTGCCCAAAGTTCTCCAGGTTTTTTTTATGGGCCTTCAAAAATGTGGGGCCTCGATGTCATTTTTGCAAAAAAATGATAATTTACTCAAGCTCATATTTTGCAAACCGTTTGGAATTTTGATATACTCATATAAAATCAAAAAAACTTCTTCTTCAAGGTCAAAATCGCAAAAGATTTAAAAAATTCAATTTTTTTTACCTTTTTTCCCCTGTTCAGGTCCATAGGTAGCAAACCGTTCAAAATTCAAGGAAACAATCAACTACAAAAATGAACCTAAGATTCCAATAAACAACTTTCTAGAACATATGAACTTCCTAGGAATGATTCTTAACACCGGTAGGTAGCTTAGGTAGCCGGGAAATCGGGTAATTCTAACGGGTCATTGAAAGACTTCAAAGTAAAAAAAAAAATTTATTTAACGAATTTTTTTCTGTACACGACTTACATGCAGAAAAAAAATATTTTCGATACCAATTCGGCAATTTGTAGTTTTGTACTTTTCATCAATCAATGAAATCAAGTTATTTAATAACTCGTTAAATTTTTTCGCACTTCGCACAGTGTGGTAAAACACAAATCTAGCTAAAAAAAAAATAAGAAAAAATTTCTGGCAACATTCCTTCTGATAGTTTAATGAGCTTCTCAATACAATAGGTAATGTAATTCATGTTTTGTTTTTAGCTGTGATTAGGAAAAAGTAAGCTTTAACCCATTCGCTGTCAAACCTAAATTATATGAAGTCATTTCCATTGCCGATTTTTTCTTAATTGTAAAAGATCATTTTCTATAAAAAATAAAGTAAATTTTTGTAAAAAATTTCATTTGTAGTATTTTTTCACATAGTTTTTTACATATAAATACATACATACATATATATTTATGTTTATGGCCACAAGAAAACAAAAGCCAGCATCTATATATATAAAGCACAAAATGTGTTTCTTTGTATGTTTGTCTGTTTGTTTGTCGGAAAGCTATAGCTGCCTTCACCACTGAACCTATCTTTCGGAATTTTCACAGTTTGTTATTGGATACACGGGAGATAAAATAGGATACTTATTTTTTTGATATTCGAGGCGGGCGTGGCACTTCCCATACAAAGTAAATGTTTATCATCGTATATCTTGGTAACAGTAATAAGTAGCGTCTTGAAATTTCGCACCCGTAACCTCTATATTAATGTTAATAGCTTAGCGAAACCTAGACTAAATTGGAATAGTGGGCGTGGTACCTCCCATACAAAGTGAAAAATTATTATCGTGTTCCTGGCGAACTACAGTAGATAGCGCCTTGAAACTTTGTGTACTTAAAGTACTATAATAGATATGATCTTAAAAGTAGGTACAAGTAACCCATATACTCTAGAAAAACATAGGCTGGATTGGGACAAAGATCACGCTACCCCCTATACAAGTTTAAAAAATTATTATTATCCTTATCTAGAGAACTGCAATAGGTAGCATCTGTGAATTTTGCATCTGTAACCCCTATACGAAGATACATTGAGAGAAACACAGACTGAATTGGAATGATGGGTGTGGTACCTCCTATACATAGTGAGAAATTATTATCGTGTACCTAGAAAACTGCAATAGATAGAGCCTTGATGCTTTGCATTTTTTTTTTTTTTTTTTTTTTTTTGTTTCGCATTTTTTTATTTATTGTATCTTCAATATAATTGAACTATCAATAATTACTCATATCTTAAGTCTAAAAATATACTTGTTAAGTCCAACCAGTGCTGGACAAAAAAAAATGTATGTTTCACGGTTACTGTAATTTATGGGTTATCCCTCTGATGTACGGATGAGAGAAGCAGTGTCCCTCCTTCTTAGTCGAATGTAACCAGGTTCAGTTAGTATGTTACGGGCCAGTGGATTCGGATGAGTTTCAAGCTTCTTTAAATACCTTATGGCAAGTTTCGCTATTTCTGCTTTAACTGATGGCACGTTTAGATCTTTATGGATGTTCGAATTTTTTATATACCAGGGAGCAGATGTAATAATACGTAGAATCTTATTTTGGCGCCTTTGAATTTTTTCTACATTGGTAGCTGAGGCAGTGCCCCATAATTGAATGCCATAACACCATATTGGTTTTAGAATTGACTTGTATAATAAAAGTTTGCAGTCTAAAGCTAGAGTAGAATTTCTGCCAATTAGCCAGTTTAGTTGGACTGCTTTCAACTTCATTTGCGTTAACTTTGTTTCTATGTGCCGTTTCCATGTAAGGCGCCGGTCAAGATGTATGCCGAGATATTTGACATCTGAAAGCTGAGGTATCGTTTGGTTATTTATCCGAATAGGGGGGCAAGATTTTCTGCGCAGTGTGAAAGTTATGTGAGTACATTTTTGTTCATTCACTTTTATTCTCCATTTCTTCAACCATTTTTCTAAATTGGATATGTGGTCTTGTAAATATCGTGATGCTACTTCGGGTCTTTCGTGAATGCTCAAAAACGCTGTGTCATCAGCAAATGTCGATGTGTGAACTCGGTTACTAGTTGGCATGTCTGAAGTATACAATAAGTATAAAAAGGGCCCCAATATACTACCTTGGGGAACTCCGGCTTCGATTGGCTGGGGTGAGCTCAAAAAATCTCTTTCTTTCACAATAAATTTTCGTTCGGTTAAATAACTATCTAGCAGCTTATATAGGTTTACGGGCAAATTCAGTTTTAGCTTATATATTAGGCCTTCATGCCATACCTTATCGAATGCTTGAGAAACGTTGATAAAAAGCGCAGAGCAGTATTTTCTCTCTTCAAATGTCTTCTTAACAACATTGACTAACCTGTGAGTTTGTTCGATCGTACTATGTTTTTTCCTGAAGCCGAATTGATGGTTTGGAATACATCCTTTGTCGCTTAGAATAGGGTTAAGTTTAGTTATTAACATCCTCTCAAACAGCTTTGACATATTTGACAAAAGGCTTATAGGTCTGTATGATTCAATTTTTGTGTGGTCTTTTCCTGGTTTAGGAATCATGGTAACCAAGGACACCTTCCAATCTGTGGGAAAGTTCTCAAAACGTAAAATGGATTTAAAAATAAAAAGAACGATTCTGCGAGCTACACGGGGCAACTCAATTAACATCTTGTTACTGGTTTTATCAACGCCAGGGGCTTTTTTGGTGTTCAAATCCGTTATTGCCTTTTCTAGATCACCAAATTCAAATCTTATCGGTACTGCAGCACTAGCCTCGAGAACTGGCAACTCAACTATATCAGTCGATATATTTGGGGTAAAAACCTTTTTCAAATGTGCAGCAAATAAATTTCCTTTTTCGGTATCACTCCTTGCCCAGCCTCCAGCTGAAGTTCGCAAGGGAGGCTTACGTAAGACTGGCCTTTTAAGGTTTCTACAAGCACGCCATAACGAATAATCTGATTGAGGAGTTACGTCAAGGTCTCCCAAATAGTTTTTCAGGGATGCTACTCTTCGAGATTCCAGCAGGTCTCTTAGCCGGTTCGTGCATTCTTTAAGTCTGCTTTTGAGTTGAGGAGATCTCTGTGATTGCCATTCTCTACGAATTTTTCTTTTTTCAGCCAAGAGCCGTTCGATATCTGCAGAATAAATTTGATTGTATCTAGCTAATTGTCGGGTTATTGGTGAATGTTGGGCAGCTGATTTGAGGTTTTGGTCAAAATCAATAAGACTCCGCTCTACGTCTTCAGGTGTTCTTAGCGGGATGTTTTCTGAACAATGAGTACTAAGATACTTTCTATATTTCAACCAATTAATGCTTGTGGTAGTCATTGGTGATATGATGTTTTGTTTGTCCCATATATAGACGATAGTGGGTGAATGATCTGAGGATAATTCAAGTGACGCTTCAGCTTTAATCGGAATACCCTTAATCACGCCAAAATCAATAACATCCGGTATTTTTTGTCGATCAGTAGGCCAATAGGTGGGTTGTCCACTCGATATCACATTCAGACGCATTTTTGAAATTGTGTCAAACAAAACACGACCTTTTGGAGTTATTAGGCATGATCCCCAAAACGTATGTTTAGCGTTGTAGACGCCTGATGCTATGAAACAGGGACCTAGTGATTTGAAGAAATCGCTGTATTGACTCTCTGATATTTGAAACCTAGGAGGTGAATAAATCGAAGAAATAACTAAGTTTTGATGAAATTCTTCAATACAGATGTTTGTTGCTTGTAGGTAATCTTCACAAAAATCACACAGTAAATAATGTTTGATTCGAGCCTTTATTAGTATTGCTGAACCACCACATGCTCTGCCACGGGGGTCTTTGGTGTCATAGAAGATATAGCCATTTATTTTAAAAAAGCTATTTGTTGTTAAGTGAGTCTCTGCAACCAGCATGACATCAAATTGTTCCTTCTTAAGGAAGTACTCGAGTTCATTTTTGTGTTGGCGCAAGCCGTTTGCGTTCCAGATACATATTTTTAAACAGTTCATGGTTTGTTAAGTAACGCCTGCAACATAGTAGATTGCATGCGTACTATTTCTTGCATCATGCTGCTCATAGAGCTCATAAAACTGTTTATCGAATGCACTAACGTCTCGATGCTTGCTTCGATACGATTAAAATTACCAGATGGTGCTTGTTCTTTAGGATGCGATTGCAAATTAGGAGTAGAGTTAGTTGTCGGTGTAGCTTCAGCGTATGAAACATGTTGTGTTGTTGGTTTGGCTAACTGAGGATAATGAGCATTTGCTCGATATTGTTGGTGCTTAGCAGGAGTATTTAGTTTTTGAGTGGTTTTCCTTACCATGGAAAAAACTGGACAGCCTCTGTAGTTAGCAGTGTGGTTTCCACCGCAATTGCTACATTTTTTTACTTTCGAATCATCCCTTGCTTTGTCGCATTGGGCGGAACAATGTAGCTCGCCACATACAACGCAAACCGGAGGCAACTTACAGTAAGCCCTAGTATGACCATATTCTTGACAATTTAGACACTGGACAGGTCCTGGACGCTTATGCGGCTCCTCTACAGTTATTTTACGGTGTAACAGGTATTTCAGATTGTAAATGGGGTGCATTTCGTTCTTCTTCAATCTGATATCTGCAGGTTCCAGTTCAACGCGAAATAGTGGTTGGGGGACACGTTCCCGATTACGGAGATTATCTACACTTTTTATTTTAAAACCCGCTTTTTGGAGTCCGGCTCTTATTTCAGCTGGATCAACGTATGAATCTACACCTT
Organism: Phasia obesa; assembly: GCA_949628195.1. Classification (NCBI taxonomy): domain Eukaryota; kingdom Metazoa; phylum Arthropoda; class Insecta; order Diptera; family Tachinidae; genus Phasia; species Phasia obesa. The sequence goes on from OX451219.1 coordinate 105,345,268, forward strand.
TAATGACTACCTGTAGACCTTTGCTACTCTTCAGCTGATAGGTATAAAAGTTCTCATCAATGTTACCGCGCTTTATGGGAATTACATAAAATGAGTTCTCGCCAATAATTGTAATTAAATTTTTTATTAAATCGTTTGAATTTTTCTCCCTTAAATAAACTGGAGGTGGTTTGAACGACTTAATTGCCGTTTTATGTACACTCGTTTCACTATCCAAGATAGCAAAACGATTATGGGAATTTATTCCGGTAGAGTCCTTGTCTTTTTGTACTTTAGCCATTGGTGCAATCTGCGAAGATTTAGGGCTTCGACCTCTTTTCAATACAGTTATGTATCTGTCCATTCCCACTTGCGTCTTGGGTTTTTCTACACTATCCATATTATCTTTGGCAGCACTGTGTTCAGAAGGCGATTTGTTTGTATTTATTTTATTGTCATCGCTTAGTAAAAGTGAAGAACAAGATTGTGCACGTAATACTGGCATGGCATTTATACACAAATAGTCACTAGTTTTTTTGTTTTTATTTATTGCAACATTGTCAACATTTTTGTTGCTTAAATTAAACAGGCTCATTAGCCTTTATTGTTTTTATTTTATTTTAAAAGTAGCAATTCAATATGCCGTTGTACAAAATAAAGAAAAGGGAAAAAAAGAAAAAAAAAATATTTTACAAACAACTTTGTTGTTGTATTATAACAGGTTTGTTTTTTGTTTTTGTTTTAAATTGTTCACACAATGTATGTTTTGTTTTTTTGTTAATGCGAGCTTAAAAAAAAATTGCGTCCGCACTTATCAACGCCAAGAACAGAACTGATGATGCTTTGCATGAGTAGCTTCTATACTAATTCACAGTCTACCAATATATAAACTAGATTGGGGCAGTCGGCGTAGTACCTCCTATATACAGAGAAAAATTATTATAGTGTACCTGGAGAACTACAATAGATGGAGCCCTGAAACTTTGCACAAGTAACCCTCATACTAATGTGCATATTGTAGCAAAATACTGACAGGAGTGGGACAATGGGCGGGGTACCTTCCATATTAAGTGAAAAATTATTATCGTGTTAGTATTATAATAAATTTCAAGAGTATACTTGTCTTGGCAATGCGTGACACCCTGCCAGAGCCAAAGTCATTTGTTGTCAACAAGTGCATTCGATTCCAAAATGAAGCGTATTTTTTGTATGACTTTGGTTTCTCATTAAAAATGCTACGGTGGTTTTATTGTCATAATTTTTTTTAGTATTATTCAGCTATATTTCAAGGAAATATATTGCAATTTTCATTTCATTCTTTCCATTGTAAGAATTTCAAACCATTTTTTTTTTGTGAGAAGTTCAGAAAGTGCAAAAAATTAAATATTTCCTTTTTTCAAGTAGAGTTTAAGTTGTTTATTCCGGATAGTTCCGGTATAAAACTATACTTGGATTAATCTTTCAAGTGTTCACTTTAAGGTAAATCAAAAACATCTTCCAGTATGACATCCACTGTTTCACGAAAGGAAATTTTTGAAGAATGGCTAAAAACTACAAAAAAAAAACATGACAAATATGTCTTAATGACATTAATAATGATTAGATATGGTCTGCAACATATACTAGAAGACGTGCAAACAAGTCTTAAGGCAAATATAAATATTGTTTTAAGAAAGCCGAAAAATGGATAGAAAGTGGAAGACATCGTGACCGTTTCTTAAAATCAAATTCAGTTTGGCTTGATAAACCGTATGTGTTGCCTGAAAGTGTACAACCGAAAAGTTGTAAAAAAGCTGGAAGAAAAAAGAATAAAAAAAAACCTGGAAAGCTGAAACCGAAAAACTTTGATGACTGTAGTGAAAGATCGAACAAAATAAGTTACAAAGTCTTTTACCAGACTTGTGAAAGATCTGTCGAAAGCTTCATGCACTAAAGGTACGGTAGTGAAAAAAAAATTTGTAAGAGATTTAGCTCTGAGCCTGTGACTTTTGGGAGTCTTTCTGCCGATGAAGCCTCATCTTTAATGGTTGATGCTAATTTTTCAAAACATCAATACGTGTTATTAATAACATTTTTGGGAATTTAAATATTAATTATTTAATATTATGCTAATTACCCATAACGTTTTATAACAAAAATGTAATTTATTTGTTGGGGGAAAAGAGCTAGTCCCTATACGTATTTCACTGGTTGCTCAGACCAGATCATCAGGAAACCTTTCTCCTAATTTTCGAGAAGCCAAAAATACAAAACAAATTTCTACAAAACACAATGAGAATTATGCATGTTATTCGTCTAAAACTCAACGCAAAATGCGAAAATCTTTTTACCTCCTACACTATTGTTCAAAAAGCTAAGAAAAAATGTTATCCAGCTGAAACGGAAATCACTGAGATGAATGCAAAAAGTTCACTCCAATCATTAGTGAATCATACTAATGAAAGGCTTAATATTTTGATAAAATGTGGATGCTTGCAGACATACCAACAAAACAAGGAGGTAATACGAATGACGGTAATATTGCTAGACGGTTCTTTAGAGCAGCAGAAACGAGTTCAGATATCACTGGTGTCAATAAAGAATTAATAGAACGGTTTTATATTATTTTGGAAACTTTTGGTAGTGGTTACCCTATTGATGAAGATGCTTTTGAAAGTTTTATTGCGGTGACATGAAATTTATAGTTAAAAGAATACCCATGGTCCACAATGCCAGTTAGCGTCCATAAAATCCTTTTTTTGGAAAATACATAATGCATTCTTCCAATAGGACAGCTGTCTGAAGAAGCTAAAAAAGCAAGAAATAAAGACACGAGAAAAACATCGAGAGCAAACACAAATACAGATCTTTTCAATAGACTCCCTAATTTCTTCAGATCCTTTTATCGCAAGTTTACGTCACATTCCCTTTCGTGTTCGAGGCTTGATAACAAACGAAGTTGTTTCATTATTATTTGTTGATGCTTTTGAGGAGGAAGCATCTTTTACCGATGCATATAAAAGTGAATAAATTAAAATAAAATTTTCCTCATTTTATTAAAAAAAAAACCTTCTTTAAATAAATAGATTTTCTATAATCATTTATATATTTAAACTCATTTTTTATTTAATTGATAAGTAAGAAGTAAACCCAATGCGATTTATTAATTTTTTCCAATTAGATTTGCGATCTACCACACTGTGCCTCGGTTTCAACGATTTGAGTAACCTTCTAGCCTCATTTATTTCACTATCCAAGATTATAAAACAGTTTTGGGAACTTAGATCTTTAGAGGGCCTATCTTGAGGTATTTTTTAACATTGCTACAACTTAAGAAGATTCTGGGATTCGTCCGCTTAACACAGTAAGATATCTATCAATTCCTACTTGAGCCTTGGGTATTTGAGCTTTACCTAAAATAATTTTTATTTTTTATGGTGAATTTGCAGTTGAAATTTTGGTATTGTTTATCATATTGTGCCCAGCCGTCAACGGTGACTTATTTTTATATATTTTATTATCGTTTCATAAGAACTGCGAAGAGCATGAACGAGTACAATAAACTGGATTAGCACTTAAAACAAGCTGTTTTTATTTTTGCTGTTTTAACATTGTACACACTATAAAGCTGAAGCTTTATGTTTATTGTCAGCTAAATAATGCTACCTTTTTGAAGAATTTCCAAAACTAGCCCGCATATCAATAAATTTACCCGGTAGTTCAAAAACATATTGATGCAACTGTTTTCTAAATAACACTTTATGGATGGTTTAATTGTGGTCCATATTTATCAACTTTATTTACATCACATATTTTCGTATGCCTGTTATCATATGTCCTGCTATTCAACCTTAAAATGCTGGCGACTGTTCGATCTATGTGATGCTGTCATTTTTACATAACCGTTGTTGTAGTTGTGTCTTTATTTGCAGACCACAGAGTTAATGTGACAATGTGTATCATTAGTATTTCACAGTGGAGGATGAAGATAAAAAATGAAAATAAATCAGTAATTTTTAAAGAGGGCTAATATCTGCTTAAGCAAGGGCTACTGACTAGGGGGATCGATTATTTCGCTTTTTTGAAAGTCCAGTCTTTAGTTATCTCAAATAGTACTATTTTTCAGAGTTCAGAAAAATAATGAATAAAAATCTCGTACATAAATGTAAACAAACACAACTCAAACCAACCAACACATATTTTTATTTTCATAAGATGCCGTACACAATTATGGATGTGTTTTATTTTAATACTAGATGTGCCCACACACGTTGTGGGCACATATACGGATGGGAAGAAGACACATTTAAGTTTTTTTTTTTTAATCGGAACAAGGACACGCCTACCGCCCATGCTCCAAAAACCCAGGAAAAAATAAGAAATTATAGGTTTGACTCTTGATCCTGTCAAATGTCCTTTATAGAAACAATGCAATAAATCTTACAAAAATTATGCGAATTTCATGAAACTTATAACTAATAGGTATTCATTAGTACAGAAATGTATATGACTGTTTTTGACTCACGGTCACTCACACTCGTAGTGAGAAAAAATTTACTCGCACGATCACGCGCAATTACACCACACGCAAAATTTTAGAAAAAATCCTTTCAAAGCTCATCACAACTACTCTCTTCATCATTAACCACACTTTCTTTTTGTATATATTTATAAATATCTTCAAAATCTACATTATTTTAAATTTTAATATTGAAAACATAAGTGGATCTGTGGATATTAAAAAATGAGTCATCAAAACTTTATGGGTGCAAAGTCGAGACGGGTATGCGACAACCGTACTTTTCTCCCATTTTTGTGATTTGCTTTTAGCACTTCTTCCGACAACCAGCCTTAAATGGTTTTTTATTTAATTATTATTTCAAATTTAGAAAGGTGTTCTAAATCACATTGGCAAATTAAAATATTACATCAATTCCGTGGATTAAAATTGTATGTTCGTTAGATTTATCAGACCGCAGACACAAACTTGTACTCACCTGAGAGTGCAGTATTTATGCCCATATTCATAAAAATTAAAGCTTACTTCAAGTTAACTTTATGTAAAATTTTTTATAAAAATTACTTCAAGTAAACTTTAGTTTTTTTATGAATTAGGGCATTAATATTAACATTGACCCCAATGAAATTTTTAAATCATTTTGTTATATTAAAGTATTTATAATTTATATAAATTTTATATACAGAAATATTCTTATAATTTACTAAAAATAGTATTAAATATAATCACAAAAAAAGGAAAAATATGATTTTTTTCATTTGATCCGGTTCGAATTTTATAAATTTTTTATTGCCGATACATAGAAGACATTATAAGAGTCCAAAAACAGAAAAAAACTGAAGACTATATTTTTATATTTTTTGGTAATGTTGAATAAAAATTTAGCAATTTTCAAGCTTCAATTAAAATAAATGCCATCTTTATAAAAATTTAAAAAAAATATTATAAACCAACTTTATATATATGTATTTTATATAAAATATATATAAAAACCCAATTTTTACTTTTTGTGGCAAAAAATACATTTTTAGCGATTATTTTTGTTAAACAATAAAAAACTACTTAATTTGTAAGTTCAGCGCCCCCTTGCAGCAGAGAAAAGGAGAAAATGTCAGTATATTTTTTGTCAGCATTTTCCCAATTACGGATTTTATGAAAAACAGTAAAATTCAACTTATATTTTGCGACGTTTGTAATTTTTTTTTATTAAAAATCTTTAAAAAGTAGAAAAAATAGTCAAAAACAAAAAAACGGACTTTAAACAAATATTATTTTGCTGTTAGAAAACACAACAAATTAGCAAAAAAAAGGAAAAAACAGAAGATAATATTTTTCTTTTTTGTTTAATATTCCATCCAACTTAAAAGAGTTTAAAGAGAGTAACAGAATCCTATGATGCGTGACATGTTTGGTACTGTGTTTAAACTGTAATATTTGTGGATAATTTTGATCTTCTGCTTCCGAAATTTAAATGTGTTCAGCTATTTTTATGAACAAGTCAACACTAAGTTTTATTTTTAATAATTAAAGCACATAATTATCTGACTTTTGCGCCATTTGGTGCCGTCAATAGGAGCTAGAACTTAAAAATACTTTCACATTGGTTCGAATTATGGTGCTAGCTATTAAACAGTATAACTATCGTTACAATGCAAGATACAGTTATTTTCTGCATATTTGTCTATGGTACAAAGCACTGTGCGGCGCAGTCCCCATACAGCTATTATTTAAAACTTAAGGTCGAGGTAGCCATTTAGGAACTACAGGTTTAAACCCCTTATTGTTTTTTTTTTCAATCCCCCACTCTGTGATATGAGTTTATCGATGACTAGCAGTGCCCACACACGTTGTGTGTATCCTGACAATATTTTGTTCGATTTTTTTATATAAAGGTACCCATCCCTGAATACAATTTTATAATTGATATAATATTAGAAAATTAGAAAAATTATTGTAAAGCTCTGTAAAAGACAGGCAGGAAATGAGTTACTTATTATTTTAAAACAGCGCCATCTGTTTCGCAACATTTCATAAAATATACTGCCTTCAAAAATAAAAGATGCCTTAGAGTATGCAGTACCTTTAAATCGGTAAAAAAGCCGGCGTACTTTCACTGCTTTTTCTTAACTTTCTCTTGGAAATAAAATATTTTTGCAAAAAGAAGTATCCTATATTGGAATCAGGATACTAAGGTACCTCATCACCAAATTTTGTTAAAATCCATCCATTAATTTTTACATGTTGCAAACACGAAAAAATAAAGGCAGACTGACAGGAAATGAGTTACTACTGTATTATATGTATAGATGAATTAAAAACCAAAAAACAAAATCTCGAAAACTCCCTGTCCCAGTATTGTCAGCGAAAAGTTGTCTAACTACAAAAAACTATCCGACACCAATTGGACCCGTATACATTTTTCCATCTTTTCCCACTGTCAATGCAAGTTGTATATTAAAGATGCATTTTAGAAAAATTTTCTACAACAAGCCCTCATATAAATTCATAAATCTATTACCCAGTATCAAAAGAATACGTTGCTGTAACTTGTTTGTGAATGAACTTTGTGTATGGTTTAATTGTGGACCATATTAATCGACTTTCCTAACTTCACATTCATACGTATTTGCATATGACTCTTACACATTTGCATATGTATGTTCTCCTTTGACATCTACAGATATGTATATATGTCTTGCTGTCATTATTGTATAATCTTGGCTGCAGTTGTCCATTGAAAGAGAACAGATTTTATGACAATATGTTCGTTTAATATTGTTAGACATGTAAACACAACTATAAAAGAAGCAAACAAAATAGAAAGTCAGCAACATGCGAAAATAATTGCTTTATTTATTATATTTTTATTTATTTTTTTATATAAAAAATTTATTTTTTTTTTTCATAATTTTCATTATTCGGTGTTTTATTTTAAATATTAAACAATTTCTGAACGGATTAAGATATCTTTAAAAAAAAATTAAACTAACTTAGAGAAGAAAGCTTTTAAAAAATTTGTATTTAATATTCTGACAGCTGAATTCCTAAAACCATAAAGAAATATTTCAAAATTTCGGGTTTTTTTAAAAGAAAGTTCAAATTTTTATTCGGCAAATTCAGTCTTTGTCATTTGCTACAGCCCATACGCATTGGTTTATTGAATTCTAAACAGGTATGTCTGCCTTTGTTATCCACCCATGGGGCTATCAAATATTTTTTAGAGTATGTAACCAAGATATAAAACTTTAAAAATCTTTTAAACTTTTTCATTCGGTGCTTGTACTCGAAGGAATATTACTGGAGGAACTACTGCTGGAATTTATCACTCAATTTTTCTATTGTTTGTTTAGTTGTTTTTTAAATAGTTTAAAAAAGTCATTAAATTTAATTTAAACACCAATAAGTTATACCAATTTTTTGGAAAAAAAAACTGAAATAAATCAGTCAAGTACGAGTCAGACTCACACATTCCGTCCTATGTTCAGTACAACTTTAAAAACACAAGTTGTTAATTTTTTCCCTTCTTGTGGGGCACCCTTTAATTTTTATTTTTAAAGCATTAATACTTAACACCCTGTGCAAATAACATCCTGTGCATATAACGTTTACAAGAGAAGGCCAAATCACTCAAATTCGCGACATCTGGGGAACACCCTTTTATTTTGTTTAATTTTATTTTCATTACTTGTTCTTACAAAACAAAATTTTCTCACTATCAAAACACCATTTCATTTTTATTTTTAGGGTTCCGTACACAAAGTGTAAAAACGTACCCTATTGTTTTCGCTACAATGTCTGTCCATCTGTCCGTCTGTCAGCGCCTTTTATCTCTGGAACCGTAATAAGTAGACTCTTGAAATTTTCACAGATGATGTATAGCTGTTGCCGCTATACCAACAAATACTAAAACTTATAGGGTGTTCCAATAGCGAGGTGTTATTCACGAATATGTGCATATTTCGTGAACTGTAGGTCGGATACACTTGAAATTTACAAACAGTAATTAAAACTTAGTTGACTATATATACAAAAATAAAAAATAAAGCTAAAAATTAAAGGGTGTTCCGATAGTGGTGTGATTTGCATATATAAGGCCTAAGTTTTGATCCATAATAGGAAGACTCTTGAAATTTTCACAGAAGGTGTATAGCTGTGGCCGCTATAGCAACAAAAATTAAAACTTATAGGGTGTTCCGATATAAAGGTGTTATTCACGAATATGTGTTTATATCTTGAACTGTAGGAGGCATACACTAAAAATTTACAAACAGTAATTAAAACTTAGCTCGCTTTATAAACAAGTCTAAAAAAATAAACCTAAAAATTAAAGGGTGTTCCGATAGTGGTGTGATTTGCATGTATAAGGCCTAAGTTTTGAACCATAATGAAATGAAATTCTTACAGAAAGCATATAACTGTGGCCACTATAGCAACAAATACTAAAACTTATAGGGTGTTCCGAAAGTGACGTGTTATTTGCCTTTATATCTTTATTTCTGGAGCTATAGGAAGCAACAGTGATTTAAACTATGTTCGTGTTATAAGCAAGTATACAATATTAAACCTAAAAATTAACGGGTGTTCCGTTAGTGACGTGATTTGTATGTGTATATGGTATAGGTTTTGAACGATAATAGGTAGACTCTTGAAGTTTTTCAAGGATGAGTATTACCATGGCCACTATAACAAATAGTAAAAATTAAAGGGTGTGCCGACAGTGACCTGATTTACATGCACATTGACTAATTTTTTAACCATAATAGATAGATTCTTGAAATTTTCACAAATGGTGTATTACTATGACCCCTATAAAAACAATAACAATTTAAAGGGTTTTTCGACAGTCACGTGTTTTGCATGCATAACGACATATTTTTTGAACCGTAATAAGTAGACTCTTTCAGTTTGTATAGAAGATGTGATGCCATGGTCGTTATGACAATTACTAAAAATTAAAGGGTATTCTAACAGTGACATGTTTGTCACGTATAGTAACTTATTTTTTTAATAGTAATAGGTAGACTCTTGATATATTCATAGAAAGAGAATTGCCATGGCCACCATAGCAAATAACAAAATTAAAGGGTGTTCCGACAGAGACATGATTTGTACGTAAATAGCCTTATTTTTTGAACCGTAATAGGTAGACTCTTTAAATGTTTATAGTAGAATTTGTACTTCGGCTGCTGTAACAATTACTAATATCTAAAGGGTGTTTCATCAGTGACATGTTTTTCACGTATATTACCTTATTTTTTAAACCGCAATAGGTAGGCTGATGTATATTTCTATAGATTGTGTATTACCATGGCCGCTATAACAAAAATTTAAAGGGTGTTCCAACAGTGATGCAATTATGACTTTAATTTTAAAATTAAAGGGTGACTCATAAGACATGAAAAAATTAACAACTTGAATTTTTAAAGTTGTACTAAACATAGTGCGGAACCCTAAGTGTGTGAGTCTAACTCGCACTTGACTAATTTATTTTACTTGTTATAGAGGATAACTTATATATTATTTGTGTAGATTTAAAGTGTCTTTTCATTCCGATTCAAAAACACGGCTGCATACTACGGAAATTTGTACCACTTTCGCAAAACCCTTCAATTTAATATTTTTTTATTTTTTTGCTATAGCGGATATAAATTTATACACTTTTAATTAAAAAAAAGTCATATTCGCGAAAATCCCATCACTATCGGAAACCCTTTAAGTTTTAGCATTTGTTATAGGGGCTATAGAAATATACTTTCTACGAAAGTATCAAGGCCAACCTAATGCTTAAAAAAACGCGATATACTTGAAAAACATGTCACTGTCAGAACACCCTTTAATTTTTATTATTTATTATTAAGGCCATAGTAATGCACCTTGTGTGAAAATTTTAAAAGTTTACCCAATATGGTTAGGCCATACATCTACATATAAATAACATTACAGCCGGAACACCCTTTATTTTTTACTATTTGCTATTAAGGATACAGTGTTTAATTTATATATTTAATCCTTTAATTACTAGTGGAACATAGGGCCGCAGTAATATACCTTTTATAAAAATTGCAAGAAAATTACATGCAAATAAGGTCACTATGAGAACACCCTTTAATTTTTAGGTATATTTTTTATACCTTGTGTATACAGTGAACATAATTTCAATTACTGTGTTTAAGGTTTAAGTGTTTATCTCCTACAGTTTAATAATTACACATATAATTGAATAACACGTTACTTTCTTAACACCCTATAAGTTTTAGTAATTGTTATTATAGCGGACATAGTAATACACATTCTTAGTGTAGGCCATATACAATCAAATTACGTTACCGGAACACCCTTTAAGTTTTTCGATTTTTTGGTGAGATTTCAAAAAAACCATATGCCCGAGGAGTCATCAGTCCGTTATTGTGATATCTTTAGTGGTTCCTGAGCTACCAAATTATTACCATTAACAAATGTATTTAAACCACTGTGCACCTTCTTAAAACAATTTGTATTTTTTTTATTTAAATTAATAATGATAAAAGCGATGAAAATTTTAACATTGACAAAATGGACTTACACCGCTTTCAATATAAACGGCTCATTAACATTTAGTAAAATTAGATACGACTAAAATTTGTTCATAGCAACCATGTATTATTACAGATAACATAATATGGTGCTTGTGACTACACCATAAAAATGGTTTTTCTCTATGTGTAAGATAAAACTGTAATAAGTACATTTTGTTTATAATATTTTTTTTTTCATTTTATTAATATTTGTCCATTTCTTCGGTTTGTCAAATTCATGAGGGTTTATTTGTCTATTTGCTGTTCTTGAACAACTTTTAAAAGTGATTTCGATTGCAATCGAATGTAATTCATATCAAGTAGAGACAACAATGAAAGATGAATGAACCAATAATTTCCGTACCTGCATTTTTAGTGAGACTATAAACGAAGGCAAATGTTTGAAGGCAAACGTTAGTAGTCAATGTTGTTTGTACATAAGTTTAGGTTTAACTTTAAATAAAAATATAAATGAACAAAAACATGTTTTTATAATCAAACGAACTAAATTAGAAAAAAAATACTATTGAAGATTTTTTTCAACGGTACCTTGTTTTAAATATAGAATACTTTTTCCCGTATCTCTGTCGTAAATATCTCTCACATCCAAAAGATAAATACTATACACAAGTGAATGCAATGCTACCGATTAAAATGACTTGGCAACACCTTTTATTTTTTTTAAAGAGATAATTTAGACATGTTTATTCAAAGAACTCTACAAAAGTAGAATTTTAAATAGAAGCCATGTTGCATCATTCTGAGTAATTGCCCAGAGACGGGTAATTCCATATAAACATATCGAGGGATTTGTGAAAAAATAAAGTCAACTCTATCAAATGCTTTTGAGTGGTCGACCAGGATAAAAAAATTTACTTTATTATTATTAACTTCGTATCGTATGCCCTCTGCTACATCAATTAAGGAGGTAACACAGCTATATGTGATTCGAGAGAAATCCGGACTGCTTTTCTGATAATAACTTCCTTTCCGCAAGAAATGAAGCAGGGTTTAAATTGCTTGCTTAAAAATAGCAACAGCACTAAAATCTTTGCTTTGCATCTTTTTACAGCTAATATCTTTTTCAGCCAATAAAAAAACTGAACATTTTGTTATAAGCGAAGCAAAAGCAAATGCAAAAAATATAAAGACAAAAATAAAGAAACGCATTTGCTTAAGCTCACTCTGTGTTTCTTTCTGATGCACAGCAGTCAGCAAAGCAATTTTTTTAAAAAAGTTTGCTGTTGCTGAAGCAATAAGTTAATGTTTGTTTCTTCTTTTGCAGTTGCTGTAAACCAATATTGGAAATCTATATTTTGCAGATCTTCTAAATTTAGTTTTTTTCCGGTTTACACGTGGCGTCATAATTTTAATATCTCACTGTTTGGCACCGTTTCTAAAACTAAATACTGAAGCAGCGAGTAGCAGCAAATAACAGCAAGAAACAACAATCACAGTCAGCCACAACTTCATATTAAAGAGTTAAGCAAAAGTAAAAATAATAATTCTTGCAACAAAAAAAACCGACTTCAAAACAGATAGAAGGGCACCAATTCTAAACTAAAAATGTAAGAAGTAATCTGTAAGAATTAGATTTAAACCAAATAAAAGATGCGCCAAAATTAGAGGGAAAAAAATAAAGACTATTTGAATGTCAAGCCTCTCCCTATTACTGTTTAAAAGTTAAGTTATTTTCACCAGCATCCGTCTTGTATGGGGACACCATTCAAGCCTCTGTCTATAACGGTTTCAAAGATAGGGGCACACAGATCAAATAACATCACCTATTCGGACACCCTTTAATTTACAATGTTAAATTAAAGACCTGTTGTTATAGAGGACTTGGTCACAAAGATTCTTTGTAAATTTCAACTATCTGTCTATAACGGTTAAAAAGTTTAACCATATATATCAAATTACATGAACTATTGGGACACCCTTTACATTATAATTGCAAATATTTATATTTGTTATCATACCATAGAAAGTAGTGGATATTCTGCCTAATTTTCAAGTGTTTGTGTTTAACGGTTCAAAAGATAGGGTCATATAGTTCAAATTACGTAATTTATGGGGACACCCTTTAATTTCTAACTTCAAATTGTATACTTGCTATAGTGGACTTTGCAATACAGGTTCCTTGTAAATTTCAGCTGTCTGTCTCTAACAGTTCAAAAGTCTGGCCACATACATAGAATTACATTAACTATTGGGACACCCTTTTAGTTCCAAATTCAAAATTTTATACTTTTTGTTATAGCTGACGTAGCACTACAGGTTCCTTGTAAATTTCAGCGGTCTGTGTACAACTATTCAAAAGTATGGCCATATACATCAAATTAAATGAACTATTGGAGCAGCCTTTAATTTAAAATTTTAAGTATTAATACATTTTATTATAACGGTCATAGTAGTCGACATTATGTCAAATTTTCAAGGTTTAGTCTATAACGGTTCAAAAGATAGACCCAAATAGGTCATATTATGTCACCTATGGGGACACCCTTTAAATTTTAAATTTATTTTTTTATTAATTTCTGCTGTTGGGAGCTATAGCGGCACGCAATTTTTTAAAAATTTAATTTGCTGCCCTTTACGGTTCTTAATACACGTAAAAAACATGTATGTTGTATGGGGACACCCTTTAATTTTTAATATAATGAACTACTTTTATAATGGGACCAACCTTGAAGCATAACCTTTCAAATAAAGCAAAAAATTTTAAAATCGGTTCAGAAATGGCTGAGTTCTGCGGTTACATATATAAAAAAAAGCAACATTCAGACGAATAGATAACCTCCTTCTTTTTTGAAGTCGGTTAAAAATGAAGAACAACTTTTAGCTTAAGAAACAGCAAACGTTTTTAAAGTAATTGCTTTGCTGATTGCTTTGCTGCAGAAAGAGACACATAGCCAGCTAAAGCAAATGAGATGCTCTTCTTTTCTGCATTTGCTTTTGCTGCACATTTTTTCTAAGCAACAGTTAAGCAATTGCATATGCATTGCAAATAGTTAAGCATTTTTAATCACTGGAATGAAGACATCTGAGTATATAGAAGTTTCTTCAAAACTTTTTATAAGTAGCAAAGAATAGCTATTGGTCTAAATTCCGATTCAGATTTAGGAAGGGAAATTATTTTAGCATACTTCCAATTAGACGAAAAAGTGCAAGACATGATAATAGTGTTAAATAAATGTGTTATAAAGGGTGTTTTTTTAGCTGCATAAGAACTTAAAATGATAATACAAGACAGAAATATTGTTGGAATAAATTTTTTTTATTATAATCTGTTAGATAATTTCATGGCGTTTATTTTTCAATATGATTTCCGGCATATGTCTGCCGCCACAACGAGTTACATGGTCCATTCGATTAGTAAAATTTTTGTCTATTTTTTCCAATAAATCTGATCGTATGGCGTCAATGGTGCCTTGAATATTTTCTTCTGATGCTTTAAGAGTTGCTGGTTTATCTACATAAACCAATGTCTTTATTTAGCCCCATAAAAAGTAATCCATAGTCGCTGAATAGCACGAATATGGGGGCCAGTGAAAATTACCACTTCTGTTAATAAAGTTGTCATTAAATTGATTTTGCCATAAATCGATTGTTAAGCGCGCTGTATGGCAAGTTGCGCCGACTTATTGGAACTAAATGTCGTTGATGTTTAGCTGATTAATATTTGAGAAGAAAAATTCAGTTAACATTGTTTGATGGCGCTCGGCTTTTACTGTAACGGTAGCTCCTTGCTTAATTCGAAAGAAATAAGGACCGACAAATACTTTTTTTGTACGAAGTGACAGTTAAAAATTATTTTCCTGACATTGTGGTTTTTACATATTTCATGCGAAAACCTCGACTTCTCTCCCCCCGGGGGTTCCAATTGTCACTGCAGGAATGGCAAATGCTTTGACGCGGTTCACTCGGGGAAAATAGGGGCACCAGACGCTAGGGTTCCTAGAGCCTAAATCTGGAAGAAAAGGTCTGTGATAAAAATCGCGGGTCCTCTTCGAGGCCCGACCAGTGCCCAAAGGACTGGTACCACGGGAATCGGTGGCCCCACAGAGAGCGTATCCTCTCTGTGACCGGTTATTGGTGAGGTCCCCTTCGGGGGTACACGTGGTGGTTGTGGTTTAAGATCGATTTATGTAGGTATGGTGCACGGTCGATCAAGTGTGCTGTTGCACTCTCAACAGACGGAGTTTGGATAGTCTCCAAACCCCTAAGCAAGAGGTTATAATGTGGATCTAGGCTTGCCTTGGAAAGGCTTGCCATATTGTATAAATTGCTACTCATTGTGACTGTATCACACACAAAAAGCGATTGGTGGCAATCGTAAAGTGTTGTTATACTACACAATGGGCCGCTAGTCTACGCCTAAGTTTCACTCGGTGGTAAGACCACCGTGAGGTTAGGCCGACTAGGCAGGTACTCACGTTAATCTTTTTCCACCTCGACTTCTCAGCAATAGCATGTTTAGTGCCGTTTTTTAAGTTAAAATAACATGTAAGTGTTAAATAACTAAAGGGTGTTTTTTTAAGCCCGATAGAACTTGAAATTGTAAAAAATAACACAAAAAATTAAATTGTAATCAAAATTTTTTTTTTATTCGAAAGATCAATACGTGACATTAACATTTGAAAATGATTTCGGGCATATGGGCACCGCGGCTGTTCTTGACGAAGCACATTCTGGACGTCCAATTTTGGGCCACTTTTTCGAGCACTGCTGGACGTATGTCACGAATAACACGAACAATGCTGTCCTCCAAGGCGTCAATTGTTGCTGGTTTATCAGCATAAACCAGTGACTTCACGTAGCCCCACAGGAAATAATCGAGAGGTGTCAAATCGCACGACCTTGGAGGCCAATTGACAGGTCCATTTCTCGAAATCAACTTATCGCCAAATTTTGATTTCAATAAGTCGATGGTTGCGTTCGCCGTATGGCACGTAGCGCCATCCTGTTGAAACCACATCTCCTCCGGATCAATGTCATCCATATTTTCAAACAAAAAATCATTGATTATGGTGCGGTAACGATCTCCATTGACCGTAACGCGAGCTCCGGCCTCATTTTTGAAGAAATAAGGTCCGATGATGCCACCAGCGTGAAATCCGCACCAAACGGTGCATTTTTCTGGATGTAATGGAGTCTGTAGGGTCTCTTGTGGATTGGTCTCACTCCATATGCGGCAATTTTGCTTATTAACAAACCCGTTAAGCCAAAAATGCGCCTCACCGCTGAACACAATTTTGCGATAAAACAACGGGTCAGTTGCCAACTGCTCTAGAGCCCAATCGGCGAAAGAACGACGCATATAATGGTCTCGTGGCTTCAATTCCTGCACCAGCTGGATCTTATACGGGTGTAGGCCGAGATCTTTACGCAAAATTTTCCACGTAGTGGACGGACAGAGCCCTAATTCCTGCGACCGACGACGAATCGATAAATTTGGATCTTCTTCCACACTTTCGTTTACAGCGGCGATATTCTCTTCAGTACGCACATTCTTTCGACGTGTTGGTGTTATTGCATCCTCTAGAGAGTATGTGGTACGAAATCTATCCACAGTTCGACGAATGGCTTGTTCAGATGGACGATTATGTAAGCCATAAAAATGACGAAGTCGTCTATAAGTTGCGCGAATAGACGACTGATTTTCAAAGTAAATTTGGATAATTTCGTAGCGTTGTTCAAGCGTGAGTCTATTCATGATGATTTGTCAGAGTATACTGAAAGAAATAAAAAAAAAATGTTTCATCAAAATTTAATTTTTTGTGTTACTTTTTACAATTTAAAGTTCTATCTAGCTTAAAAAAACACCTTTTAGCTCTGGGTTAAAATGTTATTCACAATAAATCGGTTCCTACGGTGACTATGTGGTAGATGACACATGGCATTTACAAATTGTATCGAATACCGTAAGTAACAACTCAAAAATAAGCTTATTTTTCAAAAATATATGGGACGAATTACTCCACCAGGATGAGTTGTACACTTACTTGCACTTAATTTTACATGTGTAAAATTAAGTTACACTTTTGAATTTCATTGTAACTGCATTGTAACAAAAAAGCCTGAGGGTAATAGGTTCTTAAAAACTTTCTGAGGATTTTCGACGTTCCAAGTTATGTTTACTTACATGACCACGTAGAATGGGGCTTTATTAATAAACGTTGAAAATAGAACTGTATTAAAAATGAACTAAATTTTCTAAAAATTTTACTTAATTTAGTTATTGTTTGAGAAAGGTTTAATTGTCAGAAACGAATAAATCGTTCTTATATTTGATAAAATTACTTTCAAGTTTTCCTACAATGCGATAAACTGTCGATTACCTGAATAATTTTCTTAATTTTTTATTAAATTTCCGTCAGTCATTATACAATTGAATAATATCCATAATTAAATGGCATAACCTACTGAACAGAAATGGCTTTAAAATTCAAATAAATTTAAATATGTATACTAAATATTGTATGTATATATAATGTAATTTTTATATATTTAGCTATTCTTTCACTTCAATTACCGCTAGAGAAAAAAATTAGCGGTTTCTAGCGTTTTTAGTACAAATTTGGTGAGAAATTGTAAGAAAAAGTTGGCAACAATGTTTCTAAACAAGAAAGAAATAGATATATAGATATCATTATATCAAAGGGTGCTGTAGCACAAGAGGTTAGCATGTTAACTACTAAAACAATGACCACGAGTTCAGTACTCAGCCGTGGGTTAATTAAATTGTCTTACAAGAACTTACAATAATGCACGCCAACACTACCGCCGTCTTTCAATCGAGGAAGTAAGGATAATTATGAATTGGCTATTCTAGCTTTAAACTAAACATTCCTACATAACACTAGAGGGCGCTCTATAGTGTTGCCATAATTGTAGTGTTACCATAACATAAGAGGCCGTCTGCACTAGTCATCAAATAAACATGACGCCGGCACAGCAACGTAATTAATTTTTGATGTTATTGGTGACGAATGCGTGTTTATGCCATTTTCTCTTTAAACATAATTTTCTGTTTTCCAACAACGTTGTTTGAATGCTTATTGCACAGCAGATATAAATAGTACTATTTGGCAACAGATGGCGCTGTTCGCAAATAATTACTACTGTCAACCTAAAATACAACAAGAACATCATTGTCATGTTATAAAAGAGTTTTTACAACAAATGTTTTAACAACCATGTTATAACTTTTAAATAACATTAACTTGGCCAGTCTACATTTAATACTAACATGATTTTAGTGTTAATGTTTATTGTTTTATGTCTAATGTGCACTGGGGATAAAGCTATGATTATCACACTACCCATCCATTAATCTTGTCTACTCCTATCCCTTTTCAAAAGAAGAGACACGGATAAAATATGGGCATTCCATTAACTGCTCCATGTTACTTACTTCTCGTCAAAAATTTTCAAATATTTATAAAATAAATTTTTAACTACTTACTTTTTGAGATTTTGGAAGTACTTATTTCTGTGGTTATGATTATTTATTTTGTATTGGAGATCTCGAACAAAAATAAGTGGTTCTTTCAGACAAATTGCAAGTGTTTGTAACAACGATTTCTTATTACTAAACACCTTGTTAGTAAGTGAAGTTTTTGCTGGGGAATAGCTGTGCCGAGAGCAAATGTTGATATGTGGGCGCGATTGCTAATTGGCATATCTGATGTGTACCAGAGAATGACAAAAGTATAATTTTTAGTACTTTTTAAGGTATTTAAAGTCAAACATGTATAAATGTGTATCGTTACAGATCAAACAACATACCATACACGCATACTCATACCAATTTTAACTTAAATAACTACAAGTATAGGCAGAGAATAAGTGTTCGCATACTTGTTCATTATTTTTCGCAATACAACTAAGTATAAGTAAAAGTTGGATAAAGTATTGGCTATACCCATACTTGTAAGTATAGAGTGGAAATAAATACAAGTATGTAAATACTCTAAGTATACTTAGAGTATTTTATAAATATATGTAATTATATGTACAATTATTTCACAATTTAAAAATACGTTCATTCATTCCTTCATCCTTATAAAAAAAATAATTTTGATTTTCATCAATGTTCGGTTATAAACAAAATATTGCCAAACATCACACACCTTTTTATACACACAATTCCTAAAAGTAGTTGTTTTACTTATAAGTATACTTAGAGTATTATAACTACTTTTCCATATTTGTAAGTATTAGGAAGTTATAAGTATGGGTATGACAGATAACCATCACATTATCTACCTACAATCAGTTGTACTCATACATGCATTACGTATACGTTTTTAAGTTCGTTGTGTATAAATAATGTTTGTTATAAGTATTGAGTATACCCATACTTATTTCACTGCAAATGAGTATGTGTAGGTATTTTCTGTGTTATAAGTATAAATATAACTAATACCCAAAAATATGTGTAAATACTTAACTACATTTATTCTATAAGTACTTTGTGTCAGTCTCTGATGTGTACAGGAAATATAAAATGGGTCCCAATAACCTACCTTGGGGTACTTCAGCATTAATTGGTTTAGGCGATTTTAAATAATCTCGTTTAGGTATAAACTTACGACCAGTTAAAATTTTTGTTTAAAACTTATAAAAATTTTGGGCGTGTTTTACTCTAACCTGTATACTAGGACTTCATATCAATCCTTTTCGAACGATTTAGTAGGTCTATGAAAAGCTTAGATTTGATTTTTCCTTATCTCTTTTTAATTAGTACATATGATTTTTTATTGCTACTGGCTTGGTCAATGTTTATAGGAAATGCCTAACAATTCTTCAGCTGTATTTGCTGCAATAAAGTGTATTAAAAAAATATATTTTTTATAATGATTATTTAGCACGAATCACTATTCGATTTACCGCTGAAAATTTGCTGGAACATGAACTTCAAAAAAGCTTAGAATTTCAATAAAAATAGCATAAAATTATATTAATCCTTTCATTTCAGTATCATTCCTAAAAAAATAAATTAAAAGAAAAGTTTAAACCCATCTTTAATGTTTAATGTTCTCTGTATAGAAACGCGTTTTTTAAATATTTGCTGTTTGCTTTTTGTTGTCGCTTATATAAAAAGAGTTGTGTTGAAGACATTTTCCAGAACTGCGAAAAATTTTATGGTCGTCTCTTAAATTTTTTGTTTTTCATTTTTGTTCGATACATTTCTGTTCTGGTTGAGAAGATCACAAAAGGCGGAAGTTTTTGATATAAAATTATCAGGAAAATAAAATTTTTATCTCTGATAAGATTTCCTTCTACAAATATTTTGTTGAAATAAAAAAATAATAAAGTTTTAGTTTAAGTTTGTTTTTTGTTGTTGTAGCTGTTGTGTAAAATTTTGGAAATTATTTAGATTGAGGATTAAAGATTTAAATTTGTTTAGCAGGGTAACAAAAAGGACTCATCGCTTTTTATAGCAAATTTAGTATTCGAAGCCGTACGATAGTACTGAACCCTTCGTGAATATCTAACAGGCATCTGGTCGCTTTTTATTAAAGCAGCTTTACGGATATATTAAGCTCCTAAACTTAATTCATATTATAATTTAGTTTAAGAGCTAAAAGTACCATAAATAAGGTGCTTAAATTTCAAAATTTCCCTATTGGTTAATAGGTAGTTAACAACACTTATTTTCGTACCCACATAAAATTACAAAACAAAAAAATAGTTCTGGGATAAACTCACTTCAATATAATATACCTATTACGGCATAAGGCTTCTGTGACAGACGATTTTTTTTATTAGGTATTTAGGTTAGGTTCGGTTAGATAGAAAGGTACCCTGAAATGAATGAATGAAATTCTAAAATAAATATAAAATTCTAAAAATTATTGTAAAGCTCTGTAAAATGTGTTTAAAATATTTTATTGACAATGTAATTTCACAAAGTAAAAATACAAATCAGATATTTTTGCAAAAAAAAAGGATCCTATATATTGGAATTAGGATACCAAGGTACCTCTTCACAAAATTTTGTTAAAATCCATGCAGTAGTTTTTAGGTGATGCGAACAGACACAGAAAGACAGATAGACAGACAGATAGACAGACAGACAGACAGATAGACAGACAGACAGACAGAGAGACAGGCAGGAAATGAGTTACTGTTTTATTATATGTATAGATTTTTTAATAGTTTAACTAATATGCACAAGTTAAGATTTAGTTTATATTTGTATTGATACCTGAAGTTTACATAACCTGTCGCTGACGCAGATATCCAGGCTAAGGTGTTTGAAGAGACTGTTGCCTCAGGAGTGACTTAAAGATTATGTATTTGTGTCCATATTTTGCGGCCAATAAAAACCGGAGTTCTGACCTCTACAGCTCTTATAAGGCATTTGGTTAGTAGCAAATAAATAATGGAGTTCCTTCAGAGACTCATCTCTTGACCTCTTAACATACTTTCTTCTCTCCTGTTGTCAGATTCTCTCTATCAATTTTAGAATTCATAAAATTTCCAGTAGTGGAGAAAAGATGTCCACCCATACAGAACTCTCCGTATGCGAGATCGACATAGCTACCTTTTGATCTCCACGGGTAAATTAAACCAGCCTCCTAGGAGGAGTTACCGGTCACCACTACGAGGAGTTATAAGCCGAACTACTAACACCTGGCTCACTTAGGGCGAGCTATAGCGTGATTGTCAACTGACGAACATAATAATAATATTAATATTAGGGTTACCTTTTTGCTCTTTCAATATAAATTCCTAATAAATGACTTTGTGAATGTAAAAAAAGTGTCTAGTAAAATTTGAAGTGAATTAAATTACATTATAGTGATGTATTTAACGTAACTGCAATAAGATGTATTTGAATATGAAAACTTGTTCCCGTTAATCGCATATCAAGTGGACTTATTATATAATATCTGTGCTCGCCACTTTGTGAACATCCTTGCAATATTTTGTTCGATTTTGCTTTGAAAGCAATCCACACCAAAGCCCCTTACTTTTTTAGTGCCGCCTTAAACTACGCTGCATATCGGTTAGTGCTTCACTTATAGTTTATGTACTTACTTTATAAAACAGTGCCATCTGTTGCTCCAAAAATATGCCACATTAAATTAAGCATATTCGGTTAGTGCTAGTGTTATGGTTTATATATTTACTTTACTACTAAAGTAACTGCGTACTTTAACTGCTTTTTCTCCACTTTCTCTTGAAAAGAAGATATTTTTGAGGAAATAAGGTATCCTATATTGAAATCAGGATGCTAAGGTAGCTCCTCACAACATTTTGTTAAAATCCATACAGTAGTTTTTACGAGATGAGAACAGACTGAAATACAGACATGAAATGAGTTGCTATTTTATTATATGTATACCCTAGCTGTGCTCGCGTCATCGTGGGCGTCCTTATAATATTTTGCTCGATTTTGCGTTGAAAGTATTCTAAACCAATTGTAAGACTCTTACTTTTATTGTACTTCAGTATTTATTTACTTTATATTAAGGTATCCATCCCTTGATAAAATTCTAAAATTTATAAATAATTCTAAAATTTTTAAAATTCTAAAAATTATTGTAAAGCTCTGTAAATTGTGTTCAAAATATTTTAGTAACACTGTAAGTCCACAAGGTAAAAATGCAAATCGAATACAAATTTTATACAATTGGCGCCATCTGTTGTTTAAAATATTCCAGTTTTAAACCGAAAATTTCAGTACCTTTAAACCAGAATTTGTGTACTTTCACTGCTTTTTCTCCACTTTCTCTTGGAAATGAGATATTTTTACGGAAAAAAGTATCCTATATTGGAATCAGGATGCTAAGGTACCTCCTTACAAAATTTTGGTAAAATCCATGCATTAGTTTTTACATGATGTGGACACAAAAGAAAAGCAGACAGACAGACGAAAATGAGTTACTATTTATTATATGTATAGATATAGATTAAAATTTGTTTTTAGCAGTAATGCGTATATTTAAAAAAATGTATAAATTTTTTTCTGTCACCTTAAATTTAATAGTGTTGACAAAAATCCTTTATGCTGTTTAATATTTTAGTTCCAACAATTCATATGGAAGTATTAGTGAACCATTAGTAGTTTAACGAAACTCAAGATTAGTATGTGGCGAGCACGCCGCGATATACATATTTTTCATTACGCACATATGTATATCAAAAAGAGATGATACGTATCTAAACAGGACAACGGTAACAACATAAAATCCATTTTTAAATGGATGCGAGACCAGGTACATGGCACCACGCTACATACAATGCCTTCCGGTACTTATTTTTAAATAAATGCCACCGCAAAATCTTACGGATTTTCTGGCCTATAACAATTTCCAAAAACCAACTCTGGATGGAGGCGAACCAGCAGCCTTTTAGAAAGGTCATACCCTCCGTAAACGAGACGATGTTATTGCCAAGAAATGTCTAGATTGGAAAACACAGGGAAGCAGACTAGTCGGGAGACCAGCACATATGTACCTGGAAGCGGCATCTGACAACAGAACTTTCGAGATTGCATATGAGGTGGGACGAAGTCAAACATCAAGCCGAAGATCGAGATTATTGGAATCACTTTGTTATGGCCATACCCTCGAGGAGTGAAAGAAATCCACTAATAGACACTCTTAACTAGTGCTTCCAATTACTCGATAATACTCAATATTTATTAGTTAGGTACTCAACATTACTCAATACTTTTTTCTTCACAATAAAAATGCGCTGTTAATCAAAATTTTAATGTGGTAGTTTCTAAAAATATTGAGCATTGAGTGCTCAAAAAAAGGGGTGAAATACTCGATAATCGGAACCCATTAATCAAAACTTTGCCAGCACTACTCTTAACTCCCCCCCTCTCCCTCTCTCTCTCTCTATCTCTCTCTCGCTCTAGAAAAACTGGAAAAAGAAAAACAATCAAATAAAACAGCACTAAACCCTTTTTTTGACTTTGATTCACCCTTTTTTGACTTTAATTACTAAAATAGCAAACGATTACTTTAAACAGTTCTAATCCATAGATGTTGTAATCGCATTTCCACACTGAATGTGCAAAAGAGAGATAAAACTAAATTGACTTTAATTAACTTTACTACATATTAAAAATACTTGAATATCGTTTGAAAATTTTGTTCTTAGTTGTTTGTTTGGCTTCCTGCTTGTCCCCTTAAAGTTTTCTTATTTTATTTTGGAAATAAATTGTTCGTTCTATCTTTTGTTTATTCTCTATTTTGGATGCTGTTTTGTTAACAAGATTGTTGTCGATTTTACAAAGACAATAAAAATCAACTTTAAATACAGGTATACCAGTATCATTACTGTAAAACATGTATACACTGACAAAAAATTTAAGCTAAATTATTTAAAAGTAAAAAATTTCTGGTAAACAATTTAAAAGATAAACAGATTTTAAAACGAAAGACTATGCTATTGCAGATCAGAGTAAGCTTCTTATAATTTTTAATGAACAAAATAAACTGCAATATATACATATATTTCCTGTCTGTCTGTCTTTCTGTCTGTGTTCGCATCACGTAATAACTACTGGATTAATTTTAACAAAATTTTGTGGGGAGGCACCTTAGAACCCTGATTCTAATATAGAATATTTCTTTTCCGAAAAAAAATATCTTATTTCCAAGAGAAAGTGGAAAAAAAGCAATGAAAGTACGCCGATTTTGTTAACTGATTTAAAAGTATTGCATACTTTAAGGCATCTCTTATTTTTGAAAGCAGCATGTTTTAAGCAATGCTGCGCAACAGATGGCGCTGTTTTAAAATAATGAGTATATAATTTCCTGTCTATCTTCTACAGAGCTTTATAATAATTTTTAGAATTTTATATGAATTATAGAATTTTATCCAGGGGTGGGAACCTTTACACAAAGTTAATACGTAAGAGTGTTAAAATTTGGTGTGGTTTACTTTCAAAGCAATATCAGACAAAATAATGTCAGGACGCACACAACGTGTGTGGGCACCGCTATTTACTACAATTTCTTTTCAAGATTTGAAATATCAAGAGCAAGATTACCTTTTTAATGGATTAATTTTATTATTTTTTGTACGTCGAACCATGTCATATTTACAATGAACAAAAAAGAGGTAAATCAAAGTTTTTTTCCAACTTACAGCGAAAAACTAATTTTTATTTTAGTTTCTTCTTCTTTAACTTACACTTTCTTTTAGTGTATTTTTAGACAGCAAACTTACATCCAAGATAATATTTGCCTTTGAGTCGTCTCTCTTAACTGAAGTAATTTAAGTTATAAACACTTACTAGACACTATAATTAAAATCTGTACGTGGGACAATATAAATTTTGGATTTTCTTTAATAAAAATTTCTAAATAAGAAAATATTTCTCGGTTAAATGACTTGGGTAGACGAAGGGCTCTAAGCAAACTATAATTAAAATATGTTCAGACGGAAATTGCATTAAATTTAAGTTTTGGTAAAAAAACAAGTTTAAACATTACAAAGCATTAATGATGTTTGTGTTTACGAAAAATCACTTCTTTATAATAAAAGATGGCTATTAGTAGGACTTAAAAGATCGACTGAAAACAAAAAAGTAAAACGAAAAGAAAAGAGAAGAAAAACAATTAACTAAAAAAAAGTAATTATTTTAATATCAGTGTTTAAAAAGCTACTAACATTTTAGCAAAAGAAAAAAATACTGCCGTTTCGATGGCTAAAATAACGTTAATTTCCAATTGTGCAATTTATTACTTTGAAAATCAATTCGAATTCGCTGTTCATTTCATTTCGATTGATCATTTTAGTGGAATTCCATTTTCAAACGGTAAGTTCCCAACGAAGGTGTGAAGGTTATGATGTTTGAGCACATGTTTGCAGCGATGTTTATTTAAATGCTTTTGTGATATTCATTTCTCAGTGTTATTCACAATACCGCGACCAAGTTGAATCGAATCCGTAATGCAAGTAGAGTTCGGAATATCGCCAATCAATTGAATACGCATGAACAACGCCGCACAAAGAACATTGCAATGTAAGTATCGCTCGACTTCGTGCATCACAAACACAAGAAGAAAGACAGGCGGCAAATGCAACGGCTCGGTTAACAATCAAAAAATTAATTAACGTGAAAATCGAAATCAACGCGTAAGAAACCATGAATTCTATTTACAGGAGAGCAAAAACGCCTAGAATGTTCTATACTAGAAAGATCTGGCAGGTTCCGTTTTATTCTTGTATTTATGTACATACGTTTGTATAGCTCTGCTGTCTTCTGTAGTTATGTAAAGATGTGTGTACATTTCTGTTTAGAGAGGCCGTGTTTATTGTGTACTTGGATTAATGTGCGTGCGTGTATGTGCTACTCGTTTAATGTTTGTTTTTTTATGAATGGCTGCATATGGGGTATCAGGGATGGTAAATTAAAATTTCAAATTGTACTTTTCGAACAGAAATTGTACTATATAAATTTTTTTGTGAATTTCAATTTAAAATCAATCTTCAATCGAGATATTGGGCAATTTTATTCATCTGTGTGCATGGACATGGCATCAACATCGGTCACTTGCTTAACGGATCTAAGTAGAAGAGATTTAAGAAATCCCAATCTAGGTATGAAAATGTTAAACTAAATTTACCACCATATTTCTGAAGTTGTCTGAGATTCTAATGAAATTGATTGAAGGACATTTTATGCTCTGATTTTTGGTTATTGCATTGGGAATGTATAAAGGAAGTTGTCATAGTGATGAAATTGAGGAAAAGATGTATCATCTGTCACAGTTGCCCGGTATATCGCCCTTTCATACCCTCTCTTAACGATCGACAGAAAAACTGAATAATTTAAATATTTTCTTTAATTGTAATTTGTGGTTCTAGTAAGGAATCCAGACAGCGGGATTTTTAGGAGATAAACATTTTTCAAGGTTTTACTCGTTATTTTCGTTAAGTTCATCTTTATTTGATTTCTTTCATTTTCTATCTTAACGATTCACATCTACATATGTCTAAGATAGTTTTCCTATTTTCGTCACAGTTAATACAAAGAAACCGTTATGCTGAAATTTTTCGCTTAAAAGTTGAGTATTTGTGTAATAACAAATGAGAAGGGTAAAACTAAAGTTTTTTAAAGTTCCGAAAATCAAAATAACAACAACAGACATTTCAACGTAAAGCTAGCAAAACCTTTAATTTGTACAAATTAGTCATTGGTGTACCATTGAACTTTTCAAGTTTAAAAAGTACCAAAAAAAATTGTACCAACCTTAACAACCCTGTGGGCATTTGTAGAGAGATCGACAACAACAACTAATACATGCTTAGCCATGTTCTTTTATGCTTCATTTACTATTGTAAGAAAATATACCATTAACGTTGTTAAGCTGGATTCACCCATTTTTTCCGGACAAAAATTTTGTTCGAACAACATTTTTTTTTATATGTAGTTTGATATTTCCCTCAGAGAGTGAGAGTGGTGATTTCGTGCAGACAACTCTCAGCTTGATTTGGTTTAATTTTAATTTTTGTCTGGACAAAATTGAAAACAGTTGCCACTAAAAATTTAAAAAAAAAATTAATAGAGTTGCCATTATATAGTGTTTGCATAGTATGAAATAGTGCCATTTGTTTTGTTTGTGTTGGTTATCAATAAAGAAATATTTTTCAATAAAAAATTATTTTCTGAAAATGGAGTTCAATGAATAATTGGTCTCAAGTTTAAAATGGAAAGGATAAAGCCCCCGAAGAGAGTGCATGAACGACATGAGCAATAGTTCATATAAAAATAATCAAATAATCATATATAAATAATCATGAACGACATGAGCAATAGTTCATACGACAATATTCATACAAAGCATTTAGACGACAATAGCTAACGCCATTGGAATTGAACGTAATCAATGATGAAAACTAAGTGCTTCTCAGGAACCAATGCGTGAAAGTAGCCCATTGCTCTTCTTTGCGTTAATAATTTTTTTACTACCATCTCTTTTGCATTTTTTTATTTTAACAGTCATTAGTATATTTTTTTATAATCCATCCCAGCAAAAAAATAATGAATGCCTTTAAAAGGAATTGGTGATTTCATGATTTCCTTAGCACTTATTTACTCGAACTCATTTTTAATGTAATCCCTAACTCTAATAAAATGACATGTTTTGAAGTACTTGAAAATGCATTCAATTTTTCTAGTAATTCATGTGTACATCAGAAAATGACAAAAGTATCATTTTTACTGTACTTACTAAGTATTTGAGGCAAAACATGTATAATGTATGTATATGTGTATAGCTACAGCTCAAAAAACATACCATACACACATACTCATATCAATTTCAACTTAAATAACTACAAGTATAGACAGAGAATAAGTGTTCGCATACTTGTTCATTATTTTTCGCAATACAACCAAGTATAAGTAAAAGTTGGATAAAGTATTGGCTATACCCATACTTGTAAGTATAGAGTGGGAATAAGTACAAGTATGTAAATACTCTAAGTATACTTAGAGTATTTTATAAATATATGTAATTATATATATTTATTATTTATTATTATTTTATAAATATATGTATTTATTATTTCACAATTTAAAAATACTTTCATTCATTCCTTCATCCTAATATAAAAATTATTTCGGTTTTCAATACTTAACCAATGTTCGGTTATAAACAAAATATTGCCAAACATCACACACCTTTTTATACACACAATTCCTAAAAGTAGTTTTTTATACTTATAGTATTATAAGTACTTTTCCATACTTGTAAGTATTAGGTAGTTATAAGTATGGGTATAACAGATACCCATCACATTATCTACCATACATGCCTTAAGTATACATTTTTAAGTTCGTGGTGTGTAAATAATGTTTGTTATAAGTATTGAGTATACCCATACTTATTTTACTGCAAATGAGTATGTGTAGGTATTTTCTGTATTATAAGTATAGGTATAACCATGATATAATAATACAAGGTAGTTCCATTTCAAAAATGTTTGAAGTTTGCCGGAATTATTGAAGTATGTTTTTATGTAAACAGCAAAAAAAGTGTTGCCACAAGTAGAAACGAAAAAAAATTGTTTTGGAAATTATTTTAAAAAAGTGTGTAATTTACATAAATAACATAAAATAAAAACGTACTTTGGTTTCATAATGAAACTTATGTTGTAGATTATGATTTCCTTAATCTTTTATAGGTACACTTTTATATTGAAAAAAAAAATTATATTTCAATCTTATTTAAGCTGCATGCTAATTGACATGAAAAATTGATATGAAAAATCGCCACAAAACAAAAATTAAAAATCGCCAAATAAATAATTACCGTAAAAAAATGGAAAAATGGAAATTTGGCAAAAAAAAATATAAAAAGTGCAATACTGGCAGTAAGTGCATTGATATTTTTTTTAATTCTAATAAATCTTTAATGTTAGCAATTCTGTAGTTTTAGGTAGACAACGTAACTACTTAGCAAGTTTTTAGGACATAAACCGTTGTATTTACACTCTTATTGTCGACATAATACGACGACCTTTCACTAAATTAAATTGGTATTCTCTTTGTCGACATCAACATTTATCGATTACTTTTTAATTTAATTTGTATTTTGTGATAGAGAAAAAATTAAATAAGATTCTTATTTGAAATCATTCCAAAACATTAAATTTTTTTAAATGAATATTTCTCTACAGAACAGTGTTATCGATAAGCAGTCGACGTCGTCATAAGAGCATTAGGAAATACAAAATTATAATCAAATTGAAGTTGACATCAATATATATGCCCGGTCAAAAGTGACAACGATGTCGCCGTCGCCAAGTAGAATAAGGGTGAATATAAAACCGCTCAAATATGGTATCAACATATTTCATTAAAACGTTTTGGATAATTGTCCATTTGAAAAATTTAAAAAAATTACGAAAAGCACTTAATATTTTGGGGTTACTTTTTATATAAAATATATTTTATATAAAATATTCTGCAATTCTGCGTGCGGATTTCTTGGGTTATTTTTCATTTTTGCTTTTAAGCAATTTTGCATAGAGTTATTTTGCATGCAGCCCCCTTATTCATAACAAAATTAACCAAACTTTTTAACTTTAAGTTCCTATGATATTGAAATTGTTAATTGTTCTTGATACTCCTGACAGATTAGCTTCCCATCTAGGGAAATTAAAACAATTTTCGTTTGTTTATTTATACACATAAACTTAAGCCTTGTTTTTTTTTTTGAATTTTTAAAATTTCAAATAAAGAAAAAAACGCAAAATGGGATTTAACAAAGTATGTGATATGGTAGCACAAATTGAAATAATTCCCGCAAAAGTCAGAACGTTAATATGGCGACAAAAAGAGAGAATGGAATTACCTTCTATTATTATATCATGGGTATAACTAATACCCAAAAATATGTGTAAATACTTAACTACATTTATTTTATAAGTACTTTCAGTCTCTGGTGAACATACAAATTTTTTAATTTTTAATTTACATATAAGCATTTATAAATTATGAACGCATCCGAATCATCGAACTTTCATTAGTCCTAAGCACTCATTTAAATGACAGTCAGTTTATTTAAATGTGAACACATGACCTCCAATGACACGCCTATGTTAAAATCATGCGTTTTTCACCTACATTGGAACTAGTGCAAGGGATGTTTTAATAAGCAAAATGTTTAAATAATAAAATAATAAGAAATATGTAATTTCACACTAAGATTTTATTTTTAATCACTTGCTGTTTGTTTGTTGCCACGTTGTAAAATTAATATGACTTGTTTACGTATGTACTCATACGGTAGCTTTGTTTGTCCGGACAAATTTTTCGAAATGGGTAAATCGTGCTGTAGAAAACTCGCAGAAAAAAATATTTTTTTTCACAAAAACTTTTTCCTGACAAAACGGGTGAATCCAGCTTTACACACAAAATTATTGCGTATTTCTTTTCAGAGCTTCCAAAGAATAAATTCTTTTTTCGTAACAATATTATATTTTTTTGTACAACATATTCAGTATTAGTTGCTTCTCCACATTACTACAATTGTATGTTATTAACTTCAAAAAAGAAGGAGGTTATCTATTCGTCTTAATGTTGCTTTTTTTATGTATGTAACCGCAGAACTCAGCCATTTCTGAACCGATTTTAAAATTTGTTTCTTTATTTGAAAGGTTATGCTTTCAGGTTGGTCCCATTTTAAAATCAGTTCATTATATTAAAGGGTGTCCCCATACAACATACATGTTTTTTACGTGTATTAAGAACCGTAAAGGGCACCAAATTAAAATTTTAAAAAATTGCGTGTTGCTATAGCTCCAAACAGCAGAAATTAATAAAAAAATTAATTTAAAATTTAAAGGGTGGCCCCATAGGTGACGTAATTTGACCTATTTGAGCCTATCTTTTGAACCGTTATAGACAAAACCTTGAAAATTTGACAGAATGTCTATTACTATGACCGTTATAACAAAAAAATTTATAAATATTCAACATTTTAAAGGGTGCTCCAATAGTTCATTTAATTTGATGTATATGGCCATACTTTTGAACAATTGTACACAGACCGCTGAATTTTACAAAGAACCAGTATTGCTAAGTCCGCTATAACAAAAAGTATAAAATTTGAATTTGGAAATATGAGGGTGTCCCAATAGTTAATGTAATTCTATGTATGTGGCCAAACTTTTGAAGTGTTATAGACAGACAGCTGAAATTTACAAGGAACCTGTATTGCAAAGTCCACTATAGCAAGTATACAATTTGAATTTAGAAACTAAAGGGTGTCCCCATAAATTATGTAATTTGGTCTATATAGCCCTATCTTTTGAACCGTTAAACACAAACACTTGAAAATTATTATGATAAAAAGTATAAATATTTGGAATTATATAAATATTTGGAATTATAATGTAAAGGGTGTCCCAATGGTTCATGTAATTTGATATATATGGTTAAACTTTTTAACCGTTATATACAGATAGTTGAAACTTACAAAGAATCTTTGTGGCCAAGTCCTCTATAACGACAGGTCTTTAATTTAAAATTGTAAATGAAAGGGTGTCCCAATAGGTGATATTATTTGATCTTGAATGGTGTCCCCATAAAAGACGGATGCTGGCGAAAATAGCTTAAATTTAGAACAGTAATAGGTAGGTGCTTGACATTCAGATAGTCTTAACTTTTATCCGCTAATTTTGGCGCATATATTATTTGGTTTAAATCTAATTCTTACAGATTACTTCTTATATTTTTAGTTTATAATTGGTGCCCTTCTATCTGTTTTGAAGTCGGTTTTTTTTTTGCAAAAATTATTTATATTTTTGAAATTGTAGTTGTATGTTTTAGAGTAATAAAAAATCAAATGCAAATATAATTATACCAATCAACAATTTGTCCCAATTTAATTCTATAGTGTTTTTGAAGGACACTTATGACCCAATACTCTTTTTATACTTCTCTCAATTTCCCTACATGCATAACAAAATATATGTTTCCTTATGAGGCAAAGGAAATACATATTTGCACACATACACATACACATACGTATGTAAATGCAATATAAATAACAAACAAAACTACAAGCATGTAGAGAAGATTTTGTATGTATTTGTTTGTAGCATCCTTTCATTTCCGTATATATTTTGGCAAATTGTTTCCATTTTTTTCCCCCAAACGAAGCACCAACAAAAAAGAAGAGAGGAGTAGAGCAGAGACCATAATTTTCATTCATTAGTTTTATTGTTCCATGGTTGGACGACATAATAATATTTTATGGCAAAGTGTCACGAAAAACAAACGCATCGATAGAAGTGTGATAACAACAAAAACAAATCAGAATGAATGATGCTTTATCACAGCTCCAAAGGAAAATCTGACCATCAATATTTTTCTATTGTGTTTCAATTTAATGTATGTTTTTCAATGCTTCTGCTGTTTTCAGTTTAAATTTTATGGCATCGTCAGCCAGTTTCGTGGATGCTAAATTTTTTTAATCTTATGGGTGTAAGTGTGTTGTTTCTTGCGTTCGCTTTTTGCAATTTAAATTCAAGGAAAAGCAATCGTATTTATTTGTAAGTCAAGTCAGAAAAAATAACACTACAAAATTTGAATTTATTTCCATAGTGGTTGTGTTAATTTAAAAGTGGTGTATTTTTTTAAATAACAATGCCTGCGAAGCTTGTGCAAATAAAACACCCAGAGCCATTGGTAGGAATCGAACCCGCAACCCCCAGATTGATAGACTAGCGCACTACCAATCAGTATCTTGAGGCAATCATGATACTGAAGTTATAAAATCTCGTAAGTTTGATTCAAATCATTTACATCTTTAACTTCAGCATTTTATACGTATGAATATTCTTTTGTATACAAACCAACAGAATCTTTAATAAATTTTTTTTATTCAGATTTCTTTATTAGATATTACTACTACTCTTAAACCACTCTGCGTTCTTCAATAATTCTCAGTTGTAAACTAGACGGTGACGCACTCCTTCCCCACTCGCTGGTGTGATAGAAATTTACGTCAGTGCCTGGCGGGTTGCCTTTACCAGATAGTAGTCTTACTAGTGGGTGAAAACAATGCGTCTACCAACGCCCTTGTTCCGACATGGCGACGCAAAAATTAGCACAGCTGGCTGGACCATACTTATACCCCTTGTTTATGAGTTGGAGACTATTTAAACCCCTAACATGCAATAGCACACCGTGTTAAATCGCCCTTATTGTCCGAAGGGCCTCACCAATAATCGGTCATAGCGAGAATTGGTGTCAAGGTGTCAGAAGTTAACAAGAATAAATACTTTTTCGCTTTTTCGGGACTACGTGAGCCACAATTGAGGTTGCATGCAACAATTTCAGACAAGAAAGAAATAACATCCTGCAATTTAATTTATCAGCACAATTCTGGATGCAGGCCTACAGAAAGATAAACTATATTTTCTTTTTAACTTCTTTTAGCGAAAAGATAATATTTTTTAAATGGAAACTCTTATATTTTTTTAGCAAATAATAATCATGAAATCCGTTGGCTGAGATGGAAATTTTTGCAATGGAGCGAGAACAAGAACAAAAATATATTTGGGTATTATTTTTTAATGTAATAAATATGTATGTCTCAAAATAAATACTTAGTAGTTTTGACTAAAAAAAACTGTTGTTTTTACTGTTTTAGTAGGTATATTTTTAGGACATTAGAATAAATGATAAAAGCAGTGAATTTTACTGTTTTAGGATGTTAATTTTTTTAATTAAAATAAATGAAAAACAGTAATTTTTAATATTTTGTAGATCCCGCAACAACGTACAATATACAATTTCACAATAGAAGTACTAAAAATAAGGTAGTTAACAACACTTATTTTTGTACGCACATAAATTAGAAAGCTATGTGGGCACATCATAGGTACAGTAGAAAGAAAAAAACAATCATATGCTTTTGGCCCACAGCACCATTTTATTATCTTTTTGGTAATTTATTTTTAACTGACTTCAAAAAAGAAGGAGGTTATCAATTCGTCTGAATGTTGTTTTTTTTTATGTATGTAACCGCAGAACTCAGCCATTTCTGAACCGATTTTAAAATTTTTTTCTTTACTTGAAAGGTTATGCTTTCAGGTTGGTCCCGTTTTAAAAACAGTTCATTATATTAAAAATTAAAGGGTGTCCCTATACAACATACATGTTTTTTACGTGTACTAAGAACCGTAAAAGGCACCAAATTAAAATTTAAAAAATTGCATGTCGGTCTAGCTCCCAACGGCAGAAATTAATAAAAAAAATAAATTTTAAATTTAAAGGGTGTCCCCATAGGTGCTGTAATTTGACTTATATATGCCTATCTTTTGAACCGTTATAGACAAAACCTTGAAAATTTTACAGAATGTCGATTACTATGACCGTTAAAATAAAATGTATAAATATTTAAAATTTTAAATTAAAGGGTGCTCCAATAGTTCATTTAATTTGATGTATATGGCCATACTTTTGAACAGTTGTACACAGACCGCTGAAATTTACAAAGAACCAGTATTGCTAAGTCCGCTATAACAAAAAGTATAAAATTTGAATTTGGAAATAAAAGGGTGTCCCAATAGTTAATGTAATTCTATGTATGTGGCTAAACTTTTTAAATGTTATAAACAGCTGAAATTTTCAAGGAACCTGTATTCCAAAATCTAGTATAGCAAATATACAATTTGAATTTAGAAATTAAAGGGTGTCCCCTTAAATTATGTAATTTTATCTATATGGCCCTATCTCTTGAACTGTAAAACACAAACACTTGAAAATTAGGCAGAATGTCCACTACTTTCTCTGATTATTATACCAGAGAAAGTATAAATATTTGGAATTATAATGTAAAGGGTGTCCCAACAGTTCATGTAATTTGATATATATGGCCAAACTTTTGAACCGTAATAGACAGACAGTTGAAATTTACAAAGAATCTTTATGACCAAGTCCTTTATAACAACAGGTCTTTAATTTAAAATTGTAAATTAAAGGGTGTCCAAATAGGAGATGTTATTTGATCTATGTGACCCTATCTTTGAAACCGTTATAGACAGAGGCTTGAATGGTGTTCCCATAAAAGACGGATGCTGGTGAAAATAGCTTAACTTTTGAACAGTAATAGGAGAGGCTTGACATTCACATAGTCTTTACTTTTTCCCTCTAATTTTTGCGCATATTTTATTTGGTTTAAATCTAATTCTTACAGATTACTTCTTACATTTTTAGTTTAGAATTGCTGACTTTCTATCTGTTTTGAAGTCGGTTTTTTTGCAAGAATTAGTTTTTATTCCCTTGTTTGCTGTTGCTTCCTGTGATGCCAATACAGTATAATAATTGAAACGCATGGGAACAGTTTTTTAGAAGATTTTGCCCGCATAATTCATTATAGTTTCACAATTTAGATCTAGTTAGTTAGTTTAAAATTTAAACATTACTTAGGTTTCACAACTACACCAAAAATTTGTACAAATTGTAATTAAACTAACATAGTTGGTCTTAGCCATATTTTACAAATCACAAAGAAGGTATTAGAAATACTACATATACAAAATTCCTCTTTAAACAATTTTATACAATACAATGAGGTACCGTGAAATATCTCCCAAATGAAATAAATCCCCCCCCCCCCCCCCCCAAGAAATGAAGTTATTTAATTTGACATTATTCTGGATACAGAAAAAACTTTTAGTCAGCGAAGCCGGTGTTTGTTATATCATAGAGAAGAAAATTCTTGCGCCCGGCCTAAGGCCGGCTATGCAGGAAAACTTTAGTAAGCGAATCGGGTGTTGGTTATACCATAGAGGAGAAAATCCTTGCGCCCGGCGGGAGGCCGGCTACACGGGCCGGGATGGCTCAATGATCTCTCTATGGTATATGGAACAGCGTCTTCGCTAACAAAATATTGTCTGTATAGCCGGCCTTTGGTCATATATCTATGATATATGGTATGATATCAAAGTTATGGACCTCTTTAATCCGGAGCTACCTGTTATACCATAGAGGTTAAAACAGTTAAACAGTGCCCGGGTGCAAATATAATTTGTATTGGGAGTTATATCATTTTTGTTGGGACTTATTTCATTTTTTTTTTGTAAAAATATAACTGTTTTTAATTAACGGTTAAGTTTTTGGATCTTATTTCATTTTGGCGTTGGGAGTTATTTCGTTTTTTTAATTTGGAAGTTATTTCATTTTCGTTGGGACTTATTTCACTGGGAGTTATTGCATTTGGAGTTATTTCATTTGGGAGTTATTTCACGGTACCTACAAATATCTTATAATAAAACAGTAATTTATTTCCTGTCTATCTGTCTGTCATTCTGTCTACGTTCGCATTACGTAAAAACTACTGGATGGATGAAGGGGTACCTTAGTATCCTGATTCTAATATAGGATACTTTCTTCTGGAAAAATATCTTCTTTCAAAGAGATAGTGAAGAAAAAGCAGGGAAAGTACTCCGATTTATTTAACCGATTTAAAGGTACTGCATACTTTAAGGCATCTTTTATTTTTGAAATAGAGATATTTTAAACACGGTTGCGCAATAGATGGCGCTGTTTTAAGATAATGCCATATTATGAATTACTTACTACCAAATAGCCAATTGAATAATTACACTGTTTTTAAAATATTTTAACCCTTTCGAGACTACTGAGATAATACGTCCCAATAATTTTCAAAATAGGTTTAAGTGTTAATTATAAAATGTAAACAAAAACGTAACGGTACATGTCAGCAAATTCATTTTACTTAATAATGAATATGACAACAACAAACTGTTGTAAAGCCAGCATAATATAGAGAAATTGTGTTGATTTTGTAAAAAAAAAAATGGGTGATTTATTATAATAAATTATTTGGTGGTATTTCATAATAACAGAATGTGCGTTATAGCAGATTTGATAAAGTTGGGATATATAGTCACAATACATTTTTCACGTTGTATTACTTGTCCCAATACACATTTTAGAAGGCAACAAGGAAGCTAACTTTTAAGGATCTTGATCGTATTGTATGTGAAGATTCAGATTAGGAACACGATTTTGAGGATTCTGGAAGTGTACATTCGACTGAAAATTCCGATGAGACCGAAAGTGCTTCAGATAATGTAAACGCACCAGTTGATATCGACGGAAAAAAGGGATGTCACAGCCACTTGTTCATTGAGTAAATTTTGCCCCGATAGCTGTCAGGATTTCCAGCCTAAATAAAATTTTATATATATTTTTTTTTTTTAATTAGAATCGTCTATCCAAAAACAACTTTGGATTATATATCCCACAAAGAAAGCTTATTCGGATTATATGATAAGAAAAGGATTTCATAATTTTTGAGTATGCAGAACATATTTTCTCCCTCATTTCTCTACGAATATATAAAAATTGCTAACATAAATATTTCCATTTTCAAAAATTTCATCCCGAAATGGTTAAACACCATTTACAGAGCTTTTTAGAATTTTAAAATTTTATATAAATTTTAGAATTTTACCCAGGGATGGGTAGCTTTATATAAAGTAAATACGTAAGAATCCTAAAATTTGTTATGGTTTAGTTTCAAAGCAAAATCGAACATAATATTGTCAGGACGCACAAAACGTGTGTGGGCACAGCTAGTAATAAATAAAGTTTAAATTAATTTCAAATCCTTTAATTTTAAATAAAAGGTAAAGCCAATTTAATGTTTTCCATTCATTCATCAATCATCTAATGGTTGACAGTCATTTCACTTTATAAATAAAAATGTAACACTTATATCCAGACTATTAAAATCTTTCTTTAATGCACAAACTTGATTCGAACAAAGAATATGTTTGTAACTGTCGTGTTTGTTATGTTTTACGATTTTGAAATTTTACGATAATGGAATTTGAAAGTAAAAAACTTAAACAAAAACAGAAATATAAACATGGAAATTAAATAAAAACGTTAAAATAACAGCATGTTGCATAGTTTTTTTTTTCTTTTGTGACAACAGCCACATTGACAGACACGAGCTACAACAGCCAGCATTGTTCTATCTTCGAAAGTGTATTATTATTTTATTTATCCAGAATTTCCTTAATATCCTGTAAAAATTTCTAACTGTTATTTTTTTTTGTCTTTGAATTTAAGAGGATTATTTCCTCTTATTAGGTTTTTGTATCTAAAACTTTTTTAAAGTTATTTTAAAATAAATATCTAATAGTTTTGTAAAATATTTATGGCCGACGACCAACAAATAAGTGAAAACTTTTGCAGTTAACAAACAGTGGAGCTAAATGTAACAAAACAGTAGTAAACTACGATGGTGTAAATACAAGCATCTTTAAAAACTGAATTCATTGTTTAACAACTTAACAGCAGGTTGGAAAAAATACTTTTGTTTAGCATGATTCATACATCAATGCAAGTGACATTAGTATTTTACTGGTGAATCTCTTATGAGAACTAGTAGAAATGTTTTTATTCCCTTAAATTAAACCTGTATTACTTTTTATGCTTGAAAGAGAATGTCTCATTATATTATTCAGAGTTGGATCACCTTTTGGTTGTTCGGATAAATGAAAATTATTATTGCTTTGGATACTCTATTGGACATTAGGCTGAGTAATGCAGTAATACAAGATTACCAAAATGCTCACTCACTGCTCAATCATGAGTGAGTATGTACATAGTTTTTGTTCCTTCTTTTGACACATGTGTAAGAAACTAAAAAAATATTTTGTGTTTGCTCATTCATGAGTGGGACGATTTATTTTTTTCTTTTTTATTCTTTTTTAGTCAATAAATGAGAAATTTTTTTGCTATTCACGTAAGTGCACACACAAACGTGTCTAACCTTTTTAGTTGTCCACAACAAACTACTAATCCAAATTGGCTGAATATGACTAACACATGAGTACCAACATAACAAACAAAAATTTCGTTAATCGAATGTACACAGCCCGAGAAAATTCAAAATTTATCATTTTCTTTTGAACAGACTCGTATATGAGAATTTAGAATTTTTCATAAATGAGAAGATCGTAGAAAAGTGTTCGCATAAATGTACGAGTATGTATGTATGTATATGCACACATTTTGTAATGTGCTACTACCGACGCACACTGTGGCCGTGTAGTGTATTTAATGGTCTTAAATCAAAGAGGTT
The DNA here is from genome assembly GCA_949628195.1 of Phasia obesa. NCBI lineage: Eukaryota > Metazoa > Arthropoda > Insecta > Diptera > Tachinidae > Phasia > Phasia obesa. Next base: position 105,384,921 of record OX451219.1, read on the forward strand.
GCGGAGCTTCATGAAATTTTGCACACATTTATTTTAAATTTTTTAAGAATTTCAATTTTTTTTTTACAAAAATACGCCTACTTTTACGCCCACCTCCCATACAACTTAAATAGAAAATGTGGCATAACTTCCATGATTTTAAATATATTAACTCAATTTTCATAAAATGTTAATATTATAATTGTAGAATGACCTCCTGATAATATGAACTTAATCCGCCCACTTTTACGCCCACCTCCCATACAAACGATATTACAAAAATGCAATATTTTTATATGCAATATGTTTATTTTTCGAAAAAATGCATATAAGATCCGCCCACTGTAACACCCACCCCTCATACAACTCCAATATAAAAATTTTCCATACAAATCAATGTACAATTTTGCCGTGTCTATACAATATATTTGGAATTTCTCAGCGTCTATTGCCTGACTGCAACTAATTGTGGATAATATAATTTTGAACCGAAGATTTCGTTCTGGCATTGCTCTCCCCAAAGCTTTTCGTTGGACGTCCACGTTTACCATCCACTGTATCATCCACTACTTCATCAGTCGACGTATAATAATGTGTTAGCCATTCTTCATTTTCATTAAAAAATCTTGATGAAGTACGCTGACTCTTGTTCCACTACTTTAAAAATTGAGGCATAAATGTTTGTTTCAAAAACCGTCTGAACTTTTCTTGAGTTTTCTCAGACACTATTTTATAATTCCGAAAACTATACGAATTATAAGATCAATATCTTTTTTAAATTGAAAAACAATTTCCGAAAGCGTGCTGAAAGATATTTTTAGCTTTTCCATTGCTTATTATATAAATTGGCTTTAATTGCTTAATAAACACTTACTTATCACTATACCACTCTCAGATATAATATAAAAGAATGTTTATAACGGATAACGGAGTTAATTTTTAAGAGAAAAAATGTGATCAATGTTAAGTTATTGATTAAGTTATATATAAAGCTCTTCATTTAATGTGTAGTAAGTTTACATTTAGATTTTTTGTTGTTTAGTCAACGTAAACAATGTACCGATATTACTTTGATAAATACTTTTGTGTATATTTGTTTTTGTAATCGGAACTCAAATTTAAGTTTTTTCTATATAGTACACATGCAATGAAATTTTCGTATTTCTCGATCCCAAATTGGCACCGGCTTCGTGTATGAGTAGCAAAGAAAGAAAGAATGCACAGTTGTTTTTGCACGCGTAAAATAACGCATATTTTTTACTGTTATTTTTTTGGTTTTTCATTCTTTTTTCGGCGGCGGGCAAATTGGGGCAGGTTTTTTTTTCTAGTCTGTTAGCTGAGACTCTCAGCTTTAATTTGGTATAGGACTCCATGTGTCGCACTGCTTCGCACACAACCCCCGGGGGTTCCAAATGTCACTGCAGGAATATGGCAAATGCTTTGACGCGGTCCACTCGGGAAAAATAGGGGCACCAGACGCTAGGGTTCCTAGAGCCTAAATCTGGAAGAAAAGGTCTGTTATTTTAACACGGGTCCTCTTCGAGGCCTGACCAGTGCCCAAAGGACTGGCACCACGGGAATCGGTAGCCCCACAGAGAGCCTATCCTCTCTGTGACCGGTTATTGGTGAGGTCCCCTACGGGGGTACACGTGGTGGTTGTGGTTTAAGATCGATTAAGTAGGTATGGTGCACGGTCGATCAAGTGTGCTGTTGCACTCTCAACAGACGGAGTTTGGATAGTCTCCAAACCCCTGAGCAAGAGGTTATAATATGAATCTAGGCTTGCCTTGGAAAGGCTTGCCATATTATATAAATTGCTACTCATTGTGACTGTATCACACACAAAAAGCGATTGGTGGCAATCGTAAAGTGTTGTTATACTTCACAATGGGGGCGCTAGTCTACGCCTAAGTTTCACTCGGTGGTAAGACCACCGTGAGGTTAGGCCGAGTATGGCAGGTACTCACGTTAATCTTGTTCCACAAATGCTTCGCACACAACTAAAAGTCTAACGGAAAATCATAAATGTTTTTATTTTTGGTTTAAAATATATTGTCAAAAGAATTTTTTTTTTAAATTTTTAAATTTTTTTTTTTTAATATACATACATATAATACATTCGGTGTATAGTTTATAAGTAACAGACTTTTGAATATGACATAGAAAACTATCACATTTGAGACTGGTTCACATACTTCAATTTTGCGCTGCTCGGGACAGAAAACCAATGGAGATATTTGCATGAATTTTTTTACACATGACCTTTAGATAGTTTTTAACCATCTGTGCAAAAATCATCAAAATCGAAAAGCAGATCCAAATTGATTTATTGCCGCAGTGGCCACAGTGTGCGACGTAGGTACTATGGTTGAGTTATAGTTTATATGTATATTTTATAATTACGTTTTTAAAGTTTTTTTTAATAAAAATTTTAAATTTATTTTTATTTTCAATATTTCGCTACACCATTAGGTAGCATCGTCAGGAAATAAAAATAGTTCTAAATCAATTAATTGAATGAAAAAATTTTATTATTATAGAACTACATATTTTTATTTCCTGACGATGTAGCGAAATAAAAATGTGTAGCGAAATAAAAATAAATTTAAAATTTTTTATAAAAAAAGACCCAAAGCTTAAAAACAGTATTATAAAATTATTAAAAAGGTCAAAAGTTACAATAATTATTTATATATTTTCTCTATATAAAGGTACCCATCCCTGGATACAATTCTAAAATTTATATAAAGTACTAATAATATTGTAGAGTTCTCTAAATAGCGGTGCTGTCAAGTTTGCAGTACTTTTAAAGGGGTAAAATTGCATGCTTTCACTACCTTTTCTCTATTATCACTTGAACATGAAATATTTTTGCCGAAAAAAAGTATCTTGTATTTAAATTAAGATACTAAAGTACCTCCTCACAAAATTTTATATTTTATATTTCAGTGGTTTTTACGTGATGCTAACACAGACAGAGGGACAGACCGACAGATAAAAATTCTAAAAATTGCAGACATGGTACTGTTACAGTTTTATTATACATATGTATATATTAAGCTTTTTGCAACAACAACAAAAATAAATTATAGTTAATTTTAATACATTCAATTAAACAGACGCATTCAAATATCACGTGACACAGCGCACAGTGTTGCAGAATCAAAATATTTTGGAGTGCAAAACTATGTATGTGCTTTTAAACATGAGTACATATTCCTATATTTATCACACTTTTACTACTGATTTATGTTATGTTATACTACTGTTATCTATATATATATATATATATATATATATATATAATAAAAAAATAGTAACTCATTTCCGTCTGTCTGTTTTTCTTTTGTGTTTGCATCACGCAAAAACTACTAGATGGATTTTAACAAAATTTTTTGAGCAGATACCTTAGGATCCTGATTCCAATATAGGATACCTTATTTCCAAGAGACAATAAAGCGAAAAAGCTGTAAAAATACGCCGATTTGTTTTACCGGTTTAAAGGTGCTGCATACTTTAAGGCATCTTTTATTTTTAAAAGCGGTATATTTTAAACACGGTTGCGCAACAGATGGCGCTGTTTTAAAATAATGACAAAATATTAATTACTTACTGCCAAATAGCCAATTGAATAAAATTTGTATATTTACTTTGTAGAATTACAATGGGCATCTTCATAAGACGTAACTATTGCGCAACGGTTGAGTATTTGTCTTAGAAACGGGTTGTTGACTAGTTTCGCTCAACTCAATAGTTGGGTATTTTTTGTATCATAAAATATTTTAGCTACCTATAGTCAACATGTTGTGCTCAGCTTAAATAACTAATAGAAGAGAGTAATTCTCCATAGTTCTCAGCTAAAGTAATTAATTTAGTTAATTTAAATTATTTATTTTAGTCATATTTTATTATTTTTTTTTTTCAATTGTTTACATTTTTCAGCTCTTTATTTTACGGTATATTTCTCAAGCCGTTTCTAAGACGTAAATGTTGAGCTCAACAGTTGCCAACAGTTTCATAACAGTTGAGCTTAACAGTTACGTCTTATTATTTAAAATATTTGAAACATTTTTTACAGAGCTTTACAATAATTTTTTTAATTTTTTATACATTTTTCAATTTTATCCAGGGTACCTTTATATAAAGTAAATACATAAACGATAACTGAAGCACTATAACAGCAAGACTCCTACAATTGGTGTGGAATACTTTCAAAGCCAAATCGTGCAAAATATTGTCAGGACAGCCACGACGTGGTTGGCACAGCTAGTGTTAACATAAACTAATAAAAGTAAAATTTGCAGAAATGGAAAGCTGTAAAACAATTGGCAAGATCGAGGTACCCAACTTTAAGACCACATATCGCCACGCCTGGAAAGTGCAGGGTACCCAACTTCAAAACATAAGCTCAGATACTCCTCTCCTATGCTCATGTCAAATTTTGGAAAAAATATTTCGAATCAACTTTCTACAAATGGCTTATATTATTTCCAAAATATTTCGATTCTGCCCCACTGTGCAGCGCTGCAATTTATTTGATCTCTACTGTATGTTATTCTTCGTGGATGCTACATTAAAATTACTTTAAGCTTTATTTTTTTACACTCTTAAATTTAAATTCTATTCATTTCTTCCTTCCTCGCTTTCAGATAACAATGAGCATCAAAAAAACAACGTAACGACAGAGACAGGTTCATTGTTTGTACCTTGTTCTCGCTGTGGCAACTTCATCTGCACCAACGCCAACACAATCACCGTCATCAACATCATAATTTACAGTTCTTTGGCTGTATACATGAGCGCTTAGAAACTTCCTTGTGGTTGCACTCACAAAAAATGAAACTAAAGAACACAAAACCCCGCCGTACAAGGATCTGTGCGAATAGAAAAACTACAACAACAACAGCAACAAAACATGAACGAGTATATGGCAGGAGAAACTGCATTTTCATATCCGCAAGTAACCGCGTTAAGAAAAGAAAAAGTTATGCGTGGAATACGCTGTTTGCAATTTAACATTTTTTATAGGAATTTATCGTTTTATTATTTTCTGTTTTTTCTGTTTTTTTTTTTATTTTTTTTGACTTCGCTGATTGTGATAAGTTTTAACGTATGTTTGATATTTCCGGTTGTATGAGTCTTTCAAATAAAATTATATTCAAGTAAGTAAGCAGCATTAGAAGCGCACACGAAAAGAGCAATAGATATTTTACGCACTAAAATAAAAGACATTTCTAATGCTTCAATCGCTATATAAATTTTGAATGACTGCAAGAATGATGTGGGAAATAAAATAATAAAAACTGCTATTGAAGCATTAATGTCAGAGGATTTTTAATATTTTTTTTAAAGAATTGTAAGTTATGATTGTTAAATGAAGCCAATGTCTATCATATTGATTACGATAGTAAAAGAATATTTTATGAACTAATGAAGTATGTAAATAGTGGCGAATCTTAAGCCAAACGGCCTACAAGCCGTAAGCTAGAAAAAGTCCTACAGGTCGTATAAATCGTTCGGATATCATTATAACTGTCATAAGAACAGCTCTGCCGATCCTCATTAATGTAAATTTGAAGTTTGGGTAACTATGTATATGTCATCCCTTAAATCTTGTTAGATTTAACACTATATTTGTCAGAGATCAAATAATGAAAAAATATTTTGCATTCGTATGCTTAAACTGGACGAACTTATTGGTGGTAAGATAAGAGAAAAAATATATTTAAATGAACATTTAACACATATCGTTTATTCTTAAACCACGTAAGCGCCAAGAAATCGTTTTTCAGAAAACGAAAAAAAAAACTTAATAACTTCTTTAATATGGGTTTCAATGGAATTTTTTTTTTTTTTCAAAACATGACTGTGCAACTTTCTGAAGGGTATAGAAACTTTTGAAAAAAAAAATTATTACTTACAATTAACTGTAGCCAAATCTGAAGCTTACGTAGTTTTGGCGCAAATAGCAAATTTCTGTGTGTAAATTAACATTTATTTTTATATTTATCAAAAAAAAATCTTTTAACTTTACCAAAAATTTGATCTTCAATATAATTGAACTATCAATAACACACTGTGTAATTTTTTAAGTCATGGCAAAATAACCATATACGGACACCACTACGTCATAAAAGACCACTGTCTCCCAGTTTTGCCCAAAGTCCTCCAGGTTTTTTTTATGGGCCCTCAAAGATGTGGGGCCTCGATGTCATTTTTGCAAAAAAATGATCATTTACTCAAGCTCATATTTTGCAAACCGTTTGGAATTTTGATATACTCTCTGAGGCAAAGTTGTAGCTCTTCATCTTCAAGGTCAAAATCGCAAAAAAACTTTAAAAAATTCAATTTTTTATCTTTTTTCCCCTGTTCAGGTCCATAGGTAGCAAACCGTTCAAAATTTAAGGAAACAATCAACTACGAAAATGAACCTAAGATCTCAATAAACAAATTTCTAGAGCATATGAACATCCTAGGAATGATTCTTAATACCGTTTAGGTAGCCGCAAAAGTTAAAAATTTCCCGGCTACCTAAGCGCTACCTAAACGGTGTTAAGAATCATTCCTAAGAAAGTTAATATGTTCTAGAAAATTTTTTATTGAGATCTTAGGTTATTTTTGTAGCTGATTGTTTCCTTGAATTTTGAACGGTTTGCTACATATGGACCTGAACAGGGGAAAAAAGGTAAAAAAAATTTAATTTTTTAAATTTAAAAAAATTTAATTTTTTAAATTTAAAAAAAAATTACTTTTTTAAATTTTTTTGCGATTTTGAACTTGAAGATGAAGTTTTTTTGATTTTATATGTTCACAATTTTTGTTCTTTATGACAAGAGCTACAATTTTGGCTCAGAGAGTATATCAAAATTCCAAACGGTTGGAAAAATATGAGCTTGAGTAAATGATCATTTTTTTGCAAAAATGACATCGAGGCCCCACATCTTTGAGGGCCCATAAAAAAAAACCTGGAGGACTTTGGGCAAAACTGGGAGACAGGGGTCTTTTTTTTTGGTCTTTTATCACGTAGTGGTGTCCGTATAAGGTTATTTTTTTCCGTGTTGCACTGTGTAATTACTCATATCATAAGTCTAAAAATATAAATATACTTCTTAAGTCCAACCAGTGCTGGACAAAAAAAATGTATGTTTCACGGTTACTGTAATTTGTGGGTTATCCCTCTGATGTACGGATGAGAGAAGCAGTGTCCCTCCTTCTTAGTCGAATGTAACCAGGTTCAGTTAGTATGTTACGGGCCAGTGGATTCGGATGAGTTTCAAGCTTCTTTAAATACCTTATGGCAAGTTTCGCTATTTCTGCTTTAACTGATGGCACGTTTAGATCTTTATCGATGTTCGAATTTTTTATATACCAGGGAGCAGATGTAATAATACGTAGAATCTTATTTTGGCGCCTTTGAATTTTTTCTACGTTGGTAGCTGAGGCAGTGCCCCATAATTGAATGCCATAACACCATATTGGTTTTAGAATTGACTTGTATAATAAAAGTTTGCAATCTAAAGCTAGAGTAGAATTTCTGCCAATAAGCCAGTTTAGTTGGACTACTTTTAACTTTGTTTTTATGTGGCGTTTTCATGTAAGGCGCCGGTCAAGATGTATGCCGAGATATTTGACGTCTGAAAGCTGAGGTATCGTTTGGTTATTTATCCGAATAGGGGGGCAAGATTCTCTACGCAGTGCGAAAGTTATGTGAGTACATTTTTGTTCATTGACTTTTATTCTCCATTTCTTCAACCATTTTTCTAAATTGCATATGTGGTCTTGTAAATATCGTGATGCTACTTCGGGTCTTTCGTGAATGCTCAAAAAAGCTGTGTCGTCAGCAAATGTCGATGTGTGAATTCGGTTACTAGTTGCCATGTCTGAAGTATGCAATAAATATACAGGTAGTATATTAGATTGACTGGGTTGAGCTCAAAAAATCTCCTTCTTTCACAATAAATATTCGTTCGGTTAAATAACTATCTAGCAGCTTATATAGGTTTACGGGCAAATTCAGTTTTAGCTTATATATTAGGCCTTCATGCCATACCTTATCGAATGCTTGAGAAACGTCTATAAAAAGATCAGAGCAGTATTTTCTCTCTCTTCAAATGTCTTCTTAACAACATTGACTAACCTGTGAGTTTGTTCGATCGTACTATGCTTTTTCCTGAAGCCGAATTGATGGTTTGGAATACATTCTTTGTCGCTTAGAATAGGGTTAAGCTTATTTATTAACATCCTCTCAAACAGCTTTGATATATTTCATAAGTGGCTTATAGGTATATTGTATGTATGATTCAATTTTTGTGTGATCTTTTCCTGGTTTAGGAATCATGGTAACCAAGGACACCTTCCAGTCTGTGGGGAAGTACTCAAGAAGTAAAATGGCATTAAAAATAAAAAGAACGATTCTGCGAGCTATACGGGGCAACTCAAATAACATCTTGATATTGGTCATTTAACAAGATTTATCAACGCCAGGGGCTTTTTTTGGTGTTTAAATCTGTTATTGCCTTTTCAATATCACCAAATTCAAATTGTATCGGTACTGCAGCACTAGCCTCGACAATTGGCAACTCAACTATATCAGTCGATATATTTGGGCTAAAAAGCCTTTTCAAATGTCCAACAAATAAATTGCCCTTTTCGGAATCACTCCAAACTTGAAATATAAAAACCATTATATCGATACCTTCCCATAAGAATGGATTAAGCGACATTTCTAAAATTGTTCAGGAAACGAAAAAAACGTCTCATTTAGTTATTTATTTGTGTATTTTATTGAAAGGAACATAATATGTATTCTGAAAATCGTTTGCCAAATATTATTTGGAAAGCGATTTTCAGAATACAAAACTTGACATAATACAAATTTCAGGGAGCAACATTATTCCAGTGAGAAAACTTGGCGGTTGATACAATTTTATTTTCTCTCTAGTTTCCTTTGCATCCATGATAGGGCAGCGAAATCCAGGCCAAAATGTGGCGCTTAACTTCTAGTATAGTTCCACATCAAAAAGTCATTTTCGAAAAAAAAATGTCGCTTAATACATTCTTACGGGAAGGTATCGATATTTTGCATGCAAATGGCATTTGTATGGCGAATACGAGATTTTGGTAACGGCTTTTTTATTTTTCATACCACCTTGTTAAGATGAGATGGTAGTCTGGTGACAAATGTTATTTTCTAACATAAAAACCAAAAAAGTCCATTTCAAAAAAAATGGCGCTTATGTGGTTTAAGAAGAAACGCGATGATATGGCGAATAAGCTGTTCCTTATATACCGCAAACTAAAAAATTATATAAAAATTTAAGTACGCAATTCGATAATCTGTAAAATTCCGAATCTTTTAGTGGAGTTTCAAGGTTTTTGCTTGAGATATGTCGTTTAGGGACAATTCAAAAGAACAAAAATCTGCGATCACTTAAAACTACAAAAAAAATGGATTTCTTTTATTAAAAAAAATCAATTTTTTATATGAAGAACTAAAAACCCATAACCTAAACTAAGCATCCTACAGACAAAAGGACAGAAATGTGCGATCACTAAAAAATACCTAAAAATGGATTTTTTTTTTTTTTTTTTGTTAAAAGAACGTTAATGCTAAACTAAGTATCCTATAGAAAAAAGGACAAACATCGGTGATCACTTAAAATAATTTATTGAAAAAGTCTACTTTTTTATATGAAAAATTAAAAGCGTATTTTCTAGGAAAACAAAGCGTCCTACAGAAAACAGGGCAAAAATCTTTGATCACTTATAAAATTCATAAAAATGGATTTTTTACTATTTACTGATCACTAATAAAATCCATAAAAAGAGATTTTTTTATAAAAACTCATTTTATATTTAACAATAGGAAGACAATTCCCGTGTCGTCATTAATGTAACATACTCACAATATTTTAAATTTATGTACGGGAATGCGTAATATTGTTGCCATCGTTCTTGACATAACTATTTTCCTATGGTACTTGAATTACGTACCAGATAATCTGTGAATGCGGTCGGGAGCTATGCAATTTTTAACGTGTCTTATTTATGTCTTTTTTTCGAAACTTGTATTGTTATTTAAAATATTATTTTTCTGGAAATGTCTAATAAAATTTTAACACACATACTTTGTTACACATATTTTTTCTTGTTTTGAATATAATGGAATTTTCAAAACAACAAAAATTCAACGAAAATAAATAATAATATTAACAGCTACGGAAAATCAGTATTCATATTCGGTTTTTTCAAAACTAAATGTTGCAATAAGTCAAAAAATAAAATGCTTTTCATTTCAAATGTTTATTCAGTTAAAAATAACTGTACGGATTACTTTTTAAATAAACTACAATCAGTTACTATAAAAATATTCTGAGTGTATAAAAAAAATCTAAATTTTTCCTTAGTTTAGCTAGAAAATGAGTTTTTTTTTATAAAAAAAATTCATCTAAGCGTCTGTAGGACGCTTAGTTTAGATAGAAAATGAGTTTTTAGTTTTTCATATAAAAAATCGATTTTTTAATAAAAAAAACCTTTTTATGAATTTTATTAATAATCACAGACTTTGGTCCTTTTTCCTGTAGGACGCTTAGTTTGGCTAAAAAATTAGTTTTTCGTTTTTCATATAAAAAAATATAATTTTCTTAATAAAAAATCTGAACTCTATTTTTTATTATTAAGCACAAGGTCTTTTTTATAAAAATGTTTTATTAATTTTTATTCTCAATATTTCGCTACACCATTGGGTAGCATCTTCAGGAAACAAAAATAATGAAAGTTTTAAAAATTTTTAAATGATTGAAAAAAAAATTCAAATGAATGAAAAAATTGTTTGTGAATCAATTTAAAAAAAAATCTAACATTTCAACACATTCAAGAAACAAAATTTCAAAAACAATTAAAAAATAAAAGTAAGAAAATTTTTGTATA